>SJYV01017718.1:0-13126 GCA_006410875.1 Neotragus pygmaeus | reverse complement strand
GGGGTCAGCTGCGGGCAGATAATCCTTGCAGCAGGAAATGGCATATTATTTCTGGAGAGCACTTCCTGTCCCGAAAGGAAGGACTTATCCACTTCGGACGTTTCCTCACTTGCGCGAGGGGCTTCCTAAGAGGAAAGCGGTGCTGTGTGCGTCTCCACGTCTGTCTGTTCAGCGGGGTCTCTGACAGCCCTCTCAGGATTACGCTCTGGAGAGGGAGGGGCACTCACCCTCTCCCACGCGCCGCTCCACACCATCCGTTTGTCTGAAGGCTGACAGCTGATTTTTTTGACTGTCATTTGCTGAGATTCTCTAAGGTGCACGTGTGGGCTAGGGTTCTGAGCCAGGGGCCCCTTCCACCCGAGGAAGCCTTGAGGGGCACTGGTGGAGGGATCCCAGTGGCTGAGGTCCCCGTGCCGCTCAGGCTGGGCGAACTCGCAAGCAGAGGCTGCCTGGGCCTGCTCCTGCCTCGGTCCGGTGCCCGTGTCCCTTCTGATCAGACACCCCTTTTCCATCTGAGATGCAGCAAAACCCCACTCCTCATCATTTCTAAGCAGAGCCTGGCTGCGCTGGTCATAACTAGCTGGGAGGTTTCACTGACACTCATTTTACTGGACACTAACTTTTAGGGCCAGACTGTGCCCCTCAAAGATTATAAACACCACACACGTCACCAGATTAAAGCCTTGAGACTAATGCTTGATCCAAAGCAAGGAGCTACTACAAAGTCAGGGTGGTAACATCACACGTCACATATTAAAATCAACTCTTGGAAACAACCTTGGAATAGTCATAGCATTATTTTTATATTACCACAAAAAGGAATATGGAACCTCATGTATTCTTTGTATTTCACTCACCTCGTTCTTCTTTTTTGTTTTACACAAGTGTTTTCCCTCGTCTTTCATGCAGACAGATGGCCTCCACTCTGAGCAGGGGCTCCATCCTCCACGTTGCTATGCGACAAAACGCATCCTATCTCCCCTCTCTCTCTGTTGTATCCCGTTTCCGTTCAATAACTCAAAATAACTAGCCGAGTGCTTCAACATGCTACTTCCTCCTTTCTGCAGAGTTGAATGTCTATCAAGTATCTTCCTGGGCTTCCTATCTCTTCCTGTTACAGCCTTGAAAAAATGTGTTTCCCCAAATTGATTTTCCTCATCACTTCCTATTTACACCAACCCTCTCATTGCTAAGGCAGGCAAAACATACAGCAATGACTCACACAGCTGCTGGCCCGTAGGAAAAAAATGGGTCAGCCAATTGTGAGATGTTTGAAACCAGGATTTTTTATTGCGGTCAGGTGTAGGGGCCCCTCTTTGTCCTCCTTATCACAGTGTTGTTTCTCAACTGATACTAGAAAGTAAAAAAATAAAGATGAAAACCAAACAGATGCACATTAGAGCACCTCTTTTCTCACTTCTGACCTTAAGAAAGAGGATAATAACCTGGACAAGTCTTACAAAAGAAGAGGCAAGCCGAGGACATGGAATGTTCTTCTGTATTTTGAAAATAGGAAGCTTTGGAGTTTAAAGAGGAAAACTCCTCAAAAAAAAAACAACAACAATAACAATTAGAAAAACAACAAGAAATGCTTTTGAAGACTGTAGGTCAGGTTGGGGACTTCTTTCTTGTTTACACTTAAGAAAATTAGGGTCCTTATGGATTCTTTCGAAGCTCATTTCATGGCCCCTTAATTCACACCATTTTTCTTGTTCCTAGCAGTCACAAAGCTCAGATAATTAGGCCAAAGTTGGCCCCACTAAGAAGCCAGTGGATGTGCTGGGGGAGATGGCGAGGGGAGGTGGGAGAAGTCGGGAAAAGCATGTCCATCATCCCTGGCTCTTTGTACACCATGGCCGATTCATATGAAAGTAAAAACCACTACAATATTGTAAAGTAATTAGCCTCCAATTAAAATAAATAATTTACCAAAAAAATTCCAATTTCTGAAGGGGACACTAATGTCAAGTGGGAAGCATGCATGTGTTTGAAAATTCAGAGAACACATGATTTACATTAATGTTACTTTTCTTGATTTGAAGAATAAAGGTGCTGCAATATTGCATGTTTTGAAACAAAGCATAAAACACACAGAATTGTAATGCTGCACAATTACCGTGTCTTAAATTTATGTGAAATTGCTCAAAATGTTCTCTTTAAAGGTGAGTGTGTTGATCTTTTCCAGGACGTTTTGGTTTCTCCGTCAGTTGTCCTCTGTGGGGTCATTGTAGAGCTCCTCCAGCTCTGGCTGGGGATGGGGGAACTCGCTGACTCCCATCTGCAGTGGTTTTCATGCCCAACATTGCTACATCTCTGTCGGCCTTGTGTCTGGGGCAGGCTCTAACTATGACTATCAGAACAGATGATAACCATGGCTGGCCCCACCGCCCTCTTTATCTCCATGCTCAGAATGCTGCGACCTACAGTTGTCATCTTGAGCACAGAGAACTGAGTCATGCTGAGGCCTGAGTTTCCTGCTTGGACCCCTTGGATGTCTCTGTGGCGTCTGGCTACTCTCAGGACCTTCTCAGTGTTGCCACAACTCTGCATGTGCCTGGAGCACTCCAGCTAGGTGATGTGGGAGCCAGGTGAAGCAGGAACTCAGGTGATGGCAGTGTCAGGATAAAAAGTAGATAGAAGATTGGTAATGTGCACATGTTAAGTTCATATGTGTATAAATGTGTATATATGTATGTATTTTTATGTGTGTAGGTGTACGTGTGTAAATATATATCTTTGTGTATACACATATGCATGTACGTATATATGTGTGTACATTTATATTTGTGAGTAGTGTGTATACATGCATGAATGTATTTGTATGCATGTATATATGTGTGTGTGTATATATATGTATACATATAAGAAATAGATGCACAGTCATGGAAAACAAACCTATGGTTTCCACAGGGGAAAGCGGGGGAGGGCTAAATTAGAAGTTGGGATTAATAGATACACTGTATATAAAACAGGTAAAGAACAGAGTCCTACTGTGTAACACGGGTAACTCCACTCAATATCTTGTAGTAACCTATCAGGGAAAAGAACCTGACAAAAAATGTATACACACACACATATGTACAACTGAGTCTCCTTGCTGTACACCTGAACTAACATAACATTGTAGATCACCTATACTTCCATTAAAAAATGTAGGTACAGTACCTCTTTTTCATTAGATATTTTAAAATATTTAAAGGGTTGGAGTACAATAAATTTCATCAGCTCTCTGGATTTTTAAAATCTTGTGATTGAGACAGCCCCCTGTCCTCTGATTCACATCATACTTAGAAAAATAAACAATAGATTCAAGGAAAAAGAAATTCATTTTTGGAACTTCTGTTCTGAGAGCTTGGGAACATCTCGTCCACCTCATCCTCCCCCTCTGAGTGTTTCATCATGTCATTTTAAACCATGAGTCTGAAAATCCCTTCCCATCTCAACCACAGTGTACATTCCAGGAAAGACAGTGCGTCCGCAGAGCAAGCCCCAGCTCCAGCTCCGCGATGTGGGCACCTGAGGAGGGGCTGCGGCAGCAGCTCCCGCCTGGGGTGAAGCGGCCTGAGCGACGGGGACTGCTCAATAGGCCGTGCTGCCTGGATGGGAAAGCTGGTCTCCAAAATCCGTGTGGCTGGAAGAAGAATTCAAATCAGAGTCTTTTTTTCCATTTAAATATGTTTTGTTATTTCTCTTAATGCTGGGGTAAAGAACATTCGTTGTAGAAACTTTGAAAAGCTCAGCGTGAGAAGCAGGCCCTGTTGATTGGCCGCATCAGCAACCTTGTGGTACTTGCCCCCTGCCCTCTTCCTTCGGGTTGCCATTGTTCTGCATGAGGTTTTCTCCTCTACTTGTGAATTTCTAGCCTGCTTATGTTTTCCTACTAATGAATAGTTTTCCATGTAATAAAATATTTCAAGTTCTGATTCATAATAGCTGCATTTACCACTCATGTACAAATACCTTTGGTTATCTGCCCAAAGGGTAAATTCATTCTACTTTTAAAAATACCTACAAATTTTATCATGAAATAACGTAAAAGTGTGAGAAAGGCAGGCTTTGTATCTGGTCCTCGTCCATCTCTTCCTTCTGACACCTGCTCTTGTCCTGGCATACAACACACACCACCCCAATGACTGTGGTCTGTTCAGGCTCATCTCTCCCAGAACAAACTTATACTGGAAAATCAAACCTTTCTCCTGAACCTAAATGACACCTTTATTTTAGGATATTACTCAGAAATTCTACTCTTTTCTGGATATTTGCATTTCATGGATATACTGAAAACGTAGAGAAGCAAATCTCTCACTAAAGTTTAGTTAGTGCATCCTTAGCCTGTGTGTGGCAGGAATCCTATGCAGGAGAGGACCTACTCCGTGAACATTTGTGGCCAGTTGTGTTTAAGGGGCCAAAATTGTTTCCCAGATAGTCCGTGATTTTGGCACCTGTTTCCCCAGTAATGTTGTCAGTTCCTTTAATAGAGGCCCAAGGAGGAGAATTTCTTGCTTCAGTTCAGTGCTTAATACAATTCTTGGAATGTTGCAAATGATGCTGATAAAAAGCAGTTTATTTAATTGGAGTGGTCAGACAGGACACTCAAACTTGAAATCATGAGACATGTCCAGTCTCAGCAATGAAGGGGTGGATGTTCCTTCTAATACTAGGCCCAGGGCAGAAGTCATGAGGAGAAAGGCTAGTGGAGGCACATTTTATTGGGCGAAGTTGCCTGATGAAAGAGACATTGGGTGATATTAAGCAAAATAGTTCGGCTTACGTCTAGGGTTAGAACATTTTAGGTACATGAAGTAAATTTTGAGATAGTATCCCCCAGAGTCATAATGTCGTCAGAATTGTTAAAGAGCTTGGCATTCTTTTCTGTTGAACCATATCCAGGAAAACAGATAATTCTAGTCATCAGCGCCATGTTTCCACGAGTGGAAAATGAGTAATACTCCGCGAAGTGACCGAGATAAGGACACGCCTGATATCACACTCCTTTGCCATTCCTGCTCCTCTCCTAAAGCATTCTTTGTTTTCTATCTTACCCATCCTTCAAGACCCAATTCAAATATTCTTCACTTACTGATGCCCTACTCTAACTGTGCAAGCCCTGAGCCTTCCTTTTCTGGTTCTCACAGCATCTGGTTCTGTGTTCACAAATATCTCATTAGTTACTAGTTCGTTTCTTATTTTGGCTGTGCTGGGTCTTCATCGCGCTGCCTGGACTTTGTCTAGTTGCAGAGTGTGGGCTTGGTTGCCCTGCGGCGTGTGGAATCTTAGTTCCCTGACCAAGGATTGAACCCTTGTCCCCTGCATGGGAAGGCAGATTCTTAACCACTGGACTACCAGTGGAAGTCTCTGTTCATGAATATTTACTTATCACATGTAGGCATCGTGCTACTGAATATTCCCCCAGCCCCACTGTTCTGATAACTCATCAGGTGTAGGCACCGTGCTCTATTTTGCTTTGAATTCCAGGGACTTATCGCAACCCACTGTCCACAGTCGGGACACAGAAGTTTTACCAAGTGATTGAATGATGGTCCACAAACCACACTGCAAGTTTTGATAAAGCAGTAGAGCCAAGCGCAGTGACGGGGTTCTTCCTTCCATTCTTTCTTGGACTGCTTTGACCAGGATGCACAAAGAGATTGGGGTATTCAGGCTCTGTGTGGGATGTCTAAGGCTGTGCTTTCCTGTTGCCCATCCCTTGCCTTAGATCACCCTCCTCAGACGCTTTCCTGTTTCTAAGTGCACTGAACCTGCTCCTGCCTCAGAGACTTTTTCTCTTTTGGGTCCCTCTCTGCTGGTATGACTCTGTCCATCACTCCATTCTGCCTCGTGTCCTCAGGGAACACTCTCTTTTCATTTCAGCAGCATTGCACGGCCTATAGGATTTTAGTTCCCTGACTAGGGATTGAACCCGGGTCCTAGGCAGTGAGAGCATGGAGTCGTAACCACTGGATTTCCAGGAACTTCCCTGATCACCCTGTTTTAAAGACCCATTTCTCTGTATCCTGATTTATATTTCTGTATAACACTTACACTGCCATTATAAAACACACTTTCCATCTACATGTTCGTGGGGATCCTCTTCTAGACTATAAAGTCCTCAAAAGAAACGGACGTTCTTTTTCTCATTGCTCCATCCCCAGCACTCAGCACAATGTGTGGGTTAAAGTAGCTTGTGAGTAAATGTTTGTTGAATGCTCAGTAAGCTGGCCTGCTCTGTCTGGGTGTAAGAGCTGAATGACAGCTTAGATGAGTTGAGTTTGCATTGGTATGCAAAAACACGATTTTCTTTTAAGAAGAAAAGTGAAGGGATTTTTTATTGTAGAATAACATTCATGTAAATTGCAGTATTTCTCATTAAAAATCCCACTGAGTAACTCCTTTTCCACAAATATGTCCAGTGGTTTTTGACAATAATACAAAAACAATGCAATAGAGGAAGAATAGGCTTTTCAGCAGATGGTACCAGAGCAACGGAACATCCGTGGGCAGATGAATGAACCTCAGGCTGAGCCCCCGCCCCCGCCAGTTAACTCAAAATGTATCATGCAAAATGGGAAATGTATATCTATCAAACTTTCAGGAAAAACATAGGAGAAAAGTTTTGGAACGTAAAGAATTTATAGACTTGACATCCAAAGAACAAGTCATACAGGAAAAAATTGAGAAATTGGACCTCATCAACATGAGAAACTTCTACCCTGTGAAAGACCCGGTGAAGAAGATGAAAAGATAACCTATAGATTGGGAAAAAAAATACTTGCAAATCACATATCTGACAAGTGCCTTGTGTCTAGACTATGTAAAGAACTTTCAAAACTCAACAGTTAAAAAAAAAGGCAAAACAAAAAACTCTCAAACAGTCCAATCAGACTACCACAACACTGTAAAGCAGTTAAATTACCCTCCTATTAAAATAAAAAAAGATAGGAACAGACGTTTCACCAAAGAGGGCATACAAGTGGCAGATAGGCACAGGAAAAGGTGTTCAGCATCATTAGTCATTAGGGAAATGCATATTAAAATTATAACAAGATATGACACAGCTCATAGAACGCCTGAAGGACAGCGCAGTGACCGCCCCGAGTGCTGCCGGGGATGAGGGGCCTGGCACCTCGCTGCTTGAAGTATCCGTGGTGCCTCTGCTCTGAGGAATGGTAAACGTGCACGTATCATACAACCCAGCATTTACACTCTTGGGCATCTACCCAGAGAACTGAAGACTCATCTTTATGTCAAAATCTGCACGTGAATATTCATAGCAGCTTTACTTACAGCAGCCCCAAACTGAAAATAACCCCAGCGTCCTTCAGCAGGTGACCGGTTAAGCCACCCGGGGCAGCACGCCCAGACCACGGAACAGCCTCGGCAGCCAAAGGGGAGAAGCCCCTGCGGGCTGGACGGGCCTCAGGGCAGCTTTGCTGAGCAGAAAAGCATGACGTTTCGTATGATTCTGTTCAAGTAACAGTATGAAGACAACGTCCATCCTAAAGGAAATCAGTCCTGAATACTCATTGCAAGGACTGATGCTGAAGCTGAAACTCCAATACCTTGGCCACCTGATGTGAAGAGCTGACTCACTGAAAAAGACCCTGATGCTGGGAGGGATTGGGGGCAGGAGGAGAAGGGGACGACAGAGGATGAGACGGCTGGATTGCATCACTGACTTGATGGACGTGAATCTGAATAAACTCCGGGAGCTGGTGATGGACAGGGAGGCCTGGCGTGCTGCAACCCATGGGGTGGTAAAGAGTCGGACACTACTGAGCGACTGAACTGATTAAGACAACAGAATTATAATGATGGAGAATGGATTAGCGGTTGCCAGATTTTAGGGGAGGGGAGCTAGGAAGGGCGTGTTAAGGGATAAAGGGATGAGACGAGGGAGCATTTGCTGCTCTGGATGTTGATTCTGGTCGTGATGGCACGGATTTGCACATGTGATAAAACTGCATATTGTGATTTTAAAATAAATAATAAGTAAAGTGAAGTCACTCAGTTGTGTCCGACTCTCTGTGACCCCATGGACTGTAGCCCACCAGGCTCCTCCATTCATGGAATTTTCTAGGCAAGAGAACTGGAGTGGGTTGTTATTTCTTTCTGCAGGGGATCTTCCTGACCCAGGGATCGAACCCGGGTCTCGCGCATTGTGAGCAGACACTTTACCATCTGAGCCACCAGGGAAGCCCCTAATGAATAAGTAATAAATAATAAAAGAAAAATAGAGACTTCCCTGGTGGTCCAGTGGTTAAGGCTTCACCTTCTGTTGCAGGGGCTGTGGGTTCCATCCTGGGTCGGGGAGTTAGGATCCCACATGCCTCATGGCCAAAAAACCAAACCATATAACAGAAGCAATATTGTAACAAATTCAATGAAGACTTTAAAAATGGTCCACAGCAAAGAAATCTTACATAAGAAATAAACAAGAAAGAATAAAAATGAGCAGTAAAATTGCACACAGGCACACACACACACACGAACACACACATAAACAAGTGCATGTAAAATGGGTGGAATCAGAGGAGTGTTTCTCTCAGTGCTGGTGGCAGGAGAATTAGGTTGTCAGTTCATTAGGGTGTTACAGAGACCCAGCAAGAGATGCGCGTCCAGCAGTGCTTATCCCTTGACACAGGAGAGGAAACTCCCTGCCAGTGCGGTTAGCCTCCCGGGGCTGCCGCAGCAGATCACCACCAGCTGGGTGGTTTGTGGTGCGTGGTGCTTTCGTTGCTAAGCCGTGCCCAACTCTGTGCGACCTCATGCATTGTAGCCACCAGACTCCTGTGTCCATGGCATTTCCCAGTCAAGAGTACTGGCGAGGGCTGCCGTTTCCTCCTCTGGAGAGATCTTTAGGGACTGAACCCGGGTCTCCTGCACTGGCAGGCGGCTTCTTTGAGTCACCAGGAGACCCCGGGCGGTTTAAAACACCGCTGTTTACTCTCGAGTTCTTGAGGCCGAAAGTTTGAAAGCAGGGTGCTGGCAGGACTGCGCTTCCCCTGAGGCTCCCTCTGGTAGCTGCCGGCCGTCGTTGGCATCTCTCTCTGTGTCCTTCCTCTCATAAAGGCACCGGCGTTTTAGCATTAGGGTTTAATCACGTTTGGCGGTGACGGGTCTCAGTTTTGGCAGACAGGAATCTTGGCTCCCCGGCGAGGGGTCAAGCCTGTGTCCCCTGCACTGGCAGGTGGACTCTGAACTGCTGGACCACCAGGGAAGTCCCCACTGCTTGTTGCACAGACCCTGTTTCCAGTAAGGTCGCACTCAGGGCTCCTAGGAGGGTCTGAATGTATCCTTCTGAAGGACACCGATCACCCCCCAGTGGCCTTCCCTGTCTTCTTTAGAGCTGTAAGGGTGCATGGGGGGAGGCCTGTGGGGAGGCCCGTGTATGCAGGTGGCTGATCCATGCACGTGTGTATGCAGGTGGCTGATCCATGCTGCTGTACAGCATAAACTAGGATGCATGGGGGAGGCCCGTGAGGAGCCCATGTGTGTGCAGGTGGCTGGTCCATGCTGCTGTACAGCAGAAATTAGCACAGCGTTGTAAACCAATTGCGCTCCAATTAAAAAGATAAATAAAAATAAACTACCTAAAAAAAGAAAGGGGCAAATCTTGTACCCACCTTGAGGCAACATGAATCTCTCCATGTGGTCAGGTATTGACTCAGGAAACATGTGCGTCTGTCCACATGGAAAGTGTTGGTGGTCACTCGCTCTTTTGGGGGAGCAGTAAGGAGAACTGCAGTTGACACCCCTGCCTGTGAAGGAAACACAGCATCTGTATTGTGAGGATTCTCCCCAGTGTCTTCTGCCTCAACATCTCTTACGTGCTTCACGCAGCTTGTGAGTGACAGACTCAAGACAGAGTTTCAGCGCGTGAAACTCAGTTTGCACTGAAGGAAAGTGCCTCTCTGTGTGGACATCTCTGAGATGTGACCGTCTAGCCAGATTCACTGCTTACTTTGCTTTTCAGCCAACACAGGCATCCATTTTAGGTAAACATCATTTATATGATGAAGAATAGGGTAAACCTGTCTTAGGCCATGATGCTTCTAACTGGGGCAGGAAGTCAGATCAGGGGCCCATGCACATTCCTTCTGGAAAATCTGTTAAAGGAAGGAAGTTCCTGGAGGGATTTTTAATCCTCCTGCATAGGACCTTTTTTTTTTTTTTTGAGGGTCATTGCAAAAAAAAAAAAAAAATCTGTATAAAATGGCCNTGCACATTCCTTCTGGAAAATCTGTTAAAGGAAGGAAGTTCCTGGAGGGATTTTTAATCCTCCTGCATAGGACCTTTTTTTTTTTTTTTGAGGGTCATTAAAAAAAAAAAAAAAAATCTGTATAAAATGGCCTGTAGGGCGCTCATGACACACTTGGGGGAAATTTATAATGCTGCATTATGATGCAAAAGGGCCTGTCGTGCTACAAGACACAGGATCCCTGTCCTTGCTGAGCAGGAACATCACATGAAGAAGCGGCAGGTGTGCTCAGAGCTACCGGCTTGTTGGAACGAGCTCGCAGTGGCAGGAGCAACTTAACTCAAAGGCTCTGCAGACAGGGCCAACCCAAAGAAAAGAAACTAGGATGGAGCGAGGAAACAGGATTTTTCCTTTTCCTAAGGAAAATTGCTTTCTTGTATTCTTTGTACAATACTTCTTGTATTCTCTCTTGCTTTCAGGAAGCAAGAGGCTAGGCCCCACTGATTTTCCTGCTGATGCTTAGTACCCCGTGGAGGAATGCATTTCTCACAGCAGTGCTACTTTTCTGCATTAATTTCTCTTTCATTCACTCAAAATTATTTGCAGAGAAGATGCCAGGCGTTTTGCTGGGAAATCATAGTCACACACTCAGAGATACAAAACCCAAGTCATTAGGGACCTAATGATGTTCACAGGCCCAGGCAAGGAGAGGCAGGGCAGAGAGCTCCCAGGATGGGTGAGCAAGCTTCAGTGGATAGAGGTGAAGATACTGATGCTAGAATTTGCCTGAAAACCCATTTCATCAGTCTCAGTATCAGGAGGAGATAGAGTTGGTTGTCTGCTCTGTAGATGAAATGGGGCTCAGGACTGAGATAAGTTTCCCCTCAGCTCAGCAGAGTTACAGGGTATGCACTTTGTCCCCTTCATCCCAGACATCACTCTTCCCAAAGCTGCCCTGACTGCTGCGAATAGAGAAGAGCGGTGAGCGTGAACGCAGGAAGAGAGAAGGACCCAGAACGCTGGTTCATAGAGGCCAAAGGGGATGGCTCATTGTTCTGGGGATGCAGCTGGGGTGGAGCATGGGCAAGAGGAGAAAGAGACTTAAAGATGCCCCCTGGGGCTTTGGCTGGAGCAGCTAGAGGGCAATACTGCCTTTATGGAGAAATAAAAGGCCAGGGAGGGCCAGTGATGGGAAGGGGCCTGGCGTCTTTGAGGAACCCCAGGAACAAAAATGACTGGAGGCTGGAAATGGAGGGGACGAGGTTGTTCAGTGGTTAGGGCTGCTCTTGGGCCATCAGGGTCTGGCTTTACCCCAGGGGAAATGAAATCTCATTCTCTCGCCCCCCGCCCCATGATGAGATGTAGTTCAGGCCTTGCTTCTATATACATGTGTGACTGAATCGCTGTGCTGTTCGCCAGAAGCTAACACGATATTGTAAATCAACTATGCTTCAGTTTCAAAAGGAAATTCTGTGTCTCTTGGAAACAAGGATTTCTTTTTTAAAATCATCTGAGCTACTAGAGAGACAGTAAACATTTTTTTTTTAATATTCTCTTTCCCTCGGCCGCCCGGTCTAGCTCTCTACCTGCTCTCCAATGGTGGTTTCAGTGATTCTTCGCCAGAATTGCTGTTCCTGTTTGTGGTTGTGTTCACTGTCTAACTTGTGCGTTTTGCAATCTCATTCATTGAGTGCCTCATGGCAAGCCCCCGTCCTTCACTGTCTCCCAGAGTTTGCTCAAACTCATATCCATCGAGTCAGTGATGCCATCCAATCATCTCATCCTGTCTCCCCCTTCTCCTCCCGCCTTCAGTCTTTCCCAGCATCAGGGTCTTTCCCAATGAATCAGCTCTTTGCATCAGGTGGCCAAAGTATTGGAACTTCAGCATCAGTTCTTCCAATGAATATTCAGGACTGATATCCTTTAGGATTGTCTGGTTGGATATCCTTGCAGTCCGAGGGACTCTCAAGAGTCTCCTCCAGCACCGCAGTTCACAAGCATGAATTCAAATGCTCAGCCCTATGTATGGTCCAGTCCCACATGTGTACCTGACTACTGGAAAATCCATCGCTTTGACTAGACGGCCCTTTGTTGGCAAAATGATGTCTCTGCTTTTTAATACACTGTCTGGGTTTGTCATAGCTTTTCTTCCAAAGAGCAAGTGTCTTTTAATTTCATGGCTGCAGTCACTGTCCGCAGTGATATTGGAGCCCAAGAAAATAAAATTTGTCAGTGACAGATTTATGATTAAGACTCACATTTAACTTTTTACAGCACATGGCACTTTGAACAGGTGCAGAGTAGTACTGGGGTACTGAGATGATGTATCTTATGAATGGAATTCAAGTTCTCTTTATTTGACTACAAACCTACATGCCGTGGGGATCAATGTCTAATTACAGTAGTTGGCTGTCTCCATTACAAAGTCAATAACAAAGTTAGTGCCCCTTATGGAACGCTTCAATATAATTGACATCTGTTTTAAAATCTGGTAGAATAAACTTCCCCTTACTCCCGTATTTATGTGTGTGTTGAAAATAATCAGTGTGATGTTGAAAACAAGCCATATGTTCAATGACAATAAATGCTTTGAATGGTCTCTCTGGACACGTAGTTCATTTGGAGTACACCAGATGATTAATGCAGATTATTTTGCAGTTTCCATGTGGATAAAAGGATTTCAGACATACTTTCTTCTCACCTCAAGTACATTGTTGACTGACGTGCACTTCTGGTGTTTCCTGCTACCTAAAATAAAGGAGCAGAGCATGTGTTTGCTGAGAAAGCAGTCACAGAGGAGCAAGACGGCGGGTCATGGCTGGCAAGATTTATTTCCTCTGCTTACGTATTGCACAATTATTCTTGTATTTATTTGATTGTTTGGAAGGAAGAGAACAGAAGACTATTCCTGGAATATTCTCTTTGCCC
>SJYV01017717.1:0-10423 GCA_006410875.1 Neotragus pygmaeus | reverse complement strand
CTCTTGATGAAAGTGAAAGAGGAGAGTGAAAAAGTTGGCTTAAAGCTTAACATTCAGAAAACGAAGACCTGCCATCATCTACCTTCAAATGTTATCAGTAACTTTACTCTGCTTCTTGGTCCCAGAAAACAGCCCTAACTAATCCTAACTAATCCTAACTTCCGGACAAGTGTCCTGGGATGAAACAAGACAACTGAATCAGCACATGTCCTTCAGAGCATAAAGCAAATGCCCCACTGAGAATATGGAGGAACTGTAAGCATATTTGCTTACAAGTGAGAATTAATAATAAAAATGACAAGACATGTTAACATGNCTTCCGGACAAGTGTCCTGGGATGAAACAAGACAACTGAATCAGCACATGTCCTTCAGAGCATAAAGCAAATGCCCCACTGAGAATATGGAGGAACTGTAAGCATATTTGCTTACAAGTGAGAATTAATAATAAAAATGACAAGACATGTTAACATGTACAAGGCACAGCGCTAGAGCTACATATATATATTTATTTACCCAATTTTACCCTATATATATATATATTTACCCAATTTTACGGATTTAAAATTGAGCAATAGAGACTTATGAATGACTTGCTCAAGTAAGTGGCAGGGATGGGATTCAAAGAGGTCTGGCTCTAGAGTTGATAGCCTTAGCCATTATGCATACAACGTTTTTTATTTAGAAAGTCAAATTTGGCCAGAATTTCACGTAACATATTACTTTCTTAATGGCAGTGCGGGTGAAGATTTGCACTTTCCCCCTCTCCTGAGAGCTCATCTGCAATTTTGTTTCTAGAAAGCCATCCCATCCTTTTGGAATGAAGACTAAATCATGGTTATCCAAAAAAAATTCACAGACAGTTCATTGGAGTGACAGTCCTGTCAAAGAGTGTACTCTAATATGCAGTAACAAGCTCTGAAGTCACATGTCACAACTAAATGATTGTCAAGATTCAAAGAGACCTCAGGGACCGCAGTCCCACCTACTTTAGTGCAGAGAGGCTAAGTAGATTGCAAGATGTCCCTCAGGGACAGAAACAACCTGTCCTACTTTCATGATAAAAACACTTGCCTCCTGACCGTGGACTATTTATCTTCCTTACTGAGTCTAAGGGAATCATGAATGTTAAGAGCCAGAAACATGATGATATAAGCGACTGCATTAATTCTTTGGCCACTAGAGGGACTGTGAAAAAGATAAAAGGGTTCAACTTCATGGAATTTATTTTCTATAAAATAAGAAACCCAGCATCTTACATAACTAATCAGGAATTATATAGCCATCTGTTTAGACATTTATTCATTCATCCCAGCATTTATCCATCTATCCATTTAGGCATTTATTCATCCATTTGCTATTTCCAGAATATCTGAGACAAAATTTAGGCTCAAACCTGGGTATTTTTAGTATTTTCAGTCACTATTTTTCTTTCTGCCAGGTTGCCAGATTTCGTTAACAATCCCAGTATATGGAATTGCAGTACATTCTATTATAAAATTAACTTTATATTAAATATGTTTGGGGACCTGGAATCAAGCCATTAGTTATGGCACAGTTTGCAGTGTTCATCCATTAATCCAAAGAGGACTTGTTCACTCTGGAGTATTTCCTTTGTTTCTCAAGACTTTATTTCTGACCTCAAGGGTGTCTTTTTACAGGCCCACATGCTTGGTCTCAAGCTGATTGTGGACAAGGCTCAGTCAACGATAAACCGTCTTCGGTACCGAAAAAGTACTCAGGTTTCTGCTTAAGGCCTTTGCTGACCTTGTTAAAAAGTACACTCTTCACTGTGGCAAAGACATGTTTTCTCAGTTTTCTTGGAGAAGAGTGGGAAAGTGATCCCCACATCCTGCTTCCCGATCACAACCAGTTAGTGTTGTTTGTGTAAACGCTGAGATTTTACCTTTTGCACCTAGTAATTCTACCAAACCAGAGTTCTCTGAGCTCTAAGAAGTCTAAAATGATTTAGTTCAGCATTTAGTTCTCACCTCAGAACATTATTTTCTGATGGTAGTAAGGTAAGTAACTACTCAGGTAAACAAAGCAGGATGCTGAGGTGCCAACATTCTGAATATGTTTATTCATGCTTGTATTTACGATTGCAAAATGTTTTCCATACTACAAATGTTTGTTAAAAACAAGCTATTACAAATCAATAAATAATACTAGCTACAACTACTGTCTACCATAAACAGAATAAGCAGAAAATAAACAAATGCTACTACTTTGGTATACACGGACATACATTTTCTGTTATAAAACTGATAACACCATCATTTTTATTTCTTTGTAGTAGTTTCCCTTGTGATACAAGTTTTTATTGCACATTTCTTTGCACTTGTCTTACCAGTTCAGGTTGAAGGCATATAAAAGAATTACAGGAAACAGTTTTTCTACCAAGGGAGAGGGGCTTATTTTCTGCCATGTGGTCATTATATAACAAATGAAAAAGAAGCAAGGTACAAAAATTAGTGTGTGTGATATGTGTTCAGAGTTGGGAATACTGACTGGTATGAAAGGTTCTTAACTAGCTGCTCATCAAAATCATATATAATGGCCATTAAAAACTCCCTTAGGTAGCAGAATGGAAATCATTGACTTGTTTATTCAAAGAGTAGACAAACAGAATTCCTGGATACTGTTTCCATTCGGGTTTTCCAGCTCGTATGGTTCCAGCTGACGATACTCAAAAGTCACACGATTTATATGTTTTCCACTGGAGACCATGCGCAGCACCGTGTGGTCACAGCCAACTTTCATCTGGGCTATAATTCACGGAAAAAGTAAGTTTCCCAGTAGGTTAGAAACCACAGAGCCAAGCCATTTCTGTCCACAAGATCATTCAAACAGGGCGAAAGCAAGAATGTAGCTTCCTCTCACGTACTCAAACCAAGCATCAGGTGAAACGGTTTTGTTTTCATTTTCATTATAACATACAGCTGACCCATGAACAACCTGCATGTTAGGGCCGAGGACCCTCCCCACAGGTGAAAATCTGCATATAATTTATCATCTCTCCTCCACATCCATAGTTCCTCCAAATCGAAGTTTCCACATCCTCGGGTTCAATCAACCCAGGGTGGTGTAGTTCTGCAGTAACTACTACCGAAAACAACCCTTGTGTAAGTGGACCTGAGAAGTTCAAACCCATGCTGTTCAAGAGTCAACTGTGTAATTGCTGAGTAGTGAAACTGAACTCAGCCTTTCTCCTCGTGTGCAAGAACACTGTCAAATAAAACTAACTATAAAGAAGACGATATCTCCTTGTGCTTTTTATGTTCCCCTGCCTCCAAGACATGGTGGTGAAGGCAGAGGAAAGCAAGCGTCTGTCCCTGCCGCCCGTTTCCTCTAGCTGTTTTCTCAGTGGGGGGAGTGCTTCCCCCTTGGGACAGGTTGGAAATTTGCAGGGGCTGTATTTTTCCCTTCTATTTGGGGGCGCACGTAGCATTTATTGGTCAGGGGGCTAGAGGATGGACTGCACGGCCAGACAGTTTTGTAGACCAAAAATATCACCTGTTTATTGTTTTCTAGCCTAGATAATAATTCTGTTTTACATATAAATAAAAATAGCATTTGCATGGTTTAGACATACACTGCTGCTGCTAAGTCGTGCAAGTCATGTCCGACTCTGTACGACCCCATGGATGGCCGCCCACCAGGCTCCCCCGTCCCTGGGATTCTCCAGGCGAGAACACTGGAGTGGGTTGCCATGTCCTTCTCCAACGCATGAAAGTGAAAAGTGAAAGTGAAGTCGCTCATTGAGACCCCGTGGAGTGTAGCCTACCAGGCTCCTCTGTCCACGGGATTTTCCAGGAAAGAGTACTGGAGTGGGGTGCCATTGCCTTCTCTGAGATATACACTAAATGTACTAATTTTCGTTCTATTGTTCACCTGTACTTTTTCTAATGTTTTCCTGTATTTCTTACATGGAATGACTTTGCGATCCTTGCCTGGCTTCTCTGTCCATGGGATTTTCCAGGCAAGAATAATGGAGGGGGTTAAATTTTTTTTCAGCTTTGTTGAGGTATAGCTGACAGAAATTGTGTTTAAGGTGTACAACATGATGCTTTTATATAAATACACATTGTGAAATTATTATTACAATCAAGCTAATTAACATTCATTACCTCACAGAATTACCTATTTTTCTTTTCATTTCCCTCTCCCTTCCCTTCTGGCAACCAACTGTTTGTACCTACATGAGTTTCTGTTCTGTGAAACTCAGTAATTATTAATTTTAAAAAATTATTTTTAGTTTATTTCTTCAACCTCAAGTTGGTTCCTGAGGCAAGATTTATCTACCCTACAATAATCCTTCCTGCTATTTTATCTTTCTCAATCTTTTCCCCCCTCTTTGTCTCTATAAGGACTAAATTCTGAGAAACATTATTATCCTTGTATAACAGCTACTTCAAAAACATGCACCTGGGTTTAAATGAAGTAAAACAGCCAGATAGAGTTATTTAGGTAAAAGTCAATTTGGAAAGATAATAAAATATAAATCCTGTAATTATTTTAATATAGGCGCCAGGGAGGCTAGGCTAAGCTTCTATGATGAGGTCCAAAGTTAATTTTCTTTAAATGATTGGGAAGGTCATTCTTTTCTGATCTTACTCTGAACTTTAATCTACATAACGTGCCTTATTTCCTTTAGTTAATGTGCATATCATTTATTTATTATTTGACATATTCCTAATTCAATCTAAAGGGCAAGATACCCAAGAGTTCATTGTATGAACAATTTAGGAGGGGCTCATGGAAACACGATGAATGAAAGAAAAAAGTGAAGTCTAAAATGAACCAATGAGTCAGATAATTCAAGCCTTCAAATTATTGTAAGACTAGTTTCAATCATTTAGATAAAACAGGCAAAATATTTGGCCTTGATCACACCCTTTTGGAGAAGGAAATGTCAACCCACTCCAGTACTCTTGCCTGGAGAATTTCATGGACAGAGGAGCCTGGCGGGCTACAGTCCACGGAGTCGCAAAGAGTCGAACTAACATACACACACACGTTTACCTAAATAAAATTATATAATTCATGCACCAAAAGTACTATAGCTTCAATGATCTAAATTTTAAGGGATGAGTGTTAGATCAGTTCTTAATCCAATCTTTTTATTCAGCTCAACCACATCTCCTCACAGGTGCCCTCCATCAGCATGGAAGGATCCAGTGCCTTTGAGAATGCAAATGGAGAGAAGCCACTCGTTTAAACCAGGATAAACTAGCCCCAAATTTTTAGCAAAGTGGGTTTTTAGAAATATTTTCCCTTTATCTATGTATATTAATTCTATTCCAGAGTTTTTGCTTAAGATCCCAGCATTAGCTCAGACAGTGAAAATATTGGTGGGCAGATCTGGGTTTAATTAAAACAGGTAACAGCTGATCAAAAGGAGGTCTGATTTGCAGTTTCATTATTTAGTTGGTGTGTGATGTGTGCTTACAAGAGAGGAAGGGGGCTATGATAAGGGATGAAAGATTGCTCTTCTGTTTGACTTTTGTCTCTTAATCAATAATCACTGGTTCCTGCATCTGAAGGACAGAAATGGGAGACCTTTATAGAAAGGTTTCACATAACCCTCTCTCTCCTCACTTGGACTTCATTAATTAATTTGGTCATGAGTCAGCAATTCCACCTTCGCCCCACCCTACCTGAGCCTGATCAAATGGAAACTCCTCACTGATTCATAGTAAAGAAGACCTGATTCTGTTTGGTGCTGCACCATGAGCTAACCTGGTCTTTTATTACCAGCGACCACTTTTAGATTTCAAAATTTACCTCTCTTTTGGCAGTAGTCTTTTAGAGGCTGGTTTTGCTCTTAGAACTTGGGGACATTCTAGCAGTTCTGGGAATTTCTAATAAAGTGAATCACCTTTTAATGTATCTACTATGAGTAATACACACACACATATACATATATATGGTAAAATGACTTAGACACTTTATCATTATATTATTACTAATTGATGATACATACATTATATGAACCATGGTTTTCAGTCGGCAAACTCTTTAGTCTTGAGAGGATGAAAGCAGGGACTTTCAAAAAGGCAGAACAAGCACAGCTCTATGCCATTTTCATAGTTTTACCTAGGGCCGACCTTAAACATGCAAGTTGGTTACTTCATAAGTTTCTCTTCCAATGTCAGATATTGTGGTCATGCATTCTTGATACTGTGTATAGGCTCAAATGCAAAATCCTCACATTGGTTCAATGTGCAAAATCAAACTTTTTTTGGTGGAACTTGCCCTTTCAAGTATAAATAATTTGAAGTGTTTTATTTAAGGAGGCAATCTTCTTGTTGTTCAGTCACTCTCTGAGACCCCACCAGACTGCAATACCCCAGGCTTCCCTGTCCTTCAGTATCTCTTGGCTTTCGCTCAAACTCATGCCCTCAGTCTTTCCCAGCATCAGGGTAAAACTTAATAGGCACATAAATAATAATCAAAGAACCATCTTACCTGGGCCACGTAAAGGGTAGCAGAGATCAGCTAAAAGCAGCATTTTGGAAGGGTCCAAACCAGTTCCTCCCAGCAGCTCCACAAAGTCTCCTATTCCCCCACAGCCCGCGGAGGACTTCTAAGAGAACAAAGTGGCAGAGGAAGACGTATTTAAATCACCTACCGGAGTCAAATCAATGGCAAATTGGTGAATTCACTCCTTTAGGCCCAGACATCCTGGAAGTGCCGTTTAACATCCAAGACTCCGGAAATTAAGACTTTTTAAAGAAAAAAAAAAGGAATTGCTTTTCTAAATTGGTTAGGTAATCATTTTTTTTAATGTGTGTGCATTTAAAAAACATTTTTTTACAAGTGCAAGGACTAAAATGATGAAATCAGAATCTTTAAACTCCATATATGGTATATAAAAATTGCACCTAAAAGTGGGTTGATTTTTAAATCATTTGGACATACATATTGAATTATTTGAATTTCTTAATGCATGCAGTCAGCATTTTTATAAATAGGACTTCAATATCAGGTTTTTCCTTCAACTTACCTCTTTTCCTCTTCTTTATAAAAGACTTTTTTTGCTATGGAGACAATTCTTACTCTTTCTACTGTTAAGGATTTAGATTAGTTATAAGAATATTAAAGAAAAAAACAAACCCCTCATTTGGGCTCAAATTAGCTAGAGTTACCATCAACTTNTTTTTGCTATGGAGACAATTCTTACTCTTTCTACTGTTAAGGATTTAGATTAGTTATAAGAATATTAAAGAAAAAAACAAACCCCTCATTTGGGCTCAAATTAGCTAGAGTTACCATCAACTTTCTCCATCCAATTAAAGTAAATTTATTTCAAGCTATTCAAAATAATTATCTACTCTAAAACTCTGTGTGATCACCGCAATCACCTTTTTTGCTTCCCTTCATCCTTTCCACTCTGTCTCGTCTACAGAACTTCCTGGGCTTCAGTTTCCCAGGCAAACAAAGCCGCCCCTCTCCCCCAGCCTGTGATCAGGGCTGGCCTCGTGATCACACGGCCCACATCCACAGGGCTCACACTTACGAGGCCTAGAGCTTGGCTTAATGCTCCGTTGTCACTATCTTGAAATTCTTAATAATTTTAAAATAAAGTCCTCGTGTTTTCATTTTGGGCTGTCCCCCACAACTTACACCACCAGTTTGCTTGTGATCCTCTTCTTCATTGAGGTACACTCAAGAGACCTAGCTGAGTGGGGCAAGATGCTTAGAAATTAACAAGATAGACCATACAACATAGGAACCAAAATCTAAAACAGAGAGTGCTGAATACACACGTACATAGACACACACAGTCCAACATTAGGAAGATATTGAAATGTAACTGGAACTAAGCAGCAGATAGAAAATAATATAACAGCATCTATTTGTCCAGTGAAAGGAAGCAAGTGGTGGTTGTCGGCAGTGGGGGGGAGGTAATACATATTTAAAGTATGTGCTCCGTTCTATGCATTTTACACATTTCATCAAACCATAAAATAACAGGATTAGTCAGCCCCACTGTGTACAGGGCTCATGCTCTTGTATGAAGAGTTGAATAAACCATTTAGAAGTAAAGGGAAAAAAAATGTAATTGCCTTTCCCTTGAGTAGAGGGTGGTCAGCGAGAACATGACTTAGTCAAGACTAAACATTCCAGCTGGTTCTATAGGTTCCAAATTTCACAGGAGGAGGTGAAGGGCAAAAGGCAGACTCAGGAGAGAGAAATGGGAAATAGGAAGTTGGGAAGAAATAGAAACTAAAATGGGGGTAATAGGGATTTCCCTGGTTAAGACTCCATGCTTCCAATGAAAGGGGCGTGGATTTAATCCCTGGTCAGGGAGCTAGGACCCCAAATGCTGTGTAGGGCAGCCAACAACAACAACAACAACAAATGAGGGGAACAAAACCCAGAAACAAAGAGGTGGGGAGCACACACTCCTCGGCATTTGGTGACTTTTCTGTCCTCTTCCCAAACCTCTCAGCTATCCTCAGTAAACAATGGCAGGAGCTGGGTTGTGTAGGGGCCTCTAGATTTCTCTGTGGAGGTCCCACCTCCCTGGACTAAGTTATTCTCCCCTCTTGCCTAGACTATGACGATGGCCTTTTAGGTGCACTCCTGTACCACTCGGGCCACTACAGCTCATTCATCATCATTCATGAAGCCAGAGGAGAAGGCAACGGCACCCCACTCCAGTACTCTTGCCTGGAAAATCCCATGGATGGAGGAGCCTGGTGGGCTGCAGTCCATGGGGTCGCTAAGAGTCAGACACAACTCAGTGACTTCTCTTTCACTTTTCACGTTCATGCATTGCAGAAGGAAATGGCAACCCACTCCAGTGTTCTTGCCTGGAGAATCCCAGGGGCGGTGGAGCCTGGTGGGCTGCCGTCTATGGGGTTGCACAGAGTCGGACACGACTGAAGTGACTTAGCAGCAGCAGCAGCATGGAAGCCAGAATAACATTAGGGCAATCCTCTCCTTCCCGTCATGGACTCTGTGATTTAATTTGGTCATGAAGCCAGCAATCCCAGCCCCCCTCATCCACCAGATCACGATCAGATGGATTATGCCCGCACCCCTTCAGGGGTTTGCCACTGCACTCAGAATAGACTCTTAACTCTCCGCCCCGGGCCTGCCTGTCTCCCTGGTGCTGTGCCATAGCACAGGCCCCCTCCCTTTGCTTCTTTCTGTTTCTGGAGCTCAGGAAGCCCATCCTGCCTCCGAGCCTCTGAACCACAGTCACCCTGCTCCCAGCGCTCCTGGAGCTGCCGACTCCTTACCTATCACTGAAATCTCACCTTAAATGTCTCCTTTTCGAAAGGTTTCTCTCCTGACCATCTTAGCTCAAGTAGTTGCCTCCCTTCTCTCTCCAACNAGCCTGGTGGGCTGCAGTCCATGGGGTCGCTAAGAGTCAGACACAACTCAGTGACTTCTCTTTCACTTTTCACGTTCATGCATTGCAGAAGGAAATGGCAACCCACTCCAGTGTTCTTGCCTGGAGAATCCCAGGGGCGGTGGAGCCTGGTGGGCTGCCGTCTATGGGGTTGCACAGAGTCGGACACGACTGAAGTGACTTAGCAGCAGCAGCAGCATGGAAGCCAGAATAACATTAGGGCAATCCTCTCCTTCCCGTCATGGACTCTGTGATTTAATTTGGTCATGAAGCCAGCAATCCCAGCCCCCCTCATCCACCAGATCACGATCAGATGGATTATGCCCGCACCCCTTCAGGGGTTTGCCACTGCACTCAGAATAGACTCTTAACTCTCCGCCCCGGGCCTGCCTGTCTCGCTGGTGCTGTGCCATAGCACAGGCCCCCTCCCTTTGCTTCTTTCTGTTTCTGGAGCTCAGGAAGCCCATCCTGCCTCCGAGCCTCTGAACCACAGTCACCCTGCTCCCAGCGCTCCTGGAGCTGCCGACTCCTTACCTATCACTGAAATCTCACCTTAAATGTCTCCTTTTCGAAAGGTTTCTCTCCTGACCATCTTAGCTCAAGTAGTTGCCTCCCTTCTCTCTCCAACGTTTGCCCCCACTGCCACTCTGCTTCATTTTCTGTAGGGTACTCATCACTATTTGAAACATATTATTCTTTTGCCTGTCTCATCCCCTAGCATGTAAGTTTCATGTGAGTGGGGCCTGTTTTGTTCATTGCTAATTTCCAGCATTTAGAACAAGGCCTTGCACATAGTAAGCACCCTAAAAAAAATTTTTTTTGTAAAGCAACAAATACTTAGAACACTGCAGACTTCACACTGTTTTAAATGGTAAGCACCAAGATTACTCCTCATAGCCAAAAATAGCTAAAATGCAGATCTCTCAATCTACCATACTTCTATATTAAACATCAAGAATGACATACAGTCTCAAGCCAGTAAGGTTATGCCAGAGACATCCACTTATCCTGGTCTTTATCAAAGGATTATTCTTCCACAAAGTTTCAACTTAAAAAA
>SJYV01017715.1:423454-442668 GCA_006410875.1 Neotragus pygmaeus | reverse complement strand
GCCAGGAGTCTATGAGCCTTGAGCCCAGGGGCGTGGCCCACTCCAGTCCTTGTTGGTGGGGGCTTGGCACACATCAGGGCCCACCAGGTTTGTCAGGAGGCTCACAGGCTGGGGAGGGGGGAGGAGAGAGTGGAGGGGCTCTGTGCACCTGGATGTAAGCTCCATGCAGGCCAGGGCCTTGTCTTGTTGGTTTTGTAGCTGCAGTGTCCAGTTGCTCGGTCTAAGCACACAGTAGGTGCTTACTAAATATGCATCCAGTGCACGAGTCACTGCCGAGCCCTGCTTCCTGACTTTCCCCGGAGCCGGCTTTATTGTGGGTTCTTGAGCCACTGCTGAGAGTGGACGGGTCAGACCGAGGGACCACCCCGGGTGACCCTGGCCCCCGAGTGGACGGCATCTCCACCACCCCAACTGGTGTCGCTGCTCCTGCCCACCTCTAGTGTGCCCCCAGTCTGGCCCGGTCAGATATGGACCTGCCCCGTGGGGCTCTCGTTTCCCCGCCGTCTCACCCCTTCACACAGCTTCTCCTCTGGAGAGAGAGACACAGTGTCCGAGCTACTAATCCCCAGCCTCTGGCGTGCCCTTGAACTTTCCTTTAAACAGCTCTCCGAGCCCCCAGCAGCACTTTGGGTCACATTCCCAGAGAGCCGGCAGATGAGGGCTGAGTCTGTTTATTTTCCAAGATTTCAAAAAAACATGCCTTTTCCCCCTCTTCTGACCTCAAACAAAACTTTTTTCTCTGCAACACTTGTATTTTTAACTGCATGAGAAAATATGGTAGGGGAGCATATTTTCTTTGCAGAACTGTCATTTTAAAAGAATTTTTTCATTAAAAAAAAAAAAAGATTTGAGGGGTGGGGAGAGTAAGGTTGTTTTGTTTCTTTGTTTTTTGGTGCTGTGAGGGCTCCTTGGAGCTATTTTCTGCCCAGAACCATGTGTATATATGGCCCTTACTCAGATTCTGAGAGGTTCCTGAAAATTGAGCCTGTAGCTAATTTTCAACCTTGTTGTGATCAAGGATTTCTGAGCACCTTTTCCTCTGCTTCTGAAGACCTAAGACTGGACCCACTCACTAAGAGATGTAAATAGGCATCTCCCTCGACAGCAGGAAGTGCTTAATGTCTTCGCTTTGAGGAGTGGGTATTCTGGGCAGAGTGTGGCACAGAGTAGGAGGTGGGGCCTGGCCTGCTCTCCCTCCCACTGTGGGAGTCAAGGATGGCAGCAGCCGGTGGGCATATTTGTAGCCTCTGAATTCTCATCTGGGCTTCCCCTGGTAGCTCAGCTGGTAAAGAATCTGCCTGCAATGCAGGAGACCCCGGTTTGACTCCTGGGTCGGGAAGATCCCCTGGAGAAAGGATAGGCTACCCACTCCAGTGTTCTTGGGCTTCCCTAGTAGCTTAGATGGTAAAGAATCTGCCTGCATTGTAAGAAAATAGGGCTTGATTCCTGAGTTGGGAAGATCCCATATGTAGGCTCTGAAGCCCAGAGAGGGTTGGTGACTTGACTGTAGTCACACAGCCTCCCAGACAGTGATGAGCAGAGGCCTGGAAGAGAGTAATTTCCCTGTGTCTTGATCTTTGTGCCAGATGTTCTCTATGCCTGAGTCTCCCCATGATCCAGGACCTATCTATTGACTTCCTGGAAGCAGTTTCATTACGCTTCAGTGGAGCCGTCTTTGGCCTGATTGGGGTATGGTTCTCTTGTTTCTATCAGTTTGTGCAACCGTGTTCTTTGTTCCTCTCCGATCAGGGTCTGGCATGTCAAATACCTACATTTCAGGGATCCTTCTAGGATTTAAAACTTTTAGTTCAACATGCGTGTGTGTGTGCGCATGTGTGTTTGTGTGTGTGTGTGTGTGTGCACACTCAGTCATGTCCAACTCTTTGAGACCCCGTGGTCTGTAGCCTGCCAGGTTCCTCTGTCCAGGCAAGAATCCTGGCATAGGTTGCCATTTCCTGCTCCCGGGGATCTTCCTGGCTCCGGGATCAAACCTTCGTCTCTCACGTCTCCTACATTGGTAGGTGGATTCTTTATTACTCCATCACCTGGGAAGCCCAGTACCTGTCAGTTGGGAGGCTGCTCTGTGCTCAAGAGAAGTAGAAAAACTGGCCGCTGCTGGGAAGGAGCACTTGCTTAGCCGGGGTGGTTGAAGCACAGATACTCCCAAGTGCTGAGCTGCTTCTGGAAGGTGCTTCTGTCCTCGTCTCTCCACATCTGGCTCCCTCTCATCACCTCCGTCCTTGGCTCTCACCTCCGCTGCCACTATCCTGGCTCAGAGTCTCATTCCTTCTCTTGCCTGGACTCTTCCAGTGGCCCCCAAAATACTGAGTTGGCCAAAAAGTTCATGTGGATTTTTCTGTAGCGTCTTATGGAAAAACCCGAATGAATGTTTTGGCCAACCCAATACCTCCTGGTCTTGGTAACAGCATGCTGCTGCTGCTGCTAAGTTGCTTCAGTCGTGTCCGACTCTGTGCGACCCCATAGACAGCAGCCCACCAGGCTCCCCCGTCCCCGGAGTTCTCCAGGCAAGAACACTGGAGTGGGGTGCCTTTTCCTTCTCCAATGCTTGAACGTGAAGTCACTCAGTCATGTCCGACTCCGAGACCCCGTGGACTGCAGCCTACCAGGCTCCTCCATCCATGGGATTTGGCACCCCACTCCAGTACTCTTGCCTGGTAACAGCGTGGTGACTCTAAAACTTCCATCCAATCATGGTTTTCCTCCCACAGACTGGCTCCATCTTCTCCCCCCTCCAGGCTCCTGTCCCTTCCCAGACACTTACAATCCAGCCATTCATTCCCAATGATCCCCGACCTTCTGAAGCCTCTGCCTGGAATGCCCTCTCACCCACCTCTGTTTGGAGGATACTTTCTTGTCCTTTCAGGTCATGATGAAGCATCCCTCCTTTGGAGAAACTTCTAGATTCTAGATTGGGGCTTCCCTGGTGACTCAATGGTAAAGAATCTGCCTGAAATGCAGGAGACCCAGGTTCAATCCCTGGGTTGGGAAGATCCCCTGGAGAAGGAAATGGCAACCCATTCCAGCATCCTTGCTTGGAGAAACCCATGGACAGATGAACCTGGCAGGCTACAATCCATGGGGTTGCAAAGAGTCGGACATGACTTAATGACTAACACTAACTAACTAGATTCCCTGGGTTCAGTTTTCCACTTCTGTGGTCCTACAGCCTTCTGTTCATATGGGTCCTATAGTCCCCCAGGTGGGGCATAATCATCTGTTTCCTGGCTTGTCTTGTCTTCTGGACTGGGTTCCTGAAAGCAGGGGTGAGGCGCTTTCATCCCTGTATTTCCAGTAGCAAGCCCAGTGCAGTCACAGATAGAAGCCTGTTTATTCAGTAAATGAGCCCAGGATAGACTGGGAAGCAAGGGGATGGGAGGGGTGGTCCCTTTGGCAAGTAATAGGAGAAACTTTGCACAAAAGTGAGCTTTTGTTGGCCCTGGAGGGGTGAGTAGACATTAGGTTGGGGGTGAGAGGAGTCTAAGGCAGTGGAAACACGTGGTAGAGGCCCCCGGAACCAGCTGTGGGCAGGTGGTAGCAAGTGGGCAATGACAGGGTGGGGAATCATTCAGGGGTTGGGGGGTTTCTCTCCATGACCTTCAAGTTTTTTGTAGCTTAATCTGTTCCACTTTCTGCAAGCTGGCATCCACAAGACAAAGGAGGGATCCTTGGGTTTCCAAAGTGACACAACTCAGCAGGAAACTCAGTGAAATCTGTGTTGCCCTTTTAGCGACACGCCGAGGTAGTGGTTCAGTCTGGCATCCTTGGGGAGGCAGGCAGGTGGGCCCAGGCTCCTCTTGGGGTCATTTCTTCGGTTGTGGGTGGGTGGGTGGATCCTGCCGCAGGACTGGTGCTGGAGGGCGTGCCCACAGCTGCTGTGGGCGCTGGTGGGCGCAGAGCTGCTTCCTGGAGCCAGGAAGGAACTGCCTTCTCAGTCCTCCTCCTCGGCCTTCACAGTCTCCTGGTGCCTTCGCTTGATGCTCATCCGCTCATTGTTTCTGGGTCCCTGCCTCAGGCAGGTGGCTATTTTGGGGGTCTTTCAGAGAATTCTGGAAAAAAAAAAGCCCCAAACAGTTTTTGCCCTCAGAGGATACGTACATTTGAAGTGGTACACAAACTCAGGGATGCCTTTTGCCAACCGAGACAGGGTGGGGCTCTCCAGCCATATTGACTTGCTGGTTGACAAAGTGCCTTTAATAACTTAATCCCGGTGACACTGAGCTCTAGCTCCGGGTCAGCACTGCACCAAGTGCCAAGGAGCATCAGCCTGTGTCATCTTTCTGGCAGCCTTTTGGACAAGAACTGTCTCATTTTATAGATAAAGAAACTAAAGTCTAAACAAAGTATGTATCACTTGTAGTTTAAGAGCCCGAATGTGGGACTCGCTTACACTGTTCTTTGACTCTTGTGAACAAGGCAGGGGAAGTATTTTTCTCTCTCATTTAACAGATGAGACAGTAGAGGCCTGGAGAGTCATACAGAGGCACATTCAGCCTGAACCTGGGCTCCTGGTGTGTGACCCGGGCCGCTTTCTTGTGTCCATGGTGCTGTATTATTTATTAATAACTGACAGATGCTGCCGTCCCATGGGGTAGTTGAAAAGTTCCAAGGCAGGGTTTGCCTTCAACGGAATAATAGTCGGGTACACAGAAAATGCTCTGGGCATTAAGGGGCTTCAGTTCCTGTCCAGATGCAGGAGATGGGGCTTAAATCCCTGGATCGGAAAGATCCCCTAGAGATAGGAATGGCAATCCACTCCAGTATTCTTGCCTGGATGATCCCGTGGACAGAGGAGCCTGGTGGGCAACAGTCCATAGGGTCGCAAAGAATCAGCACGTTCCTGTCCACACCTTGCCCTCCTGGAGCACTGCCCATGTAGCTCTCACTCTGGTGACTCTTGACGATGGGTGGCAATCAGTTTATGTCGACCTGCCCAGTTTCAGGCACAAGGCAGGCTTCTTACTGCCATGCCGGTGCCTTGCTGCCCCTGGTGGTACAGTAGATGGGAGTGGATGGTACCTAGAAACTCTGATGCAGGTGTAGCCCCATCCCTCACTCTAAATGTCTCTGTAGGGTGGTACCAAGTCAGGGAGTGGGAACAAGACTGTTGTTATGTTAAACCTGAAATAGACACCTTTGGTTGGAGGGAGATGCATCTATTTTGGTTTAGTAATAAGGAGAGCACTCTGTCTTTTCAGATGCTTGACAGTCACCCGCTAATCTCCTGGGGTCTGGAAGCAGCAGTATTTTCACACCCTCCTTTCACCTTACTGGGCTGGGGAGCAGCAGAATGGGGGTGGGGAGGGGACTGGGACTCAGGCTTTATAGTTTGAGAAGATGCATTTGCACTTGCTCCTGACCCTTCCTTAGTGGGGAAAGAAGGACACCTAGGTCTGGCAGAGATGCCTCTACGGTGGTGGGAGAACTTTGCACAGACTCAAGTTTGGATGCCAACTAGCATTTATCCAGCATTTACTGCTTGCACGTGCTCTGCTTAGCACCGTACCTGTGACGTCTTATTGGGTCCTCACAGTGCAGGTCTGGGATCAGTACTATTTGTTCCTTTGTTCCCTTACTCATTCATCAAGATTATTGAGCTCACCCTGTGTACCAGATAAGATTCCAGGTGCCAAATAAGGCAAAGTCCTATGTCTGGGAGCTTACACCCTAGTGTAAGTCAATCCTAAAGGAAATCAACCCTGAATATTCATTGGAAGGACTGATGCTGAAGCTGAAGCTCCAGTACTTTGGCCACCTAATGCAAAGAGCCGACTCACTGGAAAAGACTCTGATGGTGGGAAAGATTGAGGGCAGGAGGAGCAGGGGACACTGGGGGATGAGATGGGGTTGGATGGCATCACTGACTTGTTGGACATGAGTTTGAGCAAACTCAGGATAGTGAAGGACAAGAAAGCCTGGCGTGCTGCAGTCCATGGGATTGCAAAGAGTTGGACATGACTGAGCAACTGAACACCNCACTGGGGGATGAGATGGGGTTGGATGGCATCACTGACTTGTTGGACATGAGTTTGAGCAAACTCAGGATAGTGAAGGACAAGAAAGCCTGGCGTGCTGCAGTCCATGGGATTGCAAAGAGTTGGACATGACTGAGCAACTGAACACCACGACCCTAGTGGGAGTTATCAAAGCAGAGAGCTAGGATTTCTTACTCGGTCCACAGTCCTGGTGAGTGGAGGAACCACCTCCAGGCTTGTGCTCTGATCACCCTGTTTCTTGTCCTGTCCTGACCACATCACAGGCCTCCTCCAATCTGATATCTCTCCAACACTATCATTGTCTCATTGGGTGAACTGGGACTTTGGGAAATTGTCTCACCTGCCTTTCATTTCTAGGAGATTGATAGCACTTGTGTTTTAGAACACTCTCCCTTATATCAATATTGTGACCTAGAAGTTTGCACAAGACTTTCAGACAGTTTTTTTTTTTGTTGAGGTGGAGGGAGGGTAAACTTTTTATTGAGGTGATAGCTCAGTTGGTAAAGAATCTGCCTGCAATGCAGGAGACCCCAGTTTGATTCCTGGGTCAGGAAGATCTTCTGGAGAAAGGATAGGCTACCCACTCCAGTATTCTTGGACTTCCTTGTGGCTCAGCTGGTAAAGAATCCATCTGCAATGTGGAAGACCTGGGTTCGATACCTGGGTTGGGAAGATCCCTTGGAGAAGGGAAAGGCTACCCACTCCAGTATTCTGGCCTAGAGAATTCCATGGACTGTCCATGGGGTTACAAAGAGTCAGACACGACTGAGCAAGTTTCACTAACTTCACTATCCGTCTAGAAAAAGCAGAAACAATCAGTACACTGCTGGATGGGATTTTGCAAAGCATGCACATCACAGAGCCAACACCCTAGAAGCCCCCTGTAGCCCCCTCCAGTGTCTACTTGCTCCAAGGTGCTGCTAACACCTGGTGTTGATTTTGCCCACCTTTGAACTCTGGATGCACAGAATCTCATGCTACCTCTTGTTTGGGTCTGGCCTCCTGGACTCACCACTCACTGCATTCGAGATTCAGACGCGTGGTTGCAGGCACTGGCAGTTGGTGCCTTCTCATGGTCTTCCATGCATTTGACAGCTCTGTGAGGTACGCGGGTTGGGGAGTTGTCCCCTGGATCTCCACACCCTAGACCCCACATCACTGAGCGTCCTCCTCCTAGTTAGCGTAGCATGTTCTGGAACCTTCACTTCCAGTTTCACGTGCAACAGAAGTTCCTTTCCAGGTCTCCTTTTGTTCTGTAGAAAGGGACACTGTCTCCGTAGCTCCTCTGGGAAATAACTTGCATTCCCTGGAAGTCACTCTGGGACGGCCGGCCGGCTGAGGGATGTGGTCACTTTGAACTCACCCTCCTCCCAACCCTATAATTATCCCGCTTGCTCTTGTGTAAGGCTTTCCTTAGCCGTGATTCTCAAACCGTTAGTTCTCACTGGGGACCCAGCTAGCAACCCCAGTAGGTTTTGGCCCCCCTGGTAAGATGCCTCAGGCAGTCATGCTGGGAGACTTTTCCTCTGTCCTCTGTTGAGATAGAATGGTATAGGCAGAGGTGCCTCCCTTGTCCTGAAAAATGCCTATGGTTCTCTGCTAGGCGGCTTGTCACGTGCTCCTGCTGTAAACCCCAGTCCCGCATGGCCCTGCCCAGGGGAAGTCTAACTGAGGGAACATTCTGTGCTCCAGCTCCTCCTTTCCCAAACTCTTTTTTGTTTTATTTTTTAGTTAACTTGGCCATTTTAATATAAGAACCCAATAAGGGTAGAGAAAGCATTCAATAAGTATTTTTTTTAAACTGAAGTATAGTTGATTTGCAATGTTGTATTAATTTCCAGTGTACAGTGAAGTGATATGGTTACATATAGCTGGATAAATAAACCAGAGTTTCCATTACAGTTTATTTCCCCTGATTTTAAACGGATGCCTGTCATCAAGGAGACCTCCCCCCAACAACGTACACACCATCACCTCCCCACAGCGGCAGCAAACCCTGTTTATAACTCTGGGTATTTATTCCTGCGCCCTTAAAGGTCAAACATGCGCTGTCTCGTGAGAAGTCTGGAATTGAGTCTATCTGAGGAACTGAGAGTGGACCGTGGTTGTCAGCTCGGATGGGGTGGCTCTGGGACATGTCCCATCTGACAGCTGCCTCGGAAGTGGCCTGATCTTTCTGGAAGTGATTTGTCCCTTTGCCCAAGAAATTGCCATGGGCTTGCTCTTTGGTTCTCCAAAAGCTTCTGCCTTTTTTTTTTGTTGTTGTTACTTTGACCATGCTTTCTTACCAATTGAATCCCTGGTTTTCTGAATTCCCACTGCTGATTTTGCTAACACCTAAGCCCTAAACTGCAAACATGCGTGGAGCATGCGTAGCATTATTCCCCTCCTCCTGCCAGTGGCAGACATTGCTAATCAATCGCCCCACTCCTGTCTACTGAGTCTGAATCCTGTCTCTAGTCCTGGAACTCCAGGTAGTCATTGCCATCTGTTTGGAGCTCACAGGCTTAAAATCTTTTTGCCATTGCAGCTCAGGGTGGAACAAACAGAATCCTGCTTTCTGGTAAGGAAGCTTGATTTCCTTTGAAAGGGGCCCGAAATGAAGGAAACCACCTTTTAGAAGCATTTCTTAGTTATCTGGACCTTTTCCCTTTGCAGGTGGAGTGGCTGGGAGTGGGTGTGGGGACCATGTCTTGCCCGGTGGATATGTTGAATCCAGGAGTCCACATTCCTTTAGGGTGTCACTTGCTGCTCCCAACATCACAGTTCAAGGAGACTTGAAGGTTGTAAATAAGTAACGACTCTCTCCCAGCCTCCTGAGGTCTCACAATGGTTGGCTGTTCCTGGAGTCCTTAGAGTACATCCAACAGGATAAAAATGTGCCCTGCTCAAGTCCCCAGTTTGGAATAGACTCACTTCCTGCTTCCTGGGTGAGATACCACCTGGCAGAAGGGAGGCCCTGGTCAGGGGCAGGGCAGTCCGAGGGCCACTCTCCTGGGGGTCTGGCTTGGGTGGGGCACCCCTGTTCCTCGCCCTGAGTGTTTATTTCCCAGGCAGGACTTTGGGGCTCCCCACACTGCTTACCGATACTGTTCACAAAGTCAGCGGTTTCCTCTGTCTGGCAGGGAGTTGAGGACAGAGAGTGGGGTTAGGGGGCTCCTGGGGGCATGGGTGAGCCCCCTCTCGGTCCCATCCTTTCTACCTGTCCCCCCAGCACGCTCTTACTACAGCAGGACTGGCTGGGGCACCAAGGCCTCAGGCCAGACTACCTAGTGGTTTAAAACCAGACTTAATCAAAATGTAAATACTTCTTAGGGCCAGAAAGCATGTTGGTCCAAGTGTCTGAGCAGAGACTGCGAACTAGGAGCCTGAGGAGGGGGCGGGGCCTTCGGGGCTCCTTCCACACGGAAGCCAGGGGTTCCCTGGGGCCCCCGCCGAGGCCTCTGCAGGAGCCCACTCTCGCCAGGCTGACAGCGCCCCACCTGCCCCGTGGCTGCTTGAGGACTCGGTCACTGGGGCGAAGGTTGCTCTGTTGGCACCGGCATCTGCCCCGTTCCTCGTACCTGGTCCCCGTCCCCCTGTACCCACACCCCCTCAGAGTCAGTGGCGTTTCACAGGGGGTCTGTGGCCCATGGCTGTGCAGTGACTTGGAAGACAGTCACAGGCATTCACAGGGGGCTGTGTGTCCGCCGTTGTTCTCGATTCCAAGGGTCAGCCGTCACCAAGGCAGATGCCATCCCTGCCTTTGGGTCAGGGTGGTGACCGGGAGTAAACCAGGAAGCAAACGAGATCATGTCAGATAGAAATATCTATAAACGCGTAAACAGGGGTAATTCCCGATAGTGATGAGAACTCTGGAGTCAGTGAGATAAAGCAGGACCAGAGGAGAGAAGGAGGCCAACTCCGCGGGTAGAGGTGTTACTGTAGGTGGGGACCCAGGCAGCGTGACTGGTCATGCAACTCGGGTGTCAGGAGGGGGCCCGCGTGGGGTGGTCAGGAAGCCGGCACGGCTGGAGCAGAGGCCTGGAGGTGGGCACCAGCTGCACAGCCTACATGGGAATTGGATGAGGTCAGGATGCCTGGAAGGGAGTGTGGACCGTGGGGGCCTCAGTGAGAGGCAGGCGGGGGCTAGTCATGTGCGGGGCTTTGGATATTATTCCAAGCTCGTGGTAAGTTGCTGGAGGACTGCGTGAGAGAATGCCACGCTTCGGTTTGGGTTTGGATGCTCAGGCGGAGACGGTTCCGAGCGGTGAGAACAGAGGTGGGAGAGCAGGAGGGAGGCTGGTCCCTCCTGTCTGGGGACAGAGCAGATGCTGGCCTGGCCCAAAGTGGCAACTGTGGAGACAGAGAGGGGACAGACGTGTGTTTTGCTGTAGAAATCACAGATGTGGGCATGGACCCAGAGTGGAATATAAGCGCGGGGGGTGGGAGGAGTGAAGAGTGGGCTGTCTCCTGGGTTTGGGACTCGGTAGGGCTCCTCTGATTGGTTCACCTCCTCGGTTGAATGGTCTGCGGTGTCCCCTCCCCAACCAGAGTCCTTACTTACCCTCAAGTGCCACGTGGTACCTGGGTCTCGTGGGTGCCCATTAGCGTACCTGGAGGGGTTGACTCCACCTGGATCTGGAAGGCTGGACAGTGTCATGTTACCTGGGGTCTGGGGAAGTTGGGAAACTAGGATTTAATGCCCGAGAGGCAGCCCAGGGCAACCTGGCTGATGGGCCAGTGAGCAGGATGTGGCCGGGGGCTGTGGTCGACAGCCCCAGTGACAACAACTTCGGGACAACAGTGAGAGCTGTTATTGATTGAATGCTCACCCTGCCCTGTGCCAAGAGCTGTACGTGCATTTTCTCAGTTATTCCTTGCAACCCCAAGCAGCAGAATAGACGATCTTATTCCCATTTTGTAGATGCAGAGACCATGGTTCAGAGGGTTTGGTCCAAGGTCACCTAGGCAGTTAGAGGCCAAGCTCACTGCTGGTATTAAGTCTGTTGCCAACATCCAACCCTGTCGCCAGTGTACCATGCTGCCCCCCTCACCCGCTGTGTGCTGAGGGCCGGCTCCGTGTCCCTGTCTAGGGCGGGCGTGCCAGAGAATGCCTGCTCCTCCGTGGAGGAGGACCGCGGGGAGTTTGCAGAAAGGGCGGCCCCCCCTGCCACCTTCCCTCCCTTCCTCCTTCCTTCCCTTCTCTCCTTAGAGGGCTTGCTGCGGGGCTCAGGCCCGGCGGGAGGTGCAGGTCCAGGAGACCTTTGTTCCTGGCAGGAGCGGTGTCAGCTCTGTCTTTTGGGGGCGGTCACCGCAGCTGCCCCAGCCCTGCCCGCCGCTCCCTGGCACCCACGGGAGCATGCCTGACCGGTTTCCACTTGATCTGCCGCTGCCCGTTCTTGCTGGTGGGTGGAGAGCAAAGCTCCTCCATCAGGTTTGGACGAATCCGAAGGGCTCCCTCAGGGTCTGAGGATAAAAGTCATGCCAGGCGGTTTTCGTGCCAATTGCGCTGTAGCCGGGAGCGGGGAGGGGTTGTTATTCTGATGTCCTGAAAAGGAGGTGTTGTGTGCCCACATGTCCCAAACCTTCAGTTCAGGGGCCCTGGCCTGGCAGGTGACCGTCCAAGCGTGTCATCCTGGGGTCAGGACCCTGGACCGAGCCAGTGGAGGGTGACTTTCCTGACTGCCACCCTCTCCACGCCCCCCAGCTCCGCAGTGGAGACCCGTGGGGGTGGGGCTTGCCTCCTCCTCATTCACATTATATGACCCCGCCTGGCCCCTTGTAAGTACCCAGTAAATACTGGTTGGTAGATTGAGTGAGTGAATGAATGCATGTATGAATGGACGGGCCACCCCTGTTCTTTGCTGCTTCTCTGTTCCTCTGGACCTGCACTGTCCAGGCTGGTAGCCACTCACCATTTACGGCCACAGAGCCCCCTGAAATGTGGTCAGTCTGAACTGGGATATGCGCTGAGTGTATACTATTTCAGAGACGAAGTATGATAAAAAAAAAGTCAAGTGTCTCTTTAATATTTTTTTATACTGATTACGTGTTGAATGATATTTGATACACCGAGTTAAATGTGAAATGTTACCAAAATTTATTTCGCTTATTTCTTTTTCCTCATTCGGTGTGGTTCCCAGGCAGTTTAAGTGTGGCTCAAGTTCTTTTCCTCTCAGACTGTGCTGGCCTCAGCTCAGGCATTTGTCTTTGAAAGGCCAAGAGGCCTGGGCTGCAATCCCACGTCTCCCATTCTGGCCTGTGTACCACACAGCAGGGCTCTGAGCCTCAGTCTTCTCACCTCTGAAATGGGGAGGCTGACACCTCACAGTTAGCATTAGCAGGAGGAGACAGCGGTGCCTTTTGTATGGGGAAGCCATGGTGTTTCAGCTTTCTCCACCTCTCGAGGAGGCAGTCTCTGATTTGGGTGTTTTTGGTCAGGCCACAGCTGAGCCCTGCTCTTGAGACTCAGAATTCAGGCTGTAATGCTGAGTTGCCGAGTAAAATGAAAATCACTGTGTCCTGAGGAAGCAAGTATGTCAGAAGGATGATGTGAAGAGAGCAGGCAAGCTTCTTGTCAGGACCCCAGAGCCTCAGAGCAGGGAACTCAGGGAGCAGGGAGCAGGGGGCAGCCTGTGATTGGCCCCCGCCCTGGGGCCCTAGGGTGCTCTCCACCCCAGGCAGTCATCGCCTGCACCCTCCGTGGTGCTGGGGCAGACGCACGAGTGCCCTTCAGCAACCTCTGTGTTAGGAACGAAGCCAGTCTTATGTGTGTGAGTGAGTATGTGTGTGTGTGGCCACTTGGGAAGCTGCTAGGATCCATTCAACACTGAATGCCTCCTGGGCGTTTCCTCAGCTGACCCCCCCCCCCCCAAATCCAGCGAGCATTCGCCCATTTCACAGAGAAGGAAATGGAGGCCGGAAGGGACACAGCTAGTCGAAGGCCACACGCTTAAAAAGAGGTGGGCAGCCAGGAATTGAATGGGGGGGGTCTGCCCTGTGTGCTTGGAGGGAGGATTTCTGACAGAGCGCCCAGAAATCTGCAGCAGAGGGGCCTGGATGGACAGGCAGGAGGCTCGTGCTGCTTGTCTTTTTAAGAATATCATCGTTCAGGACTTCCTGGTGGTTCAATGGTTAGGAACTCGCCTTCCAATACAAGGAATGCGGGTTTGATTCCTGGTTGGGGGGCTGAGATCCCACCTGCAGTGGGGTAACGAAGCCCGCATGCCACAATTTGAGAAAGCCTGTGCCTTGCACCGAAGACACAGCACAAGCAAATAAAATATCATAAAATAAAATAAAATATCACCCTTCTTAGCATTGTGGCCTGTCTGTCCCTCTGTGTCCAATCTGCTTCAGGGGCTGGTCCCAAAGCCTGCTTGGCCAAGACCCTGGCATCCCCCAGAGCAAGGGGAGGATGGCTCCCCGCCCGCAGTGTCCTCATCTGTCACAGCGGCTCCTCCTTGTCGAGAGCGGGGAGGATGCAGAGGGGTCGGCCTGCAGAGAGGCTGCTCAGGAACACCAGCTACATCTATTACTGTTGCTGTTGTTTTTGGATGCCATCCAGTTTTCTATTTCCAGCTCTTTCTCTTGTTTTGGGAACAGAGACCCTAAGTGATCGATAGCAAGTGAAGATGGCTTGCCCAGCCCTGCCCCATGGCCCGACCCAAGGTCGGGTATGGCCAGCAGGTGGGGGCTGGTCTGTTTCAGCAGCATGGGGATGCCAGGAAGGAGGGGGCAGCCCCTGGCCCAGGTAGCGGGGTCCCAGAATGGCGGCTTCTCATGACTGGGCGTGGCCAGCAGAAGCCTGTTTCCCAAACCTGCTGAGGTGGGGCAGGACCAGGTGCCTGGCCGCAAGGAGCCCTGGGAAGGCCCAGGTGAAGGTCTCCTGGACCCCACCTTGGGCTTGGCACTGAGGGCCTGGCCCAGGGCCTCGGACCCTTCAGCTCTTGGGGCTCCCTGTTTCAGGGCTCAGGGTTCTCTGAAGCTTCAGGAACCCAAGATCTCCAGGGGATTCTTGGCCCCTCTTCCCATCCGTTTGAGGGCAGAGCAAGAGGTAGGCAGGTGTGCCAGGTCATCTCTCAGAGTCCTGGGTGGAAAGGAGCCCAGCACGGCCTGCTTCTGGGGTGATACTTCGCTCACTCACTCATTCATTCTCTCACTCATTTGCGGTGCAGACACTAACTGAGGTCTGCTCAGTGACCTCTCACTGAGTGCTCGACAGCAAAGAGGACATGGCCTCTGTCCCTTTAGATGTGGACCTAATAAAGACATAAATCATGATAAGCGCTTTGATGGAGAGACTGGGGAGCCGTCAGGGAGAAAGATGGAGACATAACTCTTGGATTGATGGGGAGTGGATTTGAGGAATGAGATCTGAATACTTGTTGGAGGAGGTGGGGGTGATGTATGTCAGAGTGCTCAGAGTTATTGTGATGGTAAAAATTTGGAAGTAACCCACTGTCAACAGAGAGTGGGTGAATGAATTATTTTCACAAAACCTGTGGGTATATACATCAAAAAAATTTTTTTAACTCTCTATAAGCTTGAAATATTTCATTAAAAAAAAAACAACCACAAGATATGGAATGTGTATCTGACCAAGGGAATGACATGTGCAAAGGCCCTGAGGCAGGCAATTTTCCCAGTGAGGAAGAAAGTGAAGGTCTGGCTTTTGCCCTGCAGGCTACCCCACGACCCCTCTGTTTGAATATCTGCTTTTAGCTGCCCCTGAGATCATGGGAAAGGCCCTCTGGGAAGGCCTTGTGGGAATCCTAGGTGTCAGCTGGAGGACAGTGTGATGGTTGCAGAGACTGGACCATCTGCAGCACTGCCTGCCTAAGCTAGCCTTGTGGGAGGGGAGCCCCTGGGGTGAGTCAGCCTTCTTTGGTTAGATGCAGTGGAGCCTAGTTGAGTTTCTGCCAAGGGCCCATGCTGATCCTTCTCTCCTTTTGTGGAGGAGTTTGCCTGCTCACCCGGCCATTGTGTGGGGTGAGTCACAGTTTCCCCCGTTTTGTTGATCGCAGACACCTTCCAACATGTCTGTTCAGCCTGAACTGCACATGCTGGTGAACTTCGACATCTGGACAAGCAAGCGGGGCACGCGCTTCGGCTGTGTGTCCAGGAACGGCTCTTTCAGAACTCTCTGAAATCCATGGAAGTGGGGATTGCAGACTGAGAATCACTGATCTGGTCTTCTCTTTTCTGATGCGGAAACAGAGGCCGGAAGAGGGGAGGCGTCCCATCTGAGGTCATGCGGAGAGGGGAGGAAGCTAGGGGCCCGAATTGTGTTTGATCAGTCTGGACTGATCAGGGCAGAGCTTTCTCTTGGCCCTGAACTTGGGTCTCGACGTCCCTGGCTAAGACTAGTCCTCTGACCTCTCCTGGGGGGAGATGTGTTGAGTCTGATTCTGGCCCTGCGAGCCCGCTGGGTGGGGTGGGAACTGCGGGTGTGAGATCCAGGCCAGGGCGCCGCACCTGCAGGTGCTTCCTGCTGTCGTTCTGAGGGGGAGAGCCTCCCACCCGCTCCCTGTGACTTTGTGGCTGCAGCATCCTCCAGCATCTATTGGGTGCAGGGCAGGGTGCTGGGTGCAGCAGGTTGTGGCCTCTGCCCTGCTGGACCCTCCTTCCAGCAAGTCGGTGCCAGGTTGGTTATTAGAGGGCATCCAGGCTTTGCCTGAGAAAGTGCTGTGTGCCCCACATGAATCACTTCTCTCTGGGCCTCTGAGTCCCCAGCTGTTCATTGAGGGGCAGGCTGTGTGATCACCAAGGCCCCTCCCAGCTCTGGCATCGGTTAGTGCTGAGTCTGGTGGAGAGGAGGGAATAATTACAGCCCTTTCTCACTGAGCTTTCTTCACTGTGCTGAAAGGCTTTACGCGCTCATGTCTCCTGGGTCTGTGAGGTAACAAAAGAGTCAGTGGAAGCACAGAGAGGTTGAGTGACTTTCCCAGAATCACCCAGCTAGGAAAGGACACAGTTGAGATGTAAACCCAGGCAGTCTGATCTGGGAATGTGTGATCTTAAATCACCGCTTATGGCAGGCTGAACCAGGGCTCCCAAAGATGTCAACATCTGAAATCCCTGCAACTTGTGAAAATGTTACCTCGGCAGTAAAGGGACTTTTCAGTTAATTAAGTTAATTAAATTAATTAAAGAATCTTGAGATGGGGAGGTTTGCCTGGATTAACTTGATGGGCCCAATGTAATCACAAAGATCTTTATAGGAAGGAGGCAGAGGGAGATTTGACTACAGAAAAGGAGGCCAGAGTGATGCAGCTTGAGAAACACTCAACCAGTGACTGCTGGCTTTTAAGATGTGGGAATGGACTGCAAGCCGAGGAATGCAGTCAGCCTCTAGGAGTCGGAAAAAGTATTGGAATGAGTCTCCCCTAGAACCTCTGGAAGGAATCAGCCTTTCCAGCACTTTGGTTTTAGCCCAGTGAATCTGATTTCAGCTTTCTGACTTCCAGAACTTTCAGATAATAAATTCATGTTATTTTTAAGCCACTAAATGTATAATGATTTCTTATCGCATCATTAAGAAATTAAAATGATCATGTCCTACTCACACATCTGCTTGCATCAGGTTCTCCTTTCTGTATTCAAGGTAGAGTCTGAAATCCTAGGGGTAGAAATTTAATCTGCCAAATACAGCTCTCTTTGGCCATTTTACAATTAAAGAAGCATTTTAGAGAAAGACTTTATAAGGCCAACCAACTTGTCCCCATTTTCTCTGCTGTGTAATGGGAATTACGAAGTGAAGGGAAGGAGGGAAAGGGTTATGGGACCCACATAGACTCTTCCTCTGAAAGGCCCCAGGGGGATGCTCCACCTCCCAGGTATCATCTTTGGTCTTCTTTGAGTGATCACCTATAGTGGGGTTTTGATCAGATGCTCAGCACACCTTTGTGGGCTGGACAAGCATGGCCAGGTCCTTGGAGAGAACTCGGGTGCTCCGGCTCATCTTCGGGAACCTGTGCTTGTGGTAGAAGTAGCTCTGGACTTTACTTGGTCAGGAATTTAAAATATATATATTTTTTATTTATTTGGCTGCATCAGGTCTTCGTTGCATTGTGCAGGACCTTTTTTTAAAAATTTATTTATTTTAATTGGAGGCTAATTACAATATGTGGTGGGTTTTGCCATACCTTGACATGAGTCAGCCATGGGTGTACATGTGTCTCCCATCCTGAACCCCCCTCTCACCTCCCTCCCCATCCCATCCCTCTGGGTTGTCTCAGTGCACCAACCCTGAGCACCCTGTCTCGTGCATCGAACCTGGACTGACAATCTGTTTCACATATGATAATATACATGTTTCAATGCTATTCTGTCAAATCATCCCACCCTCGCCTTCTCCCACAGAGTCCAAAAGTCTCCTCTTTATAACTGTGTCTCTTTGCTGTCTCACATATAGGGTCATTGTTACCATCTTCCTAAATTCCATATATGTGTGTTAATATTACTGTATTCGTGTTTTTCTTTCTGACTTATTTCACTCTGTATAATAAGCTCCAGTTTCATCCACCTCATTAGAACTGATTCAAATGCATTGTTTGTAGTAGCTTAGTAATACTCCATTGTGTATATGTGCCACAGCTTTCTTATCCATTCATCTGCCGATGGACCTCTAGGTTGCTTCCATGTCCTGTGCAGGATCTTTTGTTGCAGATCCCGGCCTCTTGCTGTGGTGCTCGGGGTCGGTAGTTGTAGCGCGTGGACTTAGTTGCTCCATGGCATGTGGGATCTTAGATCCCAGGCCAGGCATGGAACCTGTGTCCCCTGCATTGCAAGGCAGATTCTTAGCCACTAGACCACAGGGGAAATCCCCAGGTCAGGAATTTAAACAATCCTTAAAGAAAGCAGTTCTTTCTGTAGAGAAGCTATCTTGAGTTGATCTTTAAGGACAATGTGCTGGCTCTGTAAAACCCAAAGTGAGGCCCTCTGGTCCTGTCCAGCAGCACAAAAAGTGGGGTTCTTTTACCTTCCCCAGAGTGTGGCTTAACTGCTTATGTGTCAATGATAAAGACCCATGGGACCTGAGAACTCATCTCATCTGAAGAAACTAAGGCCCAGAGAGAGGAGGGTACTCCCCAAGACCACACAGGAAGTGAGTTAATGGTTTTCTTGATGGGAGTTTCAAGCTCTGAAATTATAGGGATTTTTTTCTGGGGTCACATTAAGACATGGGGTTCATTCACTCATACAGTTAAGACATTTTATTGTGTACCTACTCAGCCAGGCACTAGGTATAGTCATGGTGCTAGCTTTTGAGGAGTAACCTTCTAAGGGGTGGGAGGGGCTNGGACCACGGTGGCCTGGTCACCTCCCGACTTCCTGGGGAAAGGGCCTGGTTGGCAGAGCTCCCAAGGGTGTGGGGTGGTGCTCGCCCCTGGGCCCTCCCTGGGCATCTGATCCTGCATGCCCAGCCCCCCACCTCTTCCTGAGAGCCGGCTTTGCCTGCCTCTCCAAGCCACGTGGGGCCATGGGGCTCGTCTCTTTGTGTGTCTCTCAGCCTGCAAACCATGCCAGCTAGGAGCGGGACTGGCCTTTCTTGTTCTGCAGAGATGTGATTTGACACTTCAGACACTTACATGCTAGTAGGGTGGGGGAGGAGACGGAAGGAGGAAAGGGAGGAGAGGAGAGGGGAGCTAGTGGGAGGGGGCTAGGCAGGCAGCCTCAGGACCAGACAGGGTGGGGCAGTGACCTCAGCAGGTCATCCCAACAGACGGAAGTGGTGGACCCTGGACACCCAGGTTGCCGCATTTTTGCCTGGAGTGGCAAAGCCGGGCAGAGCCCCAGTCCCCGTGGCCCTCACCATCCCAGAACCAAAGAACCCCTTTCCCTGGGAACCAGTGGTCCCCAGCCATTCCCATTTTTCTTGTTTCAATAATTCTTGCAGCCTCTGTTGTGTAAATAAAATTATTCTTCCCCAAAAAATCATTAGCAGGGCCCGACATTAATTCCCCTGCAATCTGTGCAATTAACTGCATGTAACGCAGGGCATTAAAGGATACGCTTGCTAATCACCACTCCTCTGCTCCAGGCACCTAATTAAATCCCTTCCTGTTTATCCATTTACAGGATCCGGCACAAGATACAGGCCACCGAGAAAGCCGCGCTCATAAATCAGCTCTTTGTAATTGTCAGAGGGCGCAAGCCCACCTCGTGTGTTTGCCTGTCACCGCCCCCCTCGCCCAGGGCCCACCCCGGCCGTCC
>SJYV01017715.1:404627-414753 GCA_006410875.1 Neotragus pygmaeus | reverse complement strand
AACACCTGCTTTGCAACACAATGTGAGTTTCTAACAAATTTGGCCCCTTAGCATGACCTTTCCAACCTCCTGATCCCCTGGTGACTCACAGGCCCTGTGGGAGGGGCTCCTAGACAGAAGGAGATAGAGGCCCTGCAGGGCATCCTGGAGCCCTTTGTGGCCCAGGCCCTCCCCCAACCCCCATGTTCTGGTGCCTTTAGCCAGCGGTGCTCTAAACCGTCGCTGGCCATTTCTGTGGTTTTGATTGTGCTGCCTCTGGTCACGCCTGGCACTACCTCCCTTGGGAAACACCACTGAGTTTCTGCAAGTCTCACTCAGCCCTTCTGTCTCGCCCCATCCACAGGGGCCAGAACTGGTAGAGTTGTTTCAGAGTCAAGGCTGGCCCGTGACATGTGGCCTTATTGTTACTGTGGTTCCGTGGCTCAATCGTGTCCGACTCTTTGGGACTCCATGGACTGCAGGGAGCCAAGCTTCCCTGTCCTTCACCATCTCCCAGAATTTGCTCAAACATGTCTGCGTGTGGCCTGCCTGGAGGGAAAAGATGTGTTGGCCAGTCGGATCTGTTCTTTGGAAATTCTCTAGGCGAGAATACTAGAGTGGGTAGCCACTCCCTTCTCCAGTGGATCTTCCCTACCCAGGGATCAAACCCCGGTCTCCTGCGTTGCAGGCAGATTCTTTACCATCTGAATCACCAGGGAAGCCCCCCTTGGGAGTTTGGACTCAGGATTCTGACCAATGGGTAGGCAGGGGGCTTTGGGGGCCTGCTGGTTGCAGCACAATTCTGATACTGACTACCCTGAATGACCAAAAACTCCACAGACGGAGCACAGTCCCCCCAAGACCACCACCCTGACTTCAGATCCCAGACGCGAGTTTGGGTGTCCCTAGGCCACAATACTTCTGACTAATTGACTACAAGTTTGGGAATTCCCCCAACCCCTCTCAGATTTGATTATTCGCTAGGACGACTCACAGAGCTCAGGAGAGCTCTAGGTTTACAATTTCATTAGAGTGAAAGGATACAAATCTGAACCAGCAAAATGAGGAGATGCACAAGGCAAGGTCTGTGATGGACACGTCACCCTCCCAGCGCCAGTGTGTGCGCGCCAAGCAGGAAGTTCACCCAAACTGGGTGCCCAGAGATTTTATTGGGCTTTCATTACTTAGGCATGATTGATTGAATCGTTAGTCACGTGGTTGAACTCAGTCTCCAGCCTCCTTCCCCACCCCGAAGCTTGGACACTGTCATTTGACTCAAAGGCCCAACCCTCTAACCCCATGGTTGGTCATTCTGGCATGGCCAGCCTCAGCCTGAGTCATCTCATTAGCGTAAGCTCAGGTGCGGTTCTGGGGGTCCACCATGAATAAAACCCACATCCCCAACACTCTGGAAATTCCCAGGACTGGGAGGTCACCTCCTAGGAGCAAAGGACCAAGCCAGTGTTTTCATTATGGCCAGTTGGGTTCGATGCAAAGAGGTGAGTGAGCCTGGCATGGTCTGCAGAGAGGCAGAGACACCCCAGCCCCAGATTCTCCATGTCTCCATGGCATTCCTGTTCCTACAAACCCTGCTGCTCTTGACTGCCTCTCCTTGGATTCCTAGAAGCTCCTTATGACCCTGGTGTTAATCCTCATCTTTGGGGGTCAAGTTGAATGAGTCTCATCCTGCTCACCTTGGCTAGAACCGCACTCACCAACACAGTTTTGCAATCTGAGTCGACAAGTCTGTCTTGGAGGAATGTAGTCCATGGGAAAACCAGCCTCCACTTCCTCAGGGCCCACAAAATGCATTAGGTCCTCTACAGGTCCCGGTGTGCCATCTCCAGGGGTGATGCTCTTCTCTATGGAGTCTGTAGAACAATAAAGGTCCAAGGGCCATCAGAATGGGACAAGGCACCCAGGAAGTATATGGCGTGTGTGCCGATGATTTGGATGGGGTTTGAAGGGAGTCCTTCCCGCTCCTTAGGGAGCCAGACTGGGGCCTGGAATTGTGGGTCCCTGAGGCCATCTCAGCAGCCTGTACCCACCAAGGTCAGTGGTGAGCTTCTCTCCAGTGTCTCCCTCTAGTTTTCTGGAAACTGTTGGGTCCATATCCAGTTTGTCCCCCTACCCCAGCCAGGGGACAGGTAAGTGGCTTTGTGGGCGTCATGTGAGAAGAATGCCTGAGTCAGGCAGGGGACAGGACCTGGGTTCTTAACAGAGTCAGACCCCAGCATCACTGAATTTGTCCAAACCCCTGTGTTTCTCTTCAGATCCTTTTTAGAAGTAGGCAGAGCAGAAATAATAATCAGCAGTTTCCAGAAAGCATGGTCCCATCGTATCATTTCCCACGTGATGCTCAAAGACTTGCTCCAACTTGACTCTGCATCAGAATCACCTGGAAGGCTTATTAAAACGGACTGCTGCCCCCTCCCCCCAAGAATTTCTGACTCTGTAAATCTAAGGTGTGGCCCAAGGTTTTGCATTTCTAACGAATTCCCCAGCGCTGCTGGTGCAACTGGTCCAAGGACCACACTGGGAAACACTGATTCGAGGGCGTGAAGGCAAGTCCTTTGCAACACATGCAGAGAGTCTTGCTCAGCTTCTACCCAAGGAACCTTCCTCTGACCGATTGCTCATTTGTTACTAGGGAGAAAGAGAACAGTAGACTAGGAGTCAGGATGCCTGGCTCTTGGTTTATCTATTGTTTAATATGACTATGTCGGGTCTTAGTTGCAGAACACGGGATCTCCATTGCATCATGCACGATCTTTCCTTGCAGCATTCACACTCTCTAGTTGTGGCTCGAGGGCTAAGTTGTTCCTTAGCACATGGGATTTTAGTTCCCTGACCAGGGATTGAACCCATGTCCCCTGCATTACAAGTGGATGGATTCTTTACCACTGGACCACTGGGGAAGTCCCTGGGTCCTGGTTCAGATGTAACACAAACTGAGTGATCTGAAGCAACGTTCTTGCCTTTCTGAGTCTCTTTCCTCACTTGTCAAATGGGACCATTAAGAGGACCTACCTTGTGTGGTGATGAGAGGATTAAATGAGAAGATGTCTAAACAAACAGCTTCCTGACCCTGGGAGTACAGGAAATGCCACATTTCTTTAACTTCCAAGTCAGATATACTGTAAGATTAATGAGAAGTTCGAGGTCAGTTGTTTTGCAAAGGTCTGTCTCCCCATCCCTTCCAAAGATAGCACAAAAAGTCCCAGGGCTNTCTCCAGGGTGCAGCCCTCCCCTGGGGGATACACATAACTAAGCTCTAAGGGGCCAGGCCGGCCACCGAGTGGAGGCCGCATGTCGTGTCCATGGGGTCAGCTGCGCCCAGCTCTGTCCGAGCCTTGCCATGTGTCTGGTTACGGGAGAGAAGTCCCGAATCTGAGTTTATATGCAAAACCTCAGTGTTTAAATCTTGACACCTGGTTCAGTGAACAGGTGTGGGGTGGCGTGTTTTTTCGGAGGCTTGGGTCTCCACTGAAGAGCTCCACGTTCTGCTCGCTCTTAGCAGATGTCCTGTCACTTCTGAGGTCCAGGGGTCAGCTTTCGCTGTGCTCTCTGGGAGTTTCCCTGGCTCTCAGGGCTCCTGAAAGGGAGCTTTATAGACAGAAGGGTGCGTATGAGGGCCTGGGGTCTAGATTCTGCTCAGGCTGGGGTCTGGTTTCTGCCATTTGTGAGCTGTGGGGTGTAGGAGACTTGCCTCTTTCTTCCCTGTTGCTTCAGTTTCCTTGTCTTTCAAGTGGGATAGTAATAGCTCTGCCTGGGAGAGTTAGAGTGGGGACTCCAGGAAGGCCAGCTGAAGGGCTCCAGCGTGTATGTGGGCGGTGATGTGTGTCAGCACCGGTGGGAGCACCGAGCATGCATGAAGCAGTGCAGGCCATCAGCTGGGAAATGACACAACCTGGACGTCTGTTTCTGCATCTGTGATGTGCCTAGTGATCTGCTCCTCCAAGAGTCATTCTGGGGATTAAGTAAGATGATGTCCAAACGGTGCCTGGCCACAGCATGTGCCCCGTACACATTCACTGAGTTCCTTGGAGTCCAATGCTTTTGGTCTTTGTGAAGACTTGAGCAGAGGGAGCTGGAGCTGCTTGGCCAGGGCTGGAGACAGAACGAGCAGAGAGCCAGGAAGTGGACTGTGTCCTGCCCCTCTGTCACTGGCTCCGTCTCCTTCCCAGCTCTGAGGATGGTGCTGGTTCTGGCCTCAGAAGCCACCACACTGGCTGTTCCAGAAGGTGGCCTCAGCTTCCCAGGGCAATTGAATAACTTGGGAATCTCCATTTATTGCTACTGACTCTTCTGAGATCACATGGACTGTAGCCTACCAGGCTCCTCTGTCCATGGAATTTTCTAGGCAAGAATACTGGAGTGGGTTGCCATTTCCTCCTCCAGGGGATCTTCGCGACCCAGGGATCGAACCTGCATCTCCTGCCTTGCAGGCGGCTTCTTTACCATTTGAGCCACAAGGGAAGCGGCTACATTTATTGAGATCGGCTCCATGCCAGCCCCAGAACACATACTTTGCTGGGGGTAGGCCCAGAGCCAAGCTCCTTTGGGATACTTTGGGTTGGCTGGCTGGAGAAAAGGCCCTTGCTCTGCCAGACTGGGGGGACATCACACCCACCCAGCTTAGAGAGCAGCCCGGGGTGCCAAGGGCCTGCCCAAGATCCCATGTCTCTATAACCAGGCCCCAAACCCCACAGGTACTTGGGGTGTTGATCCCATGATGGAGGATAAAAGGACCTTAAACTCTTGAGAAGGGCCTAAAGGGCTGTGCGACCTTTGATGAGTCACTGAGCAGTGGAATTTAAGGACTACTCTGGAGACAGGGGTCAGATGAATGCATGTCAGGTTCTTGTGGGGTCCTGAGCATGTAATAGCACAGAGGTGCCTCCAGGTCCCATTTCCAAGTGGTGGTGGGCTCAGGGACATGCAGGCCAGAGTCAGCAGCCCCTTGTTTACACACCTGAGTGTTCTGATGTCTGTCCACTGTGCAGGGATAAGAAGTGGTGGGGACGACAGGGACACCCGTGGGTGTACCTTCCTCAGCTCCTTGTATTCATTCTGTGTGCTTGTTACATGTGTGTTCACTGTGTTTGTATGTTTATCACGTGTGCATATTCATCACATGTGTGTCCCTAGCATGTGTTCATTATAGTGCATGCTGGGCAGCATACGGGATGGGGTCACAGCTGAGATGGTCCACCAGGAGTCCTTCCAACCTCGAGACCCTGGGGTTCATGAGACGGGAGAAGGGGGTACTCAAGGCGAGAGAGAGTTGACGTCCTGTCCCCAGCACCCGGCCTCCAGCTGGGGGTGGGAACTGTCCACAAGAAACAAAAGGACAAAAAGAGGTGGTGGGGGGGGCGCATTTGTGAATCTATCTCACCCATTTGTGAATCCATTTCACTAGGCTTTCCTGAGCCAGTCGGCCAGGTTCTGCCATAGAAAGGTTGAGGTCTAGTCTGGGGCTGATGCCAGATCCCTAGTGGGGTTGCATACCTATGGTTAATATATCAGCGAAGAACGGGCACCCAGTGTGGGTGTGGAAGTGGGTGATGGGAGAGGCCGTGCTGGGTTGGGGAGCCCAGGCCTGTGTGAGCCTGAAGGAGAGACGCATAGGCTTGATGCTGGCTGGGGAGGGGCTTGTCCCAGTCTCCCAGCTAGGAAGCTGCACTCAGGCTCATTGGGATGGGATGTGGGCTCTGGCACCTCAGGCAACACCAGCATCAGCTCCCTGTCTTTCTCTTCCATCTCTGCAGGAGGCGGAGGAAAGCGCAAAGGGAAAAGCAAGAAGTGGAAGGAAATCCTGAAGTTCCCTCACATTAACCAGTGTGAAGACCTCCGAAGGACCATAGGTAAGCCATTCTGCTCCAGGGGGCGCAGGGAGGAGCTGGGAGGGGAGCGAGGAGCCCAGTCACTGTGGAGTCATCTGTCCAGCGAGTCAGTATGGACAATGCTGTAAAGTGGTGCCAGGTAGGAGCTCCAAGCTGATGGCTGTGCCAGTTGGCATAAAGATACAGCCAACATTCATCCAAAATTCATGGAGCATTTGATGCGTGCTGGGTGGGATCAACCCCCAATTACCCTTTGAGGCTGTGAATGTGCCTCCCTTACTTTGTGTGTGTGCGTGTGTGCGTGCTAAGTCACTTTGGTCATGTCCGACTCTTTGCAAGCCTCTGGACTGTAGCCTGCCAGGCTCCTTTGTCCTCCTAAAGATGAGAAGAGGAAGACTGGCTGGGCCCTCGGGCTGTGGGGAATGATGATGTGCCAGTAAGCTCCTGGCTTTCCTTTTTGCCTCCTTTATATCCCAGGGACCAGGTCCTGGAGACACTCACCACCCAGAAGTGCCAATGGGTGCAAACAAAGAAGACGCCTCCCATCCAAAAATAAATAAATTAAAAAAAAATCGTGTTCTCTCTGGGCAGCGGCCAGGGACACCTCACTTTCTACCTTCCTTCTCATTTACCCTTGAGCCAGATTCGGGGACCTAGCGTTCCCTCACTCTCCATGTCTCTCCTCTCTGATCCTGACACTTGGAGGTGAGCAAGCTCTACTGAGGTTCATTCCCTGCCCGCTGACTCTCAGTTCCCCCCAGTCTAAGCCTGCTCCCCAGGAAGCCTCAGGCCATTGCTTCAGTGCCACCAAGGCCCCTCACCTTCCAGTTGGCCTGGCCCCACCCTCTTCACTTCTGGTTTGGGGGAGCCAGGAGCCTAGGATTTACCTCTGAGCTTTGCTTCGCCCATGGACCCCACTCCACGGGCCCCAGCCCCATCTGTCTGTCTTAAGTCCATAAACCAGCCTCTTGGCACAGTCCACTCCCCTGGGAGGGTGTGAGAAACGTGTGCGCTGGTGTGTGAAAATGAATTCTTCTGTTCTCCTCGAGGGCATTGAAAAGGCTCTGTGTGTAAGGGCAGTGTGAAGAGAGGCCGGGAAAACAGGAAGGCCGCCATAAACCAGCCGGGGGACTGCCGCTCACGGGGACGGGCCCCAGGGCTTGGGCCTTCCTGCGTGTTTACAATCCGTCGCCCTGGTGTTTGCCCAGCCTCTGCTGGGGTCCTGCTGGAAGGCTTTCCTAAATAAAAATCTCATTTCTTTTCTAGACCAATACAGAAACCAAACAGTGGCAAATGCTGCATTTATTTTTCTTGCGCACACATGAGCTCATTTTCTGAAGCTTTGGAGGGGATGTCCTGGGACAGGCTTTGGGCCAGGGTGACGTGGCCCTTGTGGGCCTGGAAGGCCGCGTGGGAAGGCTCTTCATTAGAGGGGAGGACGGAGCCCTTTAGGATCCCCTGGACTGGGCAGTGGTCTGTTAAAGCCATACCCTCTCTCTTGCACTCAGCATGGCCCTGACAACTGCAGGCCACCTCCCCCAGCAGAGACCCCAGGGTGATTTTAAGAAATGAAGACGGCACCCAGTGGACCCCCTGCTGAAACCACAGCAGCCTCTTCCCCTACCTGGAATGAAACACAAACTTCTCACCGTGCTTTATGAGCACTTTGGCCATTGTATGAAACTTAGGGATCCCTTCTCAGAATAATGCTTTTATATATACAGAAAATAAAGTACATGGTGTTGCAAAGGAAACCAGTTCTTTTCAGATAATTAGATACTTTAAAATATTATGATCTTGAAGTATATGAGCTTTTTTGTCCTTCAGTCATGTCTGACTCTTTGAGGTCCCATGGCCTGTAGTCTGCCAGGCTCCTCTGTCCATGGAATTTTCCAGGCAAGACTACTGGAGCAGTTTGCCATTGCCCACTCCAGGGGATCTTCCCAAGCCACACATCAAACCTGGATCTCTTGCGTCTCCTGCTTGGCAGGTGGATTCTTTTACCACTGTACCACCTGGGAAACTAATAACACTCAGCAACTGGTCTAACCAAGGCTCAGCAATTGTTCTAATAGCTACTGTAATTCTGAATTAGTGAGGAGAATAAGTAATATTTCCAGATACCTGCAATGATGGTGATATAAATGGGTGTGAGATTTCTGTTGTTGATCATTCCCAGGCACTGCTAACGTTACTGTGGGTTGTTGTTGACATTCGTGACTCAAGGAAATGCTCATTTCCAGTTAGAGGCTGATGAAAAGAGAGATGATGTTTTTCTCCATCCAAGTTCAGTGAGTGAGTGAAGTCGCTCAGTTGTGTCCGATTCTTTGTGACCCCATAGACTGTAGCCTACCAGGCTCCTCCATCCATGGGATTTTTCCAGGCAAGAATATTGGAGTGGGTTGCCATTTCCTTCTCCAGGAGATCTTCCTGACCCAGGGATTGAACCCAGGCCTCCCACATTGTAGGCAGATGCTTTACCGTCTGAGTCACCAGGGAAGTCAAGGTTCAAGGACCTCTTAAGTCCCATCCATCGACCTCTTGGCCATGCCCTTGCTATGCTGCCCTGTATGGGTCTGCCTTCACCCTGGTCTCAGTCACTCCCTCCTCCTTTGTTGACTTTGCTGTGCTGGTTGCTTTTTCCTTGACTACCCCAAGCTTGTCTCTAGCCTAGAGCCTCTGCTGGTCCCTCTGCCTGGATGCTCTTTCCCCCCATTCAGGGGACCTTTAGGTCTCAGTTCAGATAGCACCTCCATAGAAAAGCCTTCCTAGGACTTCCCTAAAAGTAAACTCATATCTTTCCCTGGTGGCCCAGACAGTAAAGCGTCTGCCTGCAATGCGGGAGACCCGGGTTCAATCCCTGGGTTGGGAAGATCCCCTAGAGAAGGAAATGGCAACCCACTCCAGTANTTCCTAGGACTTCCCTAAAAGTAAACTCATATCTTTCCCTGGTGGCCCAGACAGTAAAGCGTCTGCCTGCAATGCGGGAGACCCGGGTTCAATCCCTGGGTTGGGAAGATCCCCTAGAGAAGGAAATGGCAACCCACTCCAGTATTCTTGCCTGGAGAATCCTGTGGACAGAGGAGCCTGGTAGGTTATAGTCCATGGGGTCGCAAAGAGTAGGACCTGGTGGTCCAGTAGCTAAGACCGTGCTCCCATTGTAGGGGGGGGCGCAGGTTCCATCCCTGGTCAGGGAACTAGATCCCACATGCTGCAACCAAAGATCCTGCTTGCCACGGTGAAGATGGAAGATCCTGCTTGCCACGATGAAGATGGAAGATCCTGCTTGCCACGGTGAAGATGGAAGTTCCTGCTTGCCACAGCTGAGACCCGGTACCGCCAAATAAATAAATATTTTTTTTAAAAAGAAAAGAAAAGCCTTTCCAACTAACCTTTAGAAAGGAACTGTATCCTCCCTTTAATTGCTATCTTTCACATAGTGCCGTCTATTAATGCTCTTGGCCCACAACCCCAGCTGCAGTCATCTTGTGTTTAGTTGTGGATCTGTGGGTTTTCTCTCTCACTGGACTGGATGTCCCATGACCACAGTGACTGTGGGGGTCACCACTAGGACAATGCCTGGCACATTGTAGGGGCTCATTAAATACCGGGAGAGTCAATGAAGTGAAATATTGAAAATTAGGGCTCTGTTTAGAAAATCTGTGACATGAGCGTGGCATTCCCAAATTTAATGTAGCCCATGGTTTAAAATGAAAGTTCAGGCTTGTAAGGTACCTTAGAAAGCATCTGCTTTAACACTCGCTTCCCCCACTCCACACCAGATAGATGAACAAGTCAGAGGGGCAGGTGACCTGGTGAGTCCTGGCCCAGGCCAGTTTCCCCTGAGGCTGCAATTAGAATAATTCTTACAGTGGTGTTAGACTTTTACAAAATTCTCAATGCAAGGGACTGGAGAGCATCTTGTCCAATCACCCTTTTCAGACCTGAGTCTGAATTTCAGAGTCTGTTAGCCTCCAATAGGAGAAGTGACCTGCCCTGGACAGGACAGTCCAGGCCCTTGGTCCTCAGCTGCCACTCTCCGCTCACCAGCATTGTACTGACTCACAGACACTTTTTGGCATCGGCCCCCAGCCAGTACCCAAAGCAGAGAGACTGCTTAGGCACTCAGAAAAAGAGACGTTCCTGTCTCTTTTTTTCTTTCATCTTCTAAGTGTGGGTTGCATGTTCATCTGATCACTAAGTTTATTGAGCCCTCATGGGATGCTATGCACTTGGGAAACAGGCTTGATTTCTGACCGCCCCCCCTCTCCACCATTCTACACATGTTTCAATACCTGCAC
>SJYV01017715.1:391036-402449 GCA_006410875.1 Neotragus pygmaeus | reverse complement strand
TTTTCACAGAAAGTAGATGCCGCCGTGCCCTACACCCTCATGGACGGACAGGACAGGAGAGATTTCATTTGCCATGTGGGAGAGAACCACTTGCCAAGCCTTAACTCTTTCTAGGAGCAGCAACTCTAGGCTGTGAGAGATTTCTAGAAGAAAGTGTAGACTTTTAACTTTAAAGAAGAAAAACCACGGGGCTTCCCAGGCGATCCAGTGTTTAAGCTTCTGCTTTTCAATGCAGGGGGTGCTGGTTCAATCCCTGCAATGAGGGAGTAAGGTCCCATATGCCTCCGTGTGCAGCCAAAAAACATTTAAAAATAAAAGAAGAAAATGAAAATAACGTGAAGTCTGCCTTGAACTAGCCTAGTGTTGATTCTTTCAACAAAAATCAGCCCACAGACACGTGTTAAGCCCCTACTACGTGCTGGGCACCACTGCAGACCCCGGAGCTGTACCGTTGGCCGCAGAAGCAGTGTCGTCTCGTGGAAGGCCGTTGGCATTAAAGTCAAGTGGTGGTTCCGTGGCTCCCATTTGGGTGACATGGGGCGAGTTGCTTAGTTTCTCTGGCTTGCAAGTTTCTTTGTCTAGAAAATGGGACATGCTAATATCAACCTGGCAGAATTGTTGGGAGGGCCAGCAGGGTGCCTGCTACACACCATCCTTATCACCATTGTCATCATGGTGCTGGTGGTGTAGGTTAAAGGTTGAAGGCCCTCGAGGGGAGGCTTTAGAATTTCCCAAAGAAGCCAAATTGGCTACAAATGAGGAGTGGGGCTAGCCGCTTCTGTGCAGGCGTCACGTGGGTCCAGTGCCCCAGGAAGCCCTGCCTTGGGTCATTTGAATCCTTCCCTTCCTTGAACCCTTGCCTCCAGCCTCTGCTTCCTGGGCAGAGGAAGCAGCCCTTAGCCCTCCCTCCTCCCCTGTGGAAGCCGATGGTGTCACACTGTGCCCAGATCCTTGGCCTGGTAGGTTTCTTTCCTAGGACACAAGGATGCTCTAGAAGGTTGCACCCTGGAGCCCTAACAAGGGTTACCCCTGGGAAAGCCATTTACCGGTGGCTCAGCAGGTAAAGAACCCGCCTGCAACACAGGAGGCACAGGAGATGCGGGTTTGATCCCCGGGTTTGGACAATCCGTTGGAGGAAGAAATGGCAACCCAATTCATATTCTTGCCTGGAGAACCCCATGGGCTGAGGTCTATGGGGTGGCAAAGGAGTCAGACACGACTGAAGCGACTTAGCACCGGGGAAGGCATAGAGGTCAGAGGGGACGTTAGCTTTATCTGTAAGACGTTTTTTTTTTTAACAATATTTTGTATTTTGTGCCTTGAGATTTTGCACTTTTTAAAAAAGGTTTATTTTAAATTTTTGGCTGTGCTGGATATTTGTTGCCGCTCGGGCCTCTTTCTCTAGCTGTGGCAAGCGGGGACTGCTCTCTGGTTTCGGTGGATAAGCTTCTCATTGCAGTGGCTTCTCTTGTTGTGGAGCGTGAGCCGTAGGGTGCTCGGGCTTCAGTAGTTGTGGCGCACGGGCTTAGTTGCATGTGGGATCTTCCTGGATCAGGGATTGAACTGGTGTCTCCTGCACTGGGAGGCGGAGTCTTTACCACTGAGCCACCAGGGAGGCCCTATAAGGTGATTTTTTTTATAAAAGAGAAAGAATTGGCAAGTTATTTGTGTGGTTAAAGTCGAATGCTTAAAGATGAGATCTGCTGCCTGCTTCCACAGTGGGGCATTGGGGACAGTGATGCCATTTCCCTCTTTCCTGGTAGATTTTGGGTCCACTAATGAGTCTGTGGCCTCTGAGAGGATGATAAGAGTCTTGCCGTCTCTGCAGGTCCTGCAGGACTGGCTGAGGGGCTCCTACTTGGTTCTTCTAGTATGCTGGCAGGTGGGAGCCACCTGATAGCCAGAATTCTTTGGCTGGTGGGGAGGTCTCAGGACCTTCAGTCCTACAAGGATTTGGAGGAAGCCCAGGCCTGGATCATCCCAGTCTGACCTAGGACCCCCATCCTTGGAGTCTCCAGCCTCCTGCTAGGGTGCTCAGCACTACACTCTGACCAGCAAGGTCCCCCTCATCCCACCCACAGTGGACTCCTGCCTGCATGTTGTCGGCATCCCCTGAATGGAATGAGTGGCCAGGGTCCTTTCCCAGAGATGAGACAGGGCTGGTCTCTGCTGCAAACAGCCTCCCTTTCTGCCCGTCCTTGCTCATGGGCAACCGGTCCCTTGGCATTGCCAGGCACACATCAGGGTCTGGAGAGGAGTCTGGGCTCCTGAGACAGGTCTTACACCACCCAGGGTCTGTGTGACCCAGGCCCTTTCAGGCCTGCCAGGGTGGCATGCAAGCACTTGATTTTCTTGTCAGAGATACCAAGTCTCTCTGCAGACGTCATTCCCGTCCTTGGGGTGATAAAGGCGCGTCCCGTCTGTCATTCTGCCACTTGCCATGCTCTGATAAGGCTCAGCATCTGCTTGTCCTTGGAGGGCAAGATAAATTTAGATGTGGCGGATTTAGAGCATCAGGTGACCTGTTTGCAGCTGTAGCTCTTAGGAGGGAGAGAGTTGCCTGGCTAGTCCCACAGTTTGCTGGGCATTAATCTCACCTCTCCACTAAGATCAAGCCAAGAATTTCTCAAAATTGCTGGAGCAGATGGGCTCAGAAGGAAGCAGTACTCCTCACCACTGGAGTATCAATACCAATACCGCTGGAAGGCGAGGGCTGGATCCTCAGTGCCCTGCAAGCACAAGGCTCAGTGGTCCTAGGTGATGGGTTTCATGTTGGGAGATTCTTAGAACAGAGCTTTGACAGGGATTTTATAGATGATCCGAGGTTGTGGTGTCCAGAGGCTGCCCTGCAGGGAGCATGAAAGATCTAAATTAGACTTCTGTCTGATCAGGCTTTCTTTTTGCCTTTTATATTTGGGTTTCTGTGTAAGGTTTTATTCCAGAGTTAAAACCAAGTCTGAAACCCATGGTCCTAAGCCAAGTCTCCCATTTTCCAGGTAAGTAAACTGAGTCCCAGAGAGACAAATGACTTGATGTGGTCTCTCTGTGACTCACTGTCTTAGTGGGCTCAGGCTGCCAGAGCAAAATGCCACAGACCAGGGGGCTTAAGCAACAGAAATTCATCGTCTCACGGTTCTGGAAGCTGGAGGCCCCTTAAGGTATCAGCGGTATTGCTTCCTTCTGAGCCCATCTGCTCCAGGCTTTCTTCCTAGCTTCTTATGGTTGTTGGTGATTTCGAGAATTCCTTGGCTTGTAGAAACACCACCCTAACCTCGTCTTCATCTTCACATGGCATTCTTGGGGGTGTGTGTGTGTGTCTGTGTATCTTCAAATTTCCCCCCCTTTTTTTAAGGATGTTCGTTATATTGGTGTCTTATTGGATTAGGGTTTATCATAATGATCTCATTTTAACTCTGTGAAGACCTTATTTTCAAATAAGATCACATTATAAAGGACTAGGGGTGAGGACTCCAACATACCTTCTTTGTTGTTCAGCTGCTAAGTTGTGTCCGACTCTTCGAGACCCCATGGACTGCAACATGCCAGGCTTCCTTGTCCTTCAGTATCTCCTGGAGTTTGCTCAGACTCATGTCCATTGAGTTGGTGATGCCNCCAACATACCTTCTTTGTTGTTCAGCTGCTAAGTTGTGTCCGACTCTTCGAGACCCCATGGACTGCAACATGCCAGGCTTCCTTGTCCTTCAGTATCTCCTGGAGTTTGCTCAGACTCATGTCCATTGAGTTGGTGATGCCATCCAACCATTTCAATCCTCTGTCATCTCCTTCTCCTGTCTGCAGTCTTTGCCAGCATCAGGGTCTTTACCAATGAGTCGGCTCTTGGCATCAGGTGGCCAAAGTATTGGAGCTTCAGCTTCAGCATCAGACATTCCAATGAGTATTGAGGGTTTTTTCCTTCAAGATTGACTGGTTTGACCTCTTGGCACTCTCAAGGGACTCTCAGGAGTCTTCTCCAGTACCACCGTGTCTTCTTTAGGGATCACAATCCAACCCCCAAGTACCCACCTTCTCACTTGGTTTCTGGAGTTCAAGTTCAAGGGACTAGAGGACCCAGAATCCTCCCAAGTCTGAATGTAGACCCGTCCCTCCTTCCCGACCTGGCTTGGGGCTAACCCCTGTAGGCTGAGGCTCCCTGCTTTCCCACAGGCCACAGGAATGTCTATAGGACGATTGACTGCTTTCCAAACCATGCCGCATGGTGCTTTTATGTTCCCGCTTTTTATTTTTGTTGTTATTGTTCAAGTCATTGTAATTGGTAAATTACTTTGCTAAAAAGCATAAGAAAACGCACATGAAGGACCACACATGAAGGCCACTGGGCTGTAGCCACACTTAACACTTGCATGTAATTCCTTCTGGCTTTTCCCCCTGTGTATATACCATGGTTTTGTTTATTAATCTTTTTCTTAATATAATTAAAAAAAATTTTTCCCATGTCATTAAAAACCTCCATAAATGTGACTTATGCTTTTTTATTTGATGCATATTTTTTGAGTGTCAGGCATTGAGGATTTATCAGTGAACCAAACACAAAATTCTGTTCTCAGGGGCTGTCTGGAGGAGTGATTGTCTACACCAGGGGACTATGGGGAACTAGCCTACTGCCCTGTCCGTCCCCACCTGTGTGGTTTATTTATTTCCTTATTTATTATTTCCTTTAAGTTATCTTGAAAAGAAGCCCTCTTTCAGTGGCCTCAAATGAATTTGATTTTTTAAAGGCCTCCTATCTATCCCATGGTCTTCCCAGGTGGCTCAGTAGTAAAGAATCTGCCTGCCAATGCAGGAGACGCAGGTTCGATCCCTGGGTTGGTGAGATCCCCTAGAGGATCTTTCCCCCTAGAGGAGGAAATGGCAACCCACTCCAGTATTCTTGCCTGGGAAATCCCATGGATAGAGGAGCCTGGTGGGCTAGAGTCCATGGGGTTGCAAAGAGTCGGACATGACTAAGCACACATGCACACATATATCCCATATATGTNAGTAAAGAATCTGCCTGCCAATGCAGGAGACGCAGGTTCGATCCCTGGGTTGGTGAGATCCCCTAGAGGATCTTTCCCCCTAGAGGAGGAAATGGCAACCCACTCCAGTATTCTTGCCTGGGAAATCCCATGGATAGAGGAGCCTGGTGGGCTAGAGTCCATGGGGTTGCAAAGAGTCGGACATGACTAAGCACACATGCACACATATATCCCATATATGTATTGTAATTTAGGGTGGGTTTTTTTTTTGGCCACCAGGCAGCATTTGGGATCTTAGTTCCCCAATCACGGATCAAGCCCATGTCCCCAGCATTGGAAGCACAGAGTCTTTTTTTATCTTTTACTTTATTTTTAATTGGAGGATAATGGCTTTGCAATATTGTGTTGGTCTCTGCCGTACATCAACATGAATCAACCACAGGTAAACATATGTCCCCTCCCTCTTGAACCTCCCTCCCACCTCCCACCCCATCCCAGCCGTCTAGGTTGTCACAGAGCACCAGGCTGAGCTCCCTGCACTATACAGCAACTTCCCATTAGTTATCTGTTTTACACATGGTAATGCATATATTTCAGTGCTACTCTCTCAATTCATCTCACCCTCTCCTTTCCCCACTGTGTCCATAAGTCTGTTCTCTATGTCTGGATCTCTATTTCTGCACTGTAAATAGGTTCATCAGTTCCATTTTTCTATATTCCATATATGTGTATGTGTGTTAATATGTGATTTATGTGGAAGCACAGTCTTAACCACTGGACTTCCAAGGAAGCTCCTGGGTTTTTTTTTCCCTCTCATTTTTTGCCATCACAAGTAGTGTTCAGATGACCCTCTTTGTACTTCATTGTGACATCGCAGTCTCTGGTTCAGAGATGAGAAAGCCCACGCCGTCTTCGTGAATGCAGACACATTTGGCTAAACCCGAGTGGACTGCGCTCTGCCCTCTGCCTCCCTCACTTCCTCTGAAATGGTCCATTTCCAGCTCGCGCTTGCATCCACAGATGCCATTAACGTGAAATGTGCTGCTGATGGACAAAGCCAGTGAGGTTTGATGAACACCTCCGCCCCGCTTGCCAGCCCCAATTCCCTGCAGTCGCGGGCAGGAGAAGGCTTTTCTGTCTAAGGCCTGTTGCTGAAAACAAGGGGAAAGCAAGCTGGTTTATGCAGCAACAGGGAACTCAAAGCAGCCCAGGAGGCCAGCCGACCCGCAGCAGCCTGAGCGCGACAGAGTTTTCCCCATACAGAGACTCTAGGACAGCACTACTGACGGTCTCTGCCCAGACTCTATTTACGGAATTTATTTCCCGAGCTCTGTCTTCACCAGCCCCTTGGCAGCATCAACCCCGGCATCTGCCTCAGCGCATTAAACACCCCTTGTTCTGAGTACCCCAGAGCTAACACCCAAGGGAGAGTGAGAAGGAAAAAATGTGGGTGGAGGGATATGTGGGGCCAGTATAAGCTTTCAAATTAAAAAAAAAAGGAACAACAACAAAGAAGTGTGTCCCCTGAAGAGCTCCTGGGAGCCTCAGCTCCTGCTGACTTCTCCCTGCCGCCCGCTCCAGCCAGTACCGGGAAGGAAGATGCAAAATCGAGAAACCTGCAAACTCAGCCCAGCCTTTTGTTCATTCTTCTTCTTCTTCTTTTTTTTTCTGTTTCTCAATTGTACTGTCCTTGCATCGTCTTTAAAACTAATTTTTTTTAGTTATCTTTTAGTTCTTTTTCTCTTTACAGAAATAAACCCATTGATGACATTTCTAAAATGGAATCTAGAAAGAGGAGAATAAAACCTGCTGATGAGATAATCACTGTTAATGTTTCCATGTGTGGCCCTGTCACAGTTTGCTCTGCTTAGAGAGAGAGAATTGGACTAGCTGTCTTTTGTTTCCCTGCCCAGAAGTCAGGTACCATTTTAAATGGAAATAAATGGTTGTAGTGTCTCCTGTGGCCTGGGAGGTAGGAGACCCAGGTTCCTGTGGTACTGCCTTGGTTTTGTGGCCTTTTGAAAGCCACGTAACCTCAATTTGCCCATCTTTTTTTTTTTTTTTTAATGTGGACCATTTGTAAAGTCTTTATTGAATTTGTTAACAGTATTTCTTCTGTTTTATGTTTTGGCTGCAAGGCATGTGGGATCTTAGCACCCCAACCGGGGATGGAACCTGCATCCTCTTCATAAGAAGGTGAAGTCTTAACCACTGGACTTCTAGGCAAGTCCCAATTTGCCCATCTTTAAAATGGGGATCTGATCATCCTTCCTACCTTACTGGATGATCAGGTGTCCAGTGGAGTCACTGGTAGAAAGTGCTTTGTCATGGGCTCTGCAGATTGTTGCTGGTCATTTTCAACATGGTCATGTGACCCTGGGCTTCCCTGGTGGCTTAGACGGTAAGGAATCTGCCTGAAATGCAGGAGAGGTGGGTTGCATCTCTGGGTTGGGAAGATCCCCTGGAGAAGGGGAATGGCTACCCACTCTAGTATTCTTGCCTGGAGAATCCCACATACAGAGGAGCCTGGCGGGCTACCATCCATGGGGGTCACAAAGAGTCAGACACAACTGAGCGACTACAGATACTACCGGCATCGCTGTCATGCCAGCCCCCTCTGCCTAGTGGGCAGAGATGGACACAGAGGTGATATTGCTCCAGGGCTTCGGCTGAGCCCAGCTTGAGACAGAGTGAGATGCTGAGAGTGGCTTTGCCAAAAAATGCCATCATCAGGATTGGGCGTCAGCAACTCTGGGAGGGCCTGGCAGCTGTAGGCACTGTGCTTATGTCTCAGGCAGGTCAGCTGGGACAAAGCTATTGAGGGGCTGACCCATTTCCATCAGTTTGGTCGAGAGACACCAGTGAAGAGCGTGAGGCACCAGGGCTGGAGCCAGGCTCTGTTTCTTACTGACTATGACTTTGGGCAAAGTGATGTAACTTCCCTAACCCCCAGTCTCTCTGTCTGCAAAAAGGGGAATAGAAGTTGCGAGGATTGACTGGAGATCACAGCGGGAGGGCTGTGCCCAGGGCCTGGCTCACAGCGAGTGTCCAGAGGCAGCTGCTTCATCCCCTTCCTCTTCATCATCACTGTCGTCAACAGTCCCGTTCAGGTCAGAGCTCTGTTTCTTGGTTCCCAGGGTGGTGGTTGCCAAGTCCTGCTGGCTTTAAGTTTATCTGTCCATTCATTCATTCATTCATCTGTTAAATCGTTACTCTATGCCAGGGATCCAGGGAGCTGCCAGGTGGTGGGGAGCTGCTTTCCGGAGTGGCTCCTGGCAGTGTAGACTGGGCTGTGTATTTCCTTTATGTAACCTGGATGTAACCCTTTTCTCTCGGCCCTCAAAGTCTCTACTTACTTAGCAGACTTAGAAGTTCTCGTGGTTACACCAGAAACCCCCCTCCTTAAAGGCCACTTCATCTATCCCTCTGCCTCCAGGCAGGATGGGCCTCAACCAACACAGATGCATGAGTGAAAACCTGTTAATCCACAAGTCCCTGATCAGCTTTCACTCTGGGCAAGGTGCAGCCGAGGGCTCCCAGGGGGGCATGTGAGGCCACCTCCATCCCTTAAGGAGGTGTCCCTAGTCGGGGAGACAGGGCCGGAAGCATATACAAGATGCCGGGTAATGGCCGTGAGAATGTGGGCAGCTGTCACAAGTCAGTCCTCAGTACCAAATGCCTAGAGGTGGCGGGGAGAAGGGGGGACAGAGACATCTCTGTGGGACAGGAAGTTTCCAGCTGGAGTCACTGGGAGAAAGGGAAAACTTCTGGGTTCAGCGGGTTCAGCATCGTCAGCATCATCCATCCAGCAAGCGTTTCCTGGACGCTCACCGTGGCCAGGCATCAGGCTGCTTCCCTTACAGACACACACTCACTGAAGCGTTACAAACCCTATGGAACAGGTGTCACTTTTCCCCACCCCTGTTTCATGGATGAAGATGCAGAGATGCAGAGAGATTAGTAAACTGCTCAAAGTTACAGAGCTCTGGGAGAGGCAGAACTCAGATCGAAACCTGGGCCGGAGGCAAGGCCATACTGACTGACGTCCACCACGCTGGCCATGGTTTCCCCATGGGAGTGGGACAGCTGGGGGACATTTGAGATCCGCTGGGGCCCTGCTTCGGTGAGCTTTGTGCAGAGAAGTCATGAGGGATGAGGTCGAAGAGAGACACCACCCGTGCCTCCAAGCTGGAGTGTTCGGTCTTCATCCTGCAGGTAGTAGGGAGCTGTAGCATGACAGCCCCTGCCGCCATTCTCAGTGGGAGCAGAGAGGCTGTGGATGGAGCAGTCCGGCCTTTCTGGGTGATACAACATTCATTCACTTCTCCAAATATTTATTCTTTACCTACTATGTGCCAGGGAGAAATGAGACAGTGTTTCTCAGGCACCCAGCCCAGGACCTGGAATGTCCCAGAAACGCCCTCCTCTTCTGAGGCCAGGACACCTTGGCTCAGGTGATCCTGCAGAGTCAGGAGTGGCTGGAGCTTCCTCACCTGCCACTGCAGCTCGACACGGGTTTCTCTTTTCGACACTGGGTCACGGAATGCCTTTCACATCACCTGTGAGGTCTCCGAGCCAGCAGCTCTTCCCGCTGCCCACCTGTCTCTCCCCCTTCTTTTGGGGGTGACTTCTTTTCGGGGTGCTGTCTGTCCTCTCTTGTTCCCCCCACGCTGGGCCTTGTAGAAGGTGGGAGATGGGCGTGAATGTCACACTGGCCGTCTCTCTGCCCGGGGTGTGCCTGCATGAGCGACTGCTTGCTGCATGAGGTAAGGCTTGCAGACCTGAGCTGACTGGGGCTCAGAAGGTGGGGGTGTGGGCTGCAGAGGGAACTCTCCAGCCCCACAGTCCTCTGGCCAGTCAGCCATGAGACCCGTTCTCTTGGGTCTTCTGCCAGCCTCTGACCTTGTTGGGGTTTAACGTGAAAGGAGTCATTCTTGGAGAGCTTGCCACTCACCCCAGCCTGCATCCCTCTCACATTCCTGTTCCCTGAGATGGCTGCACTAAGTAGAAACCTGAGATTCTGAGATCTGCCCCATTTCTCCATCTCTTTGCCCCAACTGAGGGGAGCCCAGGCTTGTGCTATTTGTTGCCCTCCAGCTTTCCGGAAGAGTCTGCAGGGCTTCTGTGTTGTTGAGGGAATCAGCCTGGCATGTGTGTCTATATCACCAGACCCCGTACCCCAAAGGTAGGCTACTGGCTGTCTCGTATCCCTGTCACCTGTACAGGTACCAGATAGAGTGACTCTGCCCTGGAGACAACACGGGCAGGGGAGGGCAGTTTCTGGGCCTTGGGTTAGAAGGTCCACATTCTGCCAGGTGCCAACTTACCAGCGCTGTGCCTTAAGCCAATCTATCACCCACCTCTTAAGGCCTGAGTTTTTGTTTTGTTTTCAATGAACAGACTATATTTTTTAAAACCATTTTAGTCTGGTGGAAATATTGAGCAAGAAGTACAAAGAGTTCCCACAGAGCCCCTGTACAAGCCTCAGTTTTCTCATCTGTCAAATGGGGATGGACCCTCACCTTGTTCTTACTGCACTTACTGTTCTTACCATCCCCTCGCCCCCATTTTATGGATGAGAAGACTGAGGCTGAGAGACAAGAGGGTAGTTCAGGGTCACTGACTGGGGAGTGTGAGAGCCTAACTCCTAGCCTGGGGGTGTAGAGGTCCAGGCAGGTGGTGCGTGGGCACAGGAGGGATGAGCTGAATGGGACCCTCATAAGGCCTCCTGGAGGGTGAAGGGTCTCCCCTGGAGCAGCTCTGATCTCTGCTGCCTGGTTTGCAGCAGGAAGGGAAGAGCACCTCCCAGCGGCCGCTCAGCTCACGCATCCTTGGAGGGTCCTTCATTCATTTATTTATTCAGTGAGGTGTTTTTTTTTAGTATGTTGATTTCACTAGGTATTTGGAAGGGCTTCTCTAGTTGTGATGAGTGGGCTTAGTTGCTCTGCAACATATGGGATCCTAATTCCCTGAACAGGGATCAAACCTGTGTCTCCTGCATTGCATGTCGGGTTCTTAGCCCTGGACCACCAGGGTCTGTTCAGTGAGTCCTTGAGTGCTGACTAGGTGTGGTACCAGTGCCGGGAGCTGGAGACCTGAGTTCGAGTCCAATTTTCACCCTAACAAGGTTCCTCCTGGAATGTCAAGGCTGGCAGACTTCAGGCCCATGCTAGCTGCACCCCACCTCTGCAGATAGGGAAACAGCTACCCCCGCCCCTGCCACCCCGGGGATGACTGGCAAGCTGGAGGCAGGAAACGAGGAGGGGCCTGGGTCTGCTGGCTCGGTGGCCAGACACCGTGGGCCCAGGAGGTGGCTAAGTCGAGGAAGCCTGGAAGGCCCCAGCCATGGCATCTTGTGTGTGGGGGTGGGGGACGGTAGGAGCTGGGAGGACAATTCTGGACCTGTGGCAACACGGGACCCGTTCTTGGTTCCTGGC
>SJYV01017715.1:358358-389550 GCA_006410875.1 Neotragus pygmaeus | reverse complement strand
GGAAGAGCACCTCCCAGCGGCCACTCAGCTCACGCATCCTTGGAGGGTCCTTCATTCATTTATTTATTCAGTGAGGTGTTTTTTTTTAGTATGTTGATTTCACTAGGTATTTGGAAGGGCTTCTCTAGTTGTGATGAGTGGGCTTAGTTGCTCTGCAACATATGGGATCCTAATTCCCTGAACAGGGATCAAACCTGTGTCTCCTGCATTGCATGTCGGGTTCTTAGCCCTGGACCACCAGGGTCTGTTCAGTGAGTCCTTGAGTGCTGACTAGGTGTGGTACCAGTGCCGGGAGCTGGAGACCTGAGTTCGAGTCCAATTTTCACCCTAACAAGGTTCCTCCTGGAATGTCAAGGCTGGCAGACTTCAGGCCCATGCTAGCTGCACCCCACCTCTGCAGATAGGGAAACAGCTACCCCCGCCCCTGCCACCCCGGGGATGACTGGCAAGCTGGAGGCAGGAAACGAGGAGGGGCCTGGGTCTGCTGGCTCGGTGGCCAGACACCGTGGGCCCAGGAGGTGGCTAAGTCGAGGAAGCCTGGAAGGCCCCAGCCATGGCATCTTGTGTGTGGGGGTGGGGGACGGTAGGAGCTGGGAGGACAATTCTGGACCTGTGGCAACACGGGACCCGTTCTTGGTTCCTGGCGTTGTCACATCCTGCCAAAGAGGTGAGTAATCACTCGCCGGGCTGGTTGGGTGGCTGCCATACTCAAGGACAGCCTCCATATTAGGGAAGGGCTCTCTCCTAGGATCCTGACCCATTCCTAGGGTGCAGGGACAGCTTGGCCAACAGAGAGGGCAGCCTCACCAGCACCCACAGGTGCAGCCAGGCCATGCCAGGTGGCAGTGTCCCTCTCCCATTCTGCCCAGCGTCCACCCTTTCCATCTGCATGAGAGGTGCTCAGAGCAGTACCCGACAGGGGAGCTCATCTCTCACCTACCCCACTCATCGGTCTGCCCCCCAGACAGGCGCCATACCTCCGTTCCCTGTGTCCCAGCGTGGGTCACAGTGCCTGCACCCAGGAGGTGCTTGTTGTGCGTCTGCTTAGCCAGGAGTCCTGAGGCCTGGTTTTCGTTTATGCTCCGTCCCTACTCACCCACCTGCATCCGTCTTTGTTCAAATTGCTGGGAAGCCCAGAGCCAAGTGCTGTGCCGAAAGCATAGCTCTCCTTTGTCAGACGTCCTAGGGGAGCTTGTTTTCTTCTCTCCTCCCTCTTTGCTGGTTGTTTCCTGTTCTTTTTCTTTCACTGAACAATTGAACATATGCTTTTATGGGAAAATGCTTGTGGACCCTTTTGGGAAGTGAGCAAGCCATATACACATCAGTCCATTAGAAATAGGAAGGAGAAAGGTCCCCTCTCCACCTGGGAACCAGGTGTGTCTGAGCTCCGCTGCTCCTCCCTGGAGACTGGGCCGATGAGCACCTGCCCTGCGAACTTCAAGGAATGTATTGGTGGAATGTATTTGGACGGGCCAAGGTGCTAGGCAGTGCCAGGCCAGTGCCTGCCTTGGGGCATTAGAAGATGCGGCCGCTCAGGCCGGAAGATGCCACGCGCCTCCGTAGAATTGGCTGTGGAACAACCAGCCTGGAGGGGGCCAGGGCTTGCCCAACTGGGCACAGCTGGCCAGCTTTCTATTTCGAAGAACCTGGCTGAGAGGTTGGCCAATCGGGCCATTGGAAATTGCCCTAAGGGGAAGGAGACCTCCTAAGTTATAGCACTGGAGGCGGGCCAGCTTCATGTGTTACTCTGTATTGCTCTCCGTCCCTGGTAAAAAGGTGCAAGGATCGGGCACCCGCAAGACGGTGACTTTGTCCAAAAAAGGAGAGAGCTCGGCTGAGAGGTATAAATAGGAGCTTGGGCGTGGGGGTAGGGGGGTGGCCAGATGACAGGGCTTCCTTGCTCACAGCGCCACAGGAGGACTGCTTTTGAGGTCCCGGCGACCAACTGGAGACAGACTTTTTGAGATATTGGCAAGATGAGAGTTGAAAAATCTCTTATCATCCTGCACTCTCTTCTCCTCGCTGCACCCCAGCCATCCTTAGAGAGAGTTGGGGAGAACGAGCTCTAAGTGGAGCAGTGAAACCTGGCCTGTCTGCTGCGTTCTTCAGGAAAGGGCTTGTGGCTTGAGACCAGAGGAGGAGGGCAGGCTGGACGGTACTGGTGGACAGTGCTGGAAGGAGGTGGGGGTGCGGTGGGGGTGGAGCCGATGGGGCTGGACCAGCAGCTGGCCAAGCCTAGTCCCTGGTGGGCTTCAGTGTTACAAAGGTGCAGACAGAAGGCAGGACAGCAGCTCAAGGGGGCAGCGTGGCTTTGGGAGGTGGACCAAGCTGATGCTATGACTCTCTTTCCAATAGCTCCAGGTGGAAAGCAGTATCTTTAATGCCATACAGGGCTCCGTTCTTTGCTCTTCTGTTTACTCACTGGATGGGCTCAGGCAAGCCTCTCGCCTTCAGGAAGGAGTTCCTTTCTCGGACCGTGCGGTAAATGCAGGACATCTCCTGGGGTCTGCTCAGTCACTCGGTTGTGTCCGACTCTCTGTGGCCCCGTGGACTGTAGCCTGCTAGGCTCCTCTGCCCGTGGAGTTTCCCAGGCAAGAATGCTGGAGCGGGTTGCCATTTCCTACCCCAGGGGATCTTCCCGAGCCAGGGATCAAACCCGAGTCTCGTGGCATCAGGCGGATTCTTGAGCACCAGCGCCACCTGGGAAGCCACACTGCAGAGCATCATAAGACATGAGTAGGGAGACCCTGTACTTGGTGCAGCACCTGCTGATGTGGAACAGTTCTCTCCGGGGCCAAGATGGCCCTTGGGGGTGGGTGTTGGGTCTGTCTGTCTGCAGCCCTGGTGACAGGCTTCCTGGAGTCATTGGCCAGCAGCCAAGTTCTTTTTCCAGTTGGGCCTGATGGTGCAAGTCAGCTCTTGTGTCCGGCACTGATTCAGCTGCGGACACCACCTAGTCCTCGAGGTCCGGGGACTCTTCTGACCCTCCCTCTAAACCGCCACATGCCTTTGACTGTAGCTCTGAACTTGCCTGTCTTCACTCCCCAGGGAGGTCGTGGGCTACTCAGCATGCAAAGCTCTTTTCACACTCCCCGAATTCATGTAATCTTTTAGCAATCCTACGGGTGAGTGGTATTTCCAGTCTCCTCTGAAAGACCCAGCTCCTAGAAGTTACCTCCATTGCCCGGCAAGGCCTGATCCGTGGTGGCTCATGGCTGCTTCTTGGGGCTTAATTGTGGCTGTGCCACGCAGCTTGCCCCAGGGTGGGGTGAAACACTGTGTAGATGGGCCTGGATGGTCAAGCCCATTCCTGCTGGTTAAGCTTTCCACCAGTGGCAGCCACCTCTTTAATGAGAACCCTGTAACTCTGGTAAAGAATCTGCCTGCAATGCGGGAGACTCAGGTTTGGTCCCTGGGTTGGGAAGGTCTCCTGGAGAAGGGAATGGCTATCCATTCCAGTATTCTTGCCTGGAGAATTCTATGGACAGAGGAGCCTGGTGGGCTGTGGTCCACGGGATTGCAAAAAGTTGGACACAACTGAGCAACTTGCATGTAACTCCAACTCCCGTGCCTTCTGCATTTAGGTCTTGGGCTCTGGGATCCCAACCTGCCTGCTGCCTACACCTGTCTCATTTTTTCAGTAAGCCATTTGGCCTTGGGAAGGTGAGGTGGTGGGAGAAGTGTTACCTTCCAGTCTAAGTTGGCATGAACTGGCCAAATAAAACATTTCCATATGCCAAAAATCATTTCACTTGGTTACCTCGTAACAGGCCAAGTGCACGATTTTCCATCAAAACATTTCCATCGTTCAAAAAGTGTGTTTGACACAGAAGCTGATTCCTGCTGCATCCTTGTGACAGCTCACATTTTACTTGGGATCCAGTGTTTTTCAGAATGTCACCACCTCTTGCTTTACGTAAGGACCGAACTCCCCGATGGAAATATTTTGCAAGAATGTTTTTCACCATCAAGGTGGCACAAAACTCCTACAGAAGGTTTTCTTTGTCTGGCTCAGAGAAGAATCCCTTTTCTGTAGAATTCCTGCCACGTTTCACTGGCCAGGATGGGTCTTGCCAGGGCGCCGTGAAGTGGATCATGTCCCATTACGGCCAAAGCTGTTTGAGGTTCATGGAAATGTTTGTGGAAACAATTGCAGACTCCTCTGCTGACAGCTCACTCCTTTTGTATAATTTTTGATAGAACATGCACCCAGCACAGCAGAAGAATTTGGCTGGCCCTCAGTATGTGCTGGAATGGAATTTACTGTGCTGTCTGTCCAGGTCTCTGATATGGCTGTGAGAGAATATTCGCTTGCTCATTAAGCAAATTTTCAATATTCATAGAGTTCCCTCTATGTCCCAGATTCTGGGCTAATCAAAAATAAGTGCTACTTGGGCCCCATCCTCAAGGAACCTGGTTGATGGGGAGTAGAAGATACAGGTGTGTTCCATTCCTAAGTACTTTAGAACCACGTTAGAAAGGGCAGCAGGCGCATTGTTTGAGGTGTGAGGTGACTTCAGGTGACACACAAGTGAACTGGGGTTATGCATTTAATTTAATGTATGTCATTCAAAAAAAAGTAACTCCAACAGTAATTTCCCATATGTTATTGCTTGGGGATAAAAAGTTGAAGAAAGGTAGGAGGGAGAGTCAATTAAAACACAAGTTAAAGGGACTTCCCTGGTGGTCCAGTGGTTAAGACTCCACACTCCCAATGCAGGGAGCATGGGTTCAATCCCTGGTTAGGGAACTAAGATTCCACATGCCTCATAGCATGGCCGAAACAACAACAAACCCAAGCTAAAAATATCCAGTAAATATTATAATAGTGGTAACTATTATAGGTGGTAGATTATGGTAAAGATTATCATTAAAAATTCTTGAAGTGGCTCGCAAACGACTAATGTCTAGAAAAGTTCAATGCAGCTTCATTGCATGCTGCTGGGATGCCAAGGGCTATACTTGAACCATCATGCAAGCTTCAGGAAGCCGTGGGAGATGGTAATGTTACCATCCCAACTGAGAGCTGATGAAACTGAGGCTCAGAGAGGGGAGATGATTTGCCCAAGGTTACATGACTAGTATGTGGAAGAACCTGAATTTGAACCCTGATCTGTCTGACTCTGGATCCATGAACTCTTCACCACTATGCTGTGACAAAGTACTGCAGTTAGTCAAATAAAGAAGTGATTATTTCCTCCTAGAGTATAATCCAAGAAAATTTCCTACAGTAGGAGGCCTTGACTGAGGGGTCGTAATAGCAAAGGAAGTTTGGGTGGTAACGTAGAGTATCCCATGGATCAGATGCTTATGATTATTGGCTGAATTTGAACAACATATTTTTTCCTTGTATAAATAATGTCTTAAGGTTTAGGCTATGGATTGGCTCTTGTGTGCCATTAGGGACACAGGCTTCTTCTATCTCTCTGCTCTACCAATATCTCATGGTCCAAGATGGCTGATGCAGCTCCAGCCATCACATTCTTATTCCAGGTGGTAGAAAAAAGAAAAGAAGGAAAAGGGTAAATGTGTTGTTGTTGTTCAGTTGCTAAGTCATGTCTGACTTATGACCCCCATGGACTGCAGCCAGGCTTCCCTGTCCTTCACCATCTCCTGGAGTTTGCTCAAACTCATGTACATTGGGTAGATGATGCCACCCAACCATCTCATCCTCTGATGCTCCCTTTTCCTCCTGCCCTCCATCTTTCCCAGCATAAGCGTCTTTTCCAATAAGTCGGCTCTTTGCATCAGGTAGCCAAGTATTGGAACTTCAGCTTCAGCATCAGTCCTTCCAGTGAACATTCAGGGTTGATTTCCTTTAGGATTGACTGGTTTGANCTCTGATGCTCCCTTTTCCTCCTGCCCTCCATCTTTCCCAGCATAAGCGTCTTTTCCAATAAGTCGGCTCTTTGCATCAGGTAGCCAAGTATTGGAACTTCAGCTTCAGCATCAGTCCTTCCAGTGAACATTCAGGGTTGATTTCCTTTAGGATTGACTGGTTTGATCTCCTTGCACTCCACAAGACTCTGGAGTCTTCTACAGCAGCACAATTGGAAAGCATCAATTATTTGGTGATCAGCCTTCTTTATGGTCCAACTCTCACATCTGTACACGACTCTTGGACAAACCGTAGCTTTGACCATATGGACCTTTGTCAGCAAAGTAATGTCTCTACTTTTTAATATGCTGTCTAGGTTTGCCATAGATTTCCTTTCAAGGAGCAAGTGTCTTTTAATTTTATGGCTGCACTTGCCATTTGCAGTGATTTTGGAGCCCAAGAAAATAAAATCTGTCACTGTTTCCACTTTTTCCCCTTCTATTTGCCATGAAGTGATGGAACCAGATGCCAAGATCTTAGTTTTTTGAATGTTGTGTTTTAAGCCAGTTTTTTTTTTTTTTTTTTTGCCAGTCTCCTCTTTCACTCTCATCACAAGGCTGTTTAGTTCCTCTTCTCTTTCTGCCTTTAGAGTGGTATCATCTGCATATCTCAGGTTGTTGATTTTTCTCCCGGCAATCTTGATTCCAGCTTGTGATTCATCCAGCCCGGCATTTCACATGATGTACCTTGCATATAAGTTAAATAAGCAAGGTAACAATATACATCCTTGACATACTCCTTTCCCAATTTTGAACTAGTCAGTTGTTCCATATCCAGTTCTAACTATTGTTTCTTGACCTGCATGCAGGTTTCTCAGAAGACAGAGAAGGTGGTCTGGTATTCCCATCTCTTTATGAATTTTCCACAGTTTGTTGTGATATACAAAAGGCTTTAGCATAGTCAATGTTTTCTCAATGAGTCATCCACCTTGGAGGAGCTTTTCCAGAAGGTGAATCTAACCCAGCCTTTCTTCATCTCGTTGGCCAGCCCTCGTTATAGGAGAGGCTACCTACTGTGCGCTAGGTATATGTGCTTGGAAAACAAAAGCCCTGTCCTCAGGGTGCTTCTGGTGGAGTGAGCTGCTTCCAGTTGAAGCTGTGCAGGAGACAGCAGTTAAGTGGAGAGGAAAAAGCCTCCTCTGAGCTGGGACCTGCTTCTGGAGTGACCTCATAAGCTTGGTCTGCTTTGCACTGTTCCACATGTTTGTTTGGTGTGTAATTGGCATGTAGACTTGCAGCAATTAGGCTACCCCAGGCAGCTCCCTGCTCACCATCCCATCCGCCCTTATGAGAAGACAAGAGTCACTCTTGAGTACAAAACAAACCAGCCTTCCAACCTTCCGACCTTCCACCCTCAGTGCAGTGAGAGCAGGAGCTGCGGAGCTGGCTCTTCACTGCATCCGGGAGCTGACCTCTGGCTTAGCTGATCTCTCATTTAGAGCCCTGCATGGGGTGCAGAGCCCCCAGGTGGATGTGGGGTTCTGCACTCTGGAAACTGCACACCCCCTGGTCACCATCCTCGCTTTGCCCTCTGGCACCTGCAGGTGAGCATGGGTGTGGAGTTTGCTTTGCACTTCTCAACTCTGAGCTCTTGGAGGTGCATGCTGGCTAGTTGCCAGGAATGTCAAGTTTGGAGAGGTCTTTAATGTCTGATGCAGAAGTTGTCCTGGGCCCCCCCTCGCCCCCCCACTCATGAAAGATCCTTCCTTGTTTGGCAGAAGCCCCCTCTGCTAAGATTTGGATTCTTTGGGGGTCTGAAATGCTCCCTTTATATTATGGAGGGAATTTTCACTTTTTGTCAGATTGTGGTTAGAATGTTAGAGCTAAGATGGGCGCAAGAGATGGGGTTGGCCCCCATGTCTCCATTTGATCAGGAGACTGATGCAGCCAATGTGAGGCAGAGCTGGGGAGAGCAAGGTTCTGCGCTCCAATGCTCAGTCTTTGTTCTGTAATTACCTCCAAGCAAAGAGTATTATAGAGAGGCTGGAGAGCTGCTTTCATATGGCGTTAGAAATCAAACTGCTATTAATATGCTAATTACAATGGCTTGCTATTTACCATTTAGGAAAGTCCTGAAGTGCTTCTCCTTGGCAACCCTGTCAGACATTCTGTTCTTGAAATAGAAAGTCCATATTACTTTTTAATGAAAGCTCTAAATCCAGGCTTTCCCTATGTTCAGCCAGCCCTTTTTTCTTGGATTTAGTAGATCCAGCCCTGGCTTCCCGAAATACAGGCTGGGTGGGGTTGGGTGAGCAGGAATTGACGCAGTTTGGAAAGCAGGCAACTCCTGGGAGATGTCACGTCGATGGATGCTGAAGTCCACGGGTCCTAGGCCAGTTACCCGCCAATGTCATCATACATCCAGGCGTTTTTAGCCGTGGCATCGCTCAGTCTTAAACCAGTTCTACTGTCTTTATTTTTGGATTGGATGATGCAGGTACTGCTTGGGAATTTCTTTTTCTCCCCACGTCACTTTTTCCTGGAAGTACCTGGTTTACAAGGAAAACAAAATGGCAGCCACTCAAGCCCAGGGCAGTATAAATGTTTGTTTGAGAAACAGTGGGGGCTGAGTCCCTTATTTGCTTTGAGGGTGGATCTCAGGTAATCCACACCCCTTAGCTTTCTGAGGAACTGGGTGGGGCAGGAGCTCTCTCTGAACTGGGTGCTTTCATTCAGTGGCAAATGGGAGAGTGAGACTTGGTTCCAATGAGGGATCAAAGGTATCCTGATGAGTAGCACAGGACTTTTCTGAAGAGTGGCTGTAGGTTCTAGAAGAGTAATAATATGTTAGCCAAAGTGTTATTGGTTCGGTTCAGCACACCTGGCTTCCCTGTCCTTCACCAGCTCCTGGAGCTTGCTCAAACTCATATCCANTGATGAGTAGCACAGGACTTTTCTGAAGAGTGGCTGTAGGTTCTAGAAGAGTAATAATATGTTAGCCAAAGTGTTATTGGTTCGGTTCAGCACACCTGGCTTCCCTGTCCTTCACCAGCTCCTGGAGCTTGCTCAAACTCATATCCACTGAGTCAATGATGCCATCCAACCATCTCATCCTCTGTCATCCCCTTCTCCTCCTGCCTTCTGTCTTTCCAAGCATCAGGGTCTTTTCTAATGAGTCAGTTCTTTGCATCAGGTGGCCAAAGTATTGGAGTTTCAGCTTCAGCATCAGTCCTTCCAATGAATATTCAGGACTGATTTCCTTTAGAATGGATTGGTTGGATCTCTTTGCAGTCCAAGGGACTCTCAAGAATCTTCTCCAACACCACAGTTCAAAAGCATCAATTCTTCGATTATAAACCTAACAAATATTTAAGCACCTATTGCACTAGATCTAAATACTTTGGGGAATGTTCTGGTTAGCACAGCTGAATCTTGTAGTAACAGAGAACAACCATTTACTCTGCTCTCAGATTCTGTGGGTCTGGAATTCAAAGAGGGGTAAAGCAAGCTTATTTCTGCCCCTGTTGTTTGAGGCCTCAGTCAGTGTAGGACTTGGAGCTTGGATGACCGATCCACTTCCATGTCTGGCAGTTGATGCTGGCTGTCGATGGGTCCTCTGTTCCTCTCCATGTGCCTTTACCATGGCACATGGTATTTTCTCACCACTCGGTGGTCCCAGCTCTGTGGGACAAAGAACCAGCAAGAGTAGATGCTGTTCAGACTGAAAAGGACCTCAAGAACAGTAAATTCTGGGGACTTCCCTGGTGGCGCCATGGATGACAGTCCATCTGCCCATGCAGGGGACATGGGTTCATTCCCTGACCCAAGAGGATGCCACATGCCGCAGAGCATGAAGCCCGGGCACCGCAGCCACTGAACCTGTGCTCTAGAGCCTGCACAGGACAACTGCTGAGCCTGCGTGCTGCAACCACTGGACCCCGAGGGCCTAGAGCCTGTGCTATGCGGCACGAGCACCCGCCGCGCTGAGAAGCCTGTGCCCGCAGTGAAGATGCCCCCGCTCGCTGCAACTAGAGAAGACCAAGTGAAGCAGCAAAAACCCAGTGCAGCCAAAAATAAACAAAATTTTAAAAAATCTATAGTTGTGCAAAATCATCTAACAGAAATTTATTTAAAAAAAAATAGTAAATTCTATCAGGCAGGGTATGATGTTAGAATCGGCTTAGACAAAACAGAAATTCTCAGCATGCAGCATGCATGTGGGTGTGCGTGCGGACGTGCTAAGTCACTTCAGTCATGTCTGACTCTTTGCGACCCTATAGCTGTAGCCTGACAGGCTCCTTTGTCCATGGGATTCTCCAGGCAAGAGTACCGAAGAGGGTTGCCATCCCCTTCTCCAGGGCATCTTCGCCACCCAGGATCGAGCTCGTGTCTCCTGCATTGGCAGGCAGATTCTTTATCACTAGTGCCACCTGGGAAGCCAGATTGCAGAGGGCAACTCAGAAAGGACATAATGACCATTTCTTTGCCCACACACTCTGTTCCTCAGTTAGATAGAAAGTCAGTGGTCCCATCAGGGAGCCTAAAGCAGAGACTAAAATCAGAATCACTTTGGAGGTTTAGGAAATAAATAGTTCCAAAGCTTTGCAGAATCCGTCTCTGTTCCCAGAATTTTGTATTTCTGAAAAAGTTCTCCAGGGGACACAGTCATGTTAGACAATACCTAGTCCAAAATGGTCCTGCTGGGGATGACTTCTGCCCTGTAGAGACCGTGTTGGGGCTTCAGGGCTGAGCTCTGAGTGTCAGCTATCCCAGGGCCTGCCCCCGGCTCCTCCACTGCTCGCCGCTCTATTCTCTCCACCACCGTCAGTGCTCAGGTTTCAGACGCTGAGCCCTGAACGTTAGACCATGTTCATGGCTCTCACGTCTTAATTTCTAGGGTCCTGTCTGATTTCCAAGGCTGAACTAGCCAGAGCCCTGTGCACCTACCTTCCTGATGCCCTGCAGAGCAGCCCCTTATCCGTGCGTGGATTTCTTCTCCTGGCATTGCCTGAATTCAGCTTCAGGCAGCCTGTGGGCTTTTCTGGCTCCTCCTTCCTTCTTTGACCCCAGGCTTATTTCCATTTGTGTCTCAGGACCATCCGGAGAGAAGAACCAAGAACAGAGAAAAATATCAAAAGTTAAAAAACGACGACGACTTCCCTGGTAGTCCAGTGGCTAAGACTCCGTGTTCCCAATCCCGGGAGCCCAGGTTCAGTCTCTGATCAGGGAGTTAAGATCCCACATCCTGAAACTAAGCCCACACACTCTAACCAGAGAAGCCCTCACACTGCAAAGACCCAGCACACCCAAAAGAAAACATATAAATAAAAGAAAGCAGAACCACACCCCCGTATGCTTTAGCATCCAGCAGACCCAGCCCAGCCACAACTGGTCCCCTTTCTCACAAGTTTCAACACTGTCTATGGGAGAATTTGTCTTCTCACAATTGACAAAAAGAAAAAGGCTTTGCTTGACCGAAACTTGTTCTGCCAGTTCTCTCCTTTGCAGTGTACCAGCGCCGGGCTCTGTCATGGTGCCGCTACGGCCCCATCCAAGAAGACCCAGCCCAGGGCAGGGAGCTTCCATGCCTGCTGAAGAACAGCTTGTGGGTGAGGCTAGGCCAGGGGAGGAGACATTCTGTGCAACTAGTGAGGTGTGAGGGGGTGGAACAGAGCCTGCAGCCCAGCAGGAGTGAGCGATGTGAAATGCCTTGTCCTCTCTAAGGTAATGAAAGTGATCTATGAGTAACTTTAAATGACAGAGTAGGGCTGGGTAAGGAATAGCGATTTCACCATTAAAAAAACATTGATTTAATTTGGGTGCTAGTAGCGGCCTATGGGATCCTCGTTGGCTCATGCGGGATCTTTCGTTACAAGGCTCAGGTTTAGTTGCCCTGTGCGTGTGGGATCTTAGTTCCCGGTGGTTGTTTTTCAGTCACTAAGTCATGTCTGACTCTGTGACCCCATGGACTGCAGCACATCAGGATTCCCTCTCCTTCACTGTCTCCCAGAATTTGCTCAGACTCATGTCCACTGAGTTGGTGATGCCACCCGACCATCTCATCCTCTGTCACCCCCTTCTCCTTTTGCATTCAATCTTCCCCAGCATCAGGGTCTTTTCCAGTGAGTTGGCTCTTCACATCAGTTAGCCAAAGTATTGAAGCTTCAGCTTCAGCATCAGTCCTTCCAATGAATATAAAGGGTTGATTTCCTTTAGGATGGACTGGTTTGATCTCCTTACTGTCCAGGTGACTCTCAAGCATCTTCTCCAGCACCACAATTGGAAAACACATCAATTCTTTGGTGCTCAGCCTTTATGGTCCAACTCTCACATCCATACATGACTACTGGATGTTCTCGGACCAGGGCTCAAACCTGCGTCCTCTGCATTGCAAGGTGGCTTCTTAACCACTGGGCCACCAGGGAAGTCCCTGATTTCACCATTTTGTCTGTAAATGCAGGTGAAGCTTGTTTATCCTCCAAAGATACAGTGACAAACGGGTGGCTGTGGCCTTTGCTTGCTCTGGGCACCTTCCCAGGAGCCCAGCTGGAGACCATCTCAGCACAACAACAAGGTGCCTGCAGAGAGACCTATGCGCAGTCTGCCGATTGGTCCCCTGGGAGATAGAGGCTGGGCAACTCGTGGGAACGTCCCACTGTGCCAGCTGGTGTTTGAGGTCAGAGAGATGTTTGGAAAGGCCACGACTGCAGACAGGAATGGTGGGGAATGTTCCATTCTGGTGCACACCTTGACCGCCGCCTCCTGGACTCCTGCCCTTTGTTGGGGGGGAAGGATTAGAGTCTGGATTGATGTTGGCTTGGCTGCCCTCCAGAGACCTGAATCCCCATGTGCCATGGAAGTTCTGAGGCTCATTCAAGGGTAGCAAGCCCAGTGCAAACGCAGCCTGCCCCCAGCTGCTGGCCCCCTTCATTTACCACTCTGCAGGCACTTTTCTCCACGTTCTCCCCATCTCTCAGCCTTCTTGGCCCCGAGGTAACCCCTGCTCCTCCTTTATGTAACAGGCCGTCTCCGTGGTCAGGAACCACACCATCAGCAGGCAGATGGGCAGGTGGGGTGGGGCACACTTCCTAACCTGGCAGCCTGGGTCCCACGGGGACTGGATTTTGGACAAGGCGTGGAGGCAGCCCCCAAACGCCTGGGCAGAGTCTGCTGAGCAGATTCCGGGACTCTTGGGGTGGCTGCATCAGTCACACCCCTCAGGGTGAGGCCTCAGTGTGGAAAGTATGTGAGTCTTGGACGATGCCACGCATAGCCTGGGATGGCTTGGCCTCTTCTTTCCAAGGCTCCAGCTGATTTCCCTATCGTGTGGAGGCGAGGGAGCAAAGGGCCAGCTTGTCCCAGATCCTGGAGCACCAGTGAGTGTACCCGGGCCAGGGGTGTGGCGAGGGCTGGGAGGCAGCCTTCTGGGGTGGCCGCCCAGTGGGCATGGCTGGCCCTGGCCCAGATGCCGCGCCCACGTTAGCATCTGGCTGTCACTCCCACAAGCAGCATGATCCGCGTCCCCATTGCTCTGCTGAGACAGCTGGTTAATGGCACTGACGTAGCTGCTCTGGTCATGTGACTTGCCTGGGGTCACTCCGGTGATGAATGGTGGGGCCAGGATTGAACTTGTGTGCGTCTCCCACGCCAGCCCGACTCTTCCTACCCATCTCCTGATTTGAACCCAAGGTCTTCTTTTGGCCTCTTAGTGAGGCAGCCAGGGCGGAGAGAGTTAGTACCCATTTTACAGGCCAAGAGACTGAGGCCAAGTGATTCGTCTGAGATCATTGAACTGGGAATGGGCAGAACTGAACTCAAACCTCGCTGTTTTGTTCATACACCCTGTCCTAGCCTGCTCAGGCTATCGTAACAAAACACCACTGAGTGCTATGACAGAGTGGGGCAGTGTGGCTGAGACAACAGAAACATGTCTCACCTTTCTGGAGGCTGGCAGTCTGAGGGCAGTGTACTGACCGAGCTGATTTCTGGTGCGGGCTNTGAGGAGAGAGGGGGAGGCTGGGGGAGGTTGGGCGAGGCTGAGAAGGCAGAGGAGGCTGGGGGAGGCTGAGAAGGCAGAGGAGGCTGGGGGAGGCTCAAGGGACTCTTTCCGTGGAACTTCCTGTTCCTCGCGTTTCTTCTGTGAAGACCACAGTGCCCGCACTGCCCCCAAGCAGAGTCTGAGTCTGTCTGTCTGTCCGCTTGCAGAGTCTTTGGCTTCTGCTATGTCTGTCCCTCAACTTAGCACACTCAGCCCCTGCTGGGCTCTGTGTTAATAAGTTGCTCCTCGGAGGTGAAGCCACAGTCCATCTGAGAGGGAAGAGGGCGTCTTAAAGCTCGTGTGAAAGTGCTCGAAGCTCTTGCGACCCCCCCTAATTAAGAAGCTGGGTATCTGCCCTCCCCCGTCCATGCCTTCTCCCTTTCCTGGCCCAGGGCCCTTTGCTCAGGTCTCACTCTGGCTTCTTTCCTCCTGAGGGAGGGCCCTGAGTGTTTCCGAGACTGCCGCCTCATCACTTCTCTGGTGGGAAGTGGTGGCTTCCTCTTGGGGGAGGAGCAAGTTGCTGTCCTCCCTTCCTCTGCTTCCCAAGGGCGAGTTTCTCCAGGTCAGTGAGGGGCCTCCCAGAGAGCTTCCTTCCTTCCCAGTGTTCACTGGGAGCTCCAGGGGCTTAAGAACCAAAAAGACGTGGACTCAGGCCCCGGTTCCCTCACTGCCGCTGTCTAACCTCAGCGAGTCCCTTAGACCCACAGTGTATGGTTTTCTGTTCAGCACTGGTGGAGAACTCTCCATCGTCCAGGGTGGCATTAAGAGCAAGAATGGAGTTTTCAAGCCTAGGGCTCCGGCGTTGCTGAGCACTCCTGTGCAAGCCACGTGTAAGGGGTCCCTTACAGATGGGGGTTGTGAGCAGATGCCCCCCACCCACCACTGGCTTATCACTCTGGCCTGGCTGCTCTCTGACTGCCTCAGTGGAGAGGCCTTAGCTGCATCATGATTAAAACCATTCCCTTATTCAGCAAGGGTCTCCCAAGTGGCTCAGTGGTAAAGAATCCACCTGCCAATGCAAGAGACTCAAGAGACTGGCGTTTGATCCCTGGGTTGGGAAGATCTCATGAAGGAGGAAATGGCAACCCACTCCAGTATTCTTGCCTGGAGAATCCCGATGAACAGAGGAGCCTGGCGGGCTACAGTCCATGGANAATCCACCTGCCAATGCAAGAGACTCAAGAGACTGGCGTTTGATCCCTGGGTTGGGAAGATCTCATGAAGGAGGAAATGGCAACCCACTCCAGTATTCTTGCCTGGAGAATCCCGATGAACAGAGGAGCCTGGCGGGCTACAGTCCATGGAGCTGCAGAGTTAGACATGACTGAGAACTGAGCAGGGACACTTAGGCACTTATTCAGCAAGCCCCACTTACTCATTCATTCATTCTCCCATTTCTGAGAACCTGCCCTGTGTCCCACGGAGAAGGCAATGGCACCCCACTCCAGTACTCTTGCCTAGAAAGTCCCATGGATGGAGGAGCCTGGTAGGCTGTTGTCCGTGGGGTCACACAGAGTTGGACATGACTGAAGCGACTTAGCAGCATCAGCAGCCCTGTCCCAGGCCTTGCTCTGGGCTCTGGGGAGCACAGCCAGGAATAGAACAGAGCAGGGCTGACCCTCTACTTCCAGCTTGAAGCTGGGGAGGGACCTTAACCAAGCTATCACCCAAGCAAAGTTTCAAGATCGCCTGTGTTTAACTCCCGAGAGGAGAGGTGACAGAGAGGCCCAGCTCTGGGTGAGGCTCGAAGGAGTTCAGAATCAAAAGGCAGCCCTCGGCTTCAGGAATTGTGGGTGCCAGCTGCAGAATGTTCGCACTCTGGGCTCTGTGACCATCAGAGGCAATCATACTGCAAGGCTGAAGTCAATGTTTGAAAAAAGGAACATCATTTCTTAGGAAGCCCTTAGTAGCCCTGTATACAATCTTGTGTTTAGCCACTTAACCACTGCCCGGGATCAGAGACCACCTGGATCTGTGCCCCTTGAGTGCAGGCACCTCACCCACCTTCCTGGCCCTTGTATGAAAGGCAATGTCACCCCAGGAGCTGGCATGGCCACCTGGGGGCTGCTTCAGTAACCCCAGGGACACCTGAGCCCGATGTGACTGAGATGAGGCCGTGTGCACAGCTCTTTCGTGTTGGGAAAACACATGTGGTTTCCAGCGCGCTGCCTCCAGTTCCTGGAACCAGAGTGTTTACTTGATGTGATTCACAGCAACAAAGCTTCAGAACCTTTCAGCCTCCAAACTATCACTTAGGAAGATACTGGAACTTTTATCTGGTGGATCAAGAGTGGATTACCCGGGATGTCATAGAGTTGTTGTTGAGTCGCTCAGTCATGTTTGACTCTGTGACTCCATGGGCTGCAGCATGCCAGGCTCCTCTGTCCTCCACTATCTCCTGGAGTTTGCTCAAACTCATGTCCATTGAGTTGATGATGCTCTCCAACCATCTCATCCCACCAGGCTCCTCTGTCTGTAGGATTCCCCAGGCAAGAATACTGGAGTGGGTTGCCGTTTCCTTTTCTGGGGGACCTTTGCGACCCAACAATCAAACCCGTGTCTGCTGCATTGGCAGGCAGATTCTTTACCACTGAGCCACCTGGGAAGCTCCTGTATCACAGAGATGGAAAGCTAAATTGTGTTGGGCAGGGAGGGAAAGTGCTGTCCATTTCAGGCCACCATTTTTAGAACTGAACACTTGCTTTTTGAGATTTGGGTACCTTAATTCCACCAGGGAAACTGTCCTCTCTTTGCTTAAGTTCTAGGGCTGCTGGAGGACCGTGGGACCCTGGGAGCCTTACTACAGCATTATGGGTCATGCTGAGTGAGGTTGGGTGGGTACGTCATGTTTGAAGCCACTCCTCGGCCTCCCTCTTGGTGGCGAAAGGGCATCTGGAACTCTGCCTGATCTAGTAGATGAGACTCAGGTGGGTGGGCCTTGGTCCCACAGTCCATCCTTTATTGATAGTTTGTGCTCAGCTGTCCCCTGGCTGGGCAGTGAAGTGGGTGGCTTTGGGGAATTTAGAAATCTCCAGTGGCTGCTTCTAGCAATAGTGATGGATAGAGAGTATTACTGAGGGCCTACCGCGTGCCATGCACTGGGAGGGTCTCTGCCTCCCCTTCTCTGCGCCTTAGCTGCCCACTCACACTGGCCCCGATGCACCTAGAACAACCTCTCAGAACCCAGGCCCGGTTCCGAAGTCCTCAGAGGGCGTTCCGAGGCAGCTCACTGAGTGTGAGGAGCTGGGAGCTTACCAGTCCCCATTATTAGTTCCATCTTCTGAGCAGAGCTTTTCTCCGTGCAGGTGCTCAGAAGGGAAAAATCAGTGAGCATCTGAGGTTCCAGGGTGGAATTTTTCAATCATCTGAACATTGTTCTTGGCAAGGAATGATTGAAAACAAACAGCCGTTATGGGTTACGTTTTTAGACCAGTTAGAAACAGAGGTTTCACCACAGTGGTATTCTTTGATCATCCCGATGGTTTCTTGGTCTTTTTCCCAGTTATCTCTCGCGTGCCGAGTAACTGAGGAGGATACCTATTAGGCTCAGCATCAATTAAGTATCTGTCGAGATGTCTGTTTGGAGCTTGGTGGTCAGAGAGAAGAGGAAAGGTATTCCCAGAGGGTGCTTCTCCAGGCTGAGACAGAGCTTACAAGGTCTAGACAGTTACGAGATACACGGGACTCAAGAAAGAAGGGAAGAAAGCAGAACATGTGTTTCGGGTTCTGTGTGCTTCTCTTCTGTATTTGTATAGCTGAGAAAGCTTTAGTTTAAAATAAGTGGTATTTGGCAAGAAGTGTTACTGCCTGCTGACAAATTGATTGTGCTGTTTTACTGAGATAAAAATGAAAATGCAGGAGGCATTTTGCTCTTTTCCGCCCCCCCTCTTGATGATTAAAAGTATCTACTTGGCTCCATGCAGAGATGGCCCTTGAAGATTTATAGGAGACAGCTGCATGGCATCCATCACCAGCCTGCAGGCTGGCAGAAGCAACTACCTTGCACCGTGTTTAAGACACCAGGTCCTGGGACGGCCTGTTGAAAAGGCTCAACCGGGAGGGAGTCTCTGTGCCAGACCTGGGTGGGACCCTAGCGTGAGGGTCTTTGAATTAAATGAAGAACTTCCACTCTTTGTTCATACTGAGCAAGAGCCTTAGAGTGGCTGAGTGGCTCAGCAAGCCCTGCGGTGATGAATACGATCAGACCTTCTCCTACCTGGTCCTCAGTGTCCCCATCTAAGCAGTGAGGGTGCTACACTGGCTTTCCTTCAGGTTTGCCACAGGGCCCATGTCCCTGCTTCCTCCAGCACGCCCTTTCTCTGCTCTGACATGATTGTGTCATGAAGAAGGATGATGCCAGTGTTGGAAAGAGGCTCGCTTTCCCGAGTGGCAGATCCATTCATTAACTTGACCCAGCCCAGGGAGAAATTAGAATGTAGCCAAAGGCTAGCAAATTGATGAAATAGGTCATTCATTCAATCACTCGTCAAATGTTACCGTGTGCCAGGCTCTGAGTGGGGAGCTGGGCGTCCAGGGAACAAGGCACCCTGAGCGCTGCCCACTCCAGCTGGGGTCCAGCCCTGTTTGGACTCTTGTCCTGTTGGCTTAGGGCTTCCCTGGTGGCTCAGTTGGTAAAAAAAATCTGCCTACAATGCAAGAGACATGAGTTTGATCCCTGGGTTGGGAAGATCTCCTGGAGGAAGAAATGACAACCCACTCCAGTATTCTTGCCTGGAAAATCCCACGGACAGAGAAGCCTGGCAGGCTACAGTCCGCAAGAGTTGAACATGACTTAGTGACTAAACTATCACCACCTCCTGGCTTAAGGACTTGCCTCGATGTAGGTCCGAGCACAGGAATGTGCTGTGAAGTGCAATGCCAGCAGCCTATTAAAAGCCAAGCATTTACTTCTGAACACCCAGAACTCTAAGGTTTCTACCTTCAAGGCGTGAGGGATTTGTTTTGACAAAGGAAGTGTAAACAGGATCCTAGTGAATAATATTTCTCATGGCTGCTCCTGCTTCAATCAATTGTATATTTATTGGTGACCTCATAAGTGTCTAGACTGTCCCTGGCTCTGCCGGAGATGCAGAGAATTTACGGCTCAGCTGGGGATGGTGGGGGTGGTGAGGAGGTCCACTCTGAGGACCGCAGCCCAAGGAACGAGACAGCATGCATGTTGCTTGATCACAGGTGTGGGGCCGGCATGAGACTGAAGGAGCTCCAGGGAGGGGGCATTCTGGAGGGCGAGGGGAGAGAAGGGTGCTCCAGATTATTCTCCTGTGCTGGACCAGCCTGTGGTACATAGCTGTCCAGCTGACAGCCAGCCCCTGACCTGCCCTGGTTTCCCCAGGCCTTGGTCTCTAGAGGGTGGAGCCCCGGATTGAGCATGCAGAGCAGCCCTGGGCCCGTGGGAGTGGAAATGACCAATAGATCATAGTGCATACAGCTTAGGAGGTGCCCCCTTTCCCCTGTGAGCTCCAGAGCCTGCCAAACAGTGCCCTTGGTGTGGGGCACCGGTGTGGGCCATCCACCTCTCAAGGTTCCAGTCCTTTGCCAGCTGATGCCATGGATCCCTAGAAGCTAAGAGATGGAGAAGAGTTGCTCTGTTTTCAGGGAGAGTTGAGTTCAGATCTCATCCCCACCTCTTGCTAGCTCTGGGACCTGATGCTAACTCCTTCTCAGTGCCTCATTTTTACATCTGAAACAAAAGCTGATAATAGCGTCTATTTCCTAGGGCTGTTAGGAGGATTGCAAGCGAAAAGCACCTGCAGTGAGTCTCTTGGTGCTTGGTATACAGCAGGTGCCTCATTCTTGTTAATTGCTACCCTTCAGTTATTATTATGACGCATCTGGTGGCAAAGTGGGGAGGTCACTGTCTGACCCAAAAGTCATCTCTTTCTGAAAACCAGCTTAGCTGCACTCTATGAGAATTCATGTCTAAAATCCTGACTCCACCCTGGGCTGTAACTCAGCAAAGAGACATCTGAACTGAGACTCTGCCTTTCTGTGTTGCTTTCTGCTGAAGCAGTACACCTCTCTCCTGTTTCTCATCTATAATGTGGGTACCAGGTGAACTCTGTGTGCCTGCGAATATGTGCATCCCTTCCCAACCTAGCCCCTCTGGGGTCTGGGGCCAAGCTAAGCAAAGGTGACTTGAAGGGAAGAGTTGACATAGCTGCACATTTAAATATCCAAGACCTGGATTGGGTACCAGTGGGCCGAGCCCTCCACAGGCTGTTTCTCGGGGAAACAGAGTTCGGGTGTGTTACACGGCTGGTCTTGTAGAAGCTGTGATGAGGCAGCTGGTGGAACTGGACTTTTATCTGAGAGAGGCCCCCAGGAGCACAGAATAGCTAACAAACATTTGCCCTCCCTGTCCCAGGAATGACAAAACTGGACAGTGTATTAAAAAGCAGAGATATCACTTTGCCTACAAAGGTCCTTAGAGTCAAAGCTATGGTTTTACCAGTAGTCGTGTACATATATGAGAGCTGGACCATAAAGAAGGCTAAGCACCAAGGAACTGATGCCTTCGAACTGTGATACTAGAGAAGACTCTTGAGAATCCCTTGGACAGCAAGGAGATCAAACCAGTCAATCCTAAAGGAAATCAACCCTGAATATTCATTGGAAGTACTGTTGCTGAAGCTGAAGCTCCAATACTTTGGCCACCTGATGTGAAGAACTGACTCATTGGAAAAGACCCTGATGCTGGGAAAGATTGAGGGCAGGAGAAGAGGACAACAGAGGATGAGATGGTTAGATAGCATCACCCACTCAGTGGACATGAATTTGAACAAATTCCAGGAGATAGTGGAAGACAGAGGAGCCTGGCATACTGTGGTCCATGGGGTCGCAAAGAGTCAGACATAACAACTGAACACAACAATCCCAGGAATGAGGACAAACAGGCAGATATTAGAGAAAGACAGGTTTGGTCTCCAAATAAGAATGACCCTTAACACGGTACTGGTAAAGAGTGCTGGACACCTTGTAGGTAAAGTGCTTCCTGTCCCCAAAAGTCCACAAGCTGATGTTGGCTAAGCCCCTGATGGGGATCGCGTGGAGAGGATGTGTCTTTGGACCCCGAGACATCAGGACTTTAGAGAGACCATCAGTTGCCTCTACCTTCCCAGGCATTTGCTTCTCGAGCCACTTTCAGCTAGCACAGCTGTGCACTTCGCTGGGCCTTGGCTATGGGCCCAGGAAGCAGCAGGGCCACCTCTGCATGGAGGCTGCTGTTTGCCTTGGCTCCTGCTGGCCAGCCGCTTCCTGGCCCTGCCCTCCTGCGGCTTTTGCTTCATTAGCTCATCGCTCCAGGTAAACCCAGGCCCTGGGGCCCTGGATGGCGCAATGGGCACAGCCTCTGAGGCTTCAGAGCCCCCATGCCTCCCTGCTGTCCTCCTGGGCGGGATGTAGTAGCCCAGCTGAGTCAGGCCTGGTCATGCAGGCTCAAACAGGTAAAAGCTCTCAGGATAGACTGAGGCATGGAGGTGGGGGTGGGGTGTCATAGCTTTGGGACCCTGCAGCAAACTGGCAGGGCTGAGATGGCAGCCAGGGACCCTGGCCCCGGGGCATCGCTGTTTCCTGGCCTTCGGGAAGTGCTGCCATTTAACTCCTGCCCGCTCTGGCCACAAGTGCAAGGACAGCGGCCAGGTAGGCTCAAAGACCTCAACAGCCGCGAACTCTGCGTGGGACTCTGATGCAGGAAAAGGTCCTCTTTGATGTCTGCGTCATCACCACTCCTGCCCCCCAGGCACCAGCTTGTGGACCACCACGCTGGAAGGCGGGGACATTTACGCTCTCCTAGTTTATCAGCTTCATTTTGTAAAAGGGGAAACTGAGGTCCAGAGAGCAGACTGATGGATCTGGAATCATACAGGCATTAGAAGAGAAGCCAGAGGCAGAGTCTGGTCCCCTGGCCCCAGCCCCATGGCTCTGACTAAGCTCTCTGGAAGGCATTTGGGCCCACCTCGCTCCTGGGTCTGCCGGGGGCCCACTACAGCTGTGGCAGATGGCCTGGCCCAGCCGGGACACTCAGAGCCCTGCACACCTCATGGGTTCTTCTGTTAATCTTAGATGGAAGCCCTGCTAGGATCAGCTCTTCATCATCTAGTCTTTTCAGGGAGACCTGCATTGCTGGCAGATCAACCACTCGTGGTGGGATGGGGTCAAGGGAGTGTGGGCCCAGGATTTTTACTCCCTGGCTTGGAGGAGGCTTATGGCCTCACTTCACATTGTTTGTTCATCTGTTTCATTTTACAGTCATTTGTTTTACGTATACACCTGTGCTCCTGCTTGGCCAGGCACTGTTCCAGTTGCTGGGGATCAAATGATGAACTAGTCTTTGGAAACTCCTGGGGAGCTTTAAAAACTACTGACGCCATCTCCCGAGATTTGATCCAGTTGACCTGGGTGTGGCGTGTGTACTTCAATTTCTAAAGTCCCCTGTATCCACATGGCAGTTTCTTTTCCAGGAGGAGAAAAGCTTGTAGAAGGGATGTGGCTCTAAGAGGATGGTTATGAGCAGAACACGAGTGAAGGAGGGCCCCGGCCAGCAGGCACAGAGCAGCATTCACGCTCCGCTGGGCTTTCCCAGGCACCGCACCCCAGCGGGCATGGCCTGACTCCCAGGAGGCTCTGCTGCTGGCCCAGCATGGTTCTGAGTACCCACATGGAGCCTAGACCCTGCACCCCAAGGCAGGCATCTGGGGGTCACATCTCCTTTGCTTGCCAGGGACTTCCTAATCTCAGATCACGCAGCCGTGTTTTTTGAAGACTTGTTTTATCCTCATTTGTAAATATTTAAAATCTAAAGAAATAGAAACAGCCACAGGTCACACACATCAGTTGTCCCCTTTGTGCGGGGTGTTTTTAGGAGCCTCCACTGCTGATGAACCAAATGCCCTTTCTGCTGATGCCTGGTGGTTGGCATGCTCTTCTTTCGAGGCAGTCTTACAGTCACAGAGTAGGGGGCTTTCAGCCTGGGAGAGGGCTCAGGGTCCAGTGTTTCAGGCTACTGATTTAAAGATGGCCAGGTTTTCCCTGCTGGCTCAGATGTTAAAGAATCTCTGTGTGTGCTTAGTTGCTCAGTTATCTCCAACTCTTTGCGACCCCATGGACTGTAGCCTGCCAGGCTTCTCTGTCCATGGGGATTTTCCCGGCAAGAATACTGGAGTGGGTTGCCGTGCCTTCCTCCAGGAGATCTTCCCAACTCAGGGATCGAACCCAGATCTCCCACACTACAGGCAGATTCTTTACTGTCTGAGCCACCAGATGGTAAAGAATCCACCTGCAATGGATGAGACCTGGGTTTGATCTTTGGGTCAGGAAGGTCCCCTGGAGAAGGAAAAGGCTACTCAATTCAGTATTCTTGCCTGGAGAATTCCATGGACAGAGGAGCCTGGCTGGCTACAGTCCATGGCATTGCAAGAGCTGGACACAACTGAACAACTAACACTTTCAGCTTTTCAGGAAGAAAGCCAAGCGTGGACCCCAGGTCCCAGATCCGTCCCCAGCTCTTCCTCCATGCCGGGCATCCGAGTCACGGCCACACAGTGTCTGTGCCTCCCTAGCCATTCCTCAGGCCCACCTCCGCCACTCCACTGCTCTACTTACCCACCCGATTTTTCCTCTCATTCTCATTGCAAGGAAGTATCTAAACTCTGCTTTTCTTGGCTGCGAGGATAAGGGAGAGGTCACTGCGTGACTCTAGGGCCCCATCATTACCCAGAGGGCCCTGCGGTGACGATGTCGGCTTTGCGTCCTGTTCAACTCAGCCCTCAGCCCTTTCCCAGGCTCTAGGTTCCTCCTGGGCTTTGACTGCAGCCAGTGGATTCAGAGCAGAGGTGGGGCTGCTTGGGCTGCTGCACCAGGGCCCCCCCAAAACACACTTCAGCCCCCTCCCACTCTTCTTTCTTTCACAAATCCTCTGAGCAGACCCTCTTTTCCTCCCCCTTCCCCCACCCCATATTCCCTTGNAAAGGAGAAAAGGAAAGATATAAGCATCTGAATGCAGAGTTCCAAAGAATAGCAAGAAGAGATAAGAAAGCCTTCTTCACCAATCAATGCAAAGAAATAGAGGAAAACCACAGAATGGGAAAGACTAGAGATCTCTTCAAGAAAATTAGAGATACCAAGGAAACATTTCATGCAAAGATGGGCTCGATAAAGGACAGAAATGGTATGGACCTAACAGAAGCAGAAGATATTAAGAAGAGGTGGCAAGAATACACGGAGGAACTGTACAAAAAAAAAAAAGATTGCTAGTAGTTCAAGCTTAACATACAGAGACATCTTAATCATCCTTACTACCCCAATAAAACTCTTGTTTTCTTTACCGAAGTAAACTCACTACCATCTTTTCGAACACTTCAAAAAATCTTTATCCCTTCATGTTCACTCAAAACACCTATTCCATTTTAATTGCCTATCGAGTTCTACTGATTCTGCTTTTGTTATTTATCTCACTTTTTCCCACTGCTAATGCCCTAATTCAAGACTCTTCATTTCAGCCTGGATTTATACAACAGCTAAATAGTCTCCGCCTTTCATCTATTCTCCTTGTTGTCCAACCACTGTATAACTATTGTAAAACAGTCATCACAATTCTTTAGAATCCACCCCAAAACTTTGTTCTTGTTTTTTTCCTTCCTTCTTCCTCACCGTAAGTAGAGCTCCTCATGCTTTTAAGTACCCTCGTGTACTGTAAATTCAAAGCTGTTTACTTGTTCTAAGTTTGGCTATTGTCTTATCACCAACTCACAGACTATTTTAGATTTTCTTTCATTTTCTCTTATGTTTTACCTGTCTCAATAATTCTCCTTGGTGAAATCATTTTTGTTCTTTTGTTACCTGCAGTAACTCACCTAAGTCTATTCTAGAGTCATTACAGCTTTTTAGATGCCCACTTATCACCTATACCCTTCCCCCACCTGCCAGCCCAGACCCCAAACACCCGACTCAGTGGTGGGTTTCCTGTGCGACTTTTCCGGGTGTCGCTAACTTTGTAAAACTCAGGCTTAATAGTTTTGGTCCTCCAGAGACATGTGACAAGTACAAGACATTCAGTAGAACTCGAAACCAAAACGAGGGTGACAGAAAGTGCAGGAAGATGGGGCTGGGTTTGGGTGTGTTTGTGTAATGTGCCATATGTCATTTTTTATTCACATAAAAACATCTTTCTTGAAGCAATAGGAACCCACTCGGCTGTTGCTAACCAAATACCAAATGTTTCCTTTTTCCTCTCCTGCTTCTTCCAAGAGGCGGGCTGTGAAGAACTGCCGTTATCCGTCATGCTATCTTGCCTTTCAAACGTCAGACAGCCTTTTCCTCAGAGCAAACGCCCGATTGTTTTCCCAGCGTTGGCAGGAATTTTTGAAAGAAAGCTGTTTATCATCTTAGACCTGGAGGGTGGGGCTTGAGGCCTCAGTCTGATCCAGTCTCCTCCAGTCTGTTTTCCTCAATTGCCTCGGGACCTACTGGGACCCTTGCCCCCAACAAGAAAAAAAAAAACACAGAACAATAAAACCTGGTATTTCAGTAAAATGGTGTTTAATAAAATGAAAGGAAACAGAAAGAAAGGAACAAAACGTCCAGTTGATAGAGAGATGGCTTCAGGAATTACTTTTGGACGCCCCCCTACCCCGACTCCCCTCCATGTACAATAAACATGTGGTTTCATTTCCAAGGGCTCCGGTGTTAGCATTTCCATTTCCTCAGGAAGCTCTCTTGCTCTTACTTCTGAAATGGAACGAGCATTTTCTTTGGCCCAAGTTCAAGGAGTGCCTGGGGCGACAACAAGCACAATCCCAAGCTGGTTTCGGGGTCGACGTCCCCCTCCCACCCCAGCTTCTCCTTGCTCCTCGTCTGCTGGGGATTAAGGCTACGTTGGGAGGGAGGGGTGGCGGCCTCCCTTGCTTGGATCTGTAGCCTCGAGGGGAGCCATGCAGTCCCACAGCCTGAGTTCTGGCTTTCAGTTGGGAAAATCTGGTGACCCTCCAAGAATCCACATACCACAGGCTCTTAATTAAGAAAGTATGTTCCCATCTCATGTCACTCGAAAAGAATGAAAACAGTGACAGCATTTATTTATCTTCACTATCAATATCATTCCTGTTTCTAAGTCCACTGGGGGTCATGAGTCTTGCACGAATTGACTGTGGGTTGTGAGATTTTAACGCCATCCATGTGCTGAGGGGACACGTGTGGCTTCTCTCTGAGAGAGAGGCTTGGAGGAGGGGGAGAAGGGCCACAAAGCCCTGGCCCCTGCCTTTCCTGGGGCTCAGCAACATCAGGAGGAGTGGCTGGGTTTGCCGTCTCTGGTGCTAATGCAGAGTCGGCCCCCCTTTCACTGGCTACATCCCATTTCCCTTCTGAATCTTCCTAGTCTTGTAGCGGAGAGGTGATATCCGAACGGCTACCATTTGTGGTGGTGTTGTCGTGTCGCTATGTCATGTCCAACTCTTTTGTGACCCTATGGACTATAGGCCTCCAGGCTCCTCTCTCCATGGGATTTCCCAGGCAAGAATACTGGAGTGGGTTGTCGTTTCCTTCTCCGGGGGATCTTCCTGACCCAGGGATCGAACCCATGTCTCCTGCATTAGCATGCAGATTCTTTACTGCTGAGCCACTTGGGAAGGCCTGCTGTTTGTGTAGGGCCTGCGATATGCTGAGAATGGGCTGGACACTGTGTTGTTGATCCTCTGACTGCCGTGTGATGCTTTGACTACCCGTGTGATGCAGAGGTACTGGGCCTCAGGTTGAGGGACGTGCCCAAGACAGGAGAGCACGTTAGTCCATTTGGGCAGAATGCCACAGCCTGGGTGGGTTATACACAATAGGGTTTTGTTTGCTTGTTTATTGTGGGTTTTTTGCAGGGAGGCCATGAGGCTTGAAGGATTTAATTCCCAGACCAGGGACTGAACCTGGGCCCTTGGCAGTAAAAGCCTGGAGTCCCAACCCCCGGATCACCAGGGAATTCCCGTAAACAGTTTATTTCTCACAGTTCTGGAGACCGGAAGTCCAGGTGCCAGTTCATAAACGACATCTTCTTGCTGTGTCCTCACAGGGAAGACACGGTGAGGGAGCTCTCCGGGGCCTCTTCTAAAGGGCACAAATCCCGTTCATGAGGGCTCCACCTTCATGACCTAGTCACCTCCCAGGTCTCACTTCCTAATACCATCACCCTGGGTGTTAGGTTTCTTTGTATGAATAGGGAGAAGGGACACATTTAGTCCCTGGAGAAGGAAATGGCCACCCACTCCAGTATTCTTGCCTGGAGAATTCCATGGACAAGAAGAGCCTGGTAGGCTACAGTCCATGGGGTTTCAAAGAGTCAGACACGACTAAGCAACTAAAACGCTGCCACCACCACGTGTCGTCTCTAGCCGGGGTCCTTCACAGTGGGCCTGAGGTGTGGGTACCATCAGTGGCTTACTGTGAGAACAGGCTGGGAGATACAAGGGGCTCTGAGCAAACACCCACACATCCCAGAGTGGCAGTGAGCATGGGGCCTCTTGTCTGGGTTTGCCTTCTATTGGCTGATAACTTGGTAAGGGTCATGCCCGACTTTTGAGGTAGGCTTGGCTCTGCCTAAAACCTAGGACGTATGTTTTGCAAATCTGTATGCATGTGTTGGCATGCTTGCACATGTGTTCTCAGACAGTGACCTTCATCACCAAATAAATTTACCTGCTGAACCCCTCAGTTAACACTGTGCTGACTTGTGTCTCTTTGTGTCTCACCTCTATCCCCATGCAACCTATTACTTCTTGTCCATTTTCTTTTTCCTTTCTTTCTTCTTCTTCTTCTTTTTTTTTTTTTTTGGTGGAGGGTAGGGCTGTGCTGCCTCGCATGTGGAAACTTAGTTGCCCAACCAGGGATTGAACCTGTGCCCCTTGCATTGAAAGTTTGGGGTTTTTATCACACTGGACTGCCAGGGAAGAACCTATCCATTTTCTTTAAGCCATTCTCTCTCTCTTTTTAAATTGGAAGCATAATTAATTTATAATATTGTGTTAGTTTCAGGTATACAACAAAGTGGTTCAGTTATATATATTTTTTCAGATTATATTATATTCCATGGGCTCCCCTTGGAAACGAACAGAGATCATTCTGTCGTTTTTGAGATTGTACCCAAGTACTGCATTTCTGACTCTTTTGTTGACCATGATGGTTATTCCATTTCTTCTAAGGGATTCTTGCCCACAGTAGTAGATATACTAAACTCACCCATTTCTGCCCATTTTAGTTCACTGTTTCCCATAATGTTGATGTTCACTCTTACCACTCCTGTTTGACCACTTCCAATTTACTTTGATTCATGGACCTAACATTCCAGGTTCCTATACAATATTGTTCTTTACAGCATCAGACTTTACTTTCACCACCAGACACATCCACAGCCGGGCATTGTTTCCGCTTCGACTCAGCCTCTTCATTCCTTCTGGAGCTGTTTCTTTGTTTTTCTCTAGTAGCATATTGGGCACCTACTGACCTGGGGAGTTCATCTTTTAGTGTCATATCTTTTTGCCTTTTCATACTGTTTATGGCATTCTCAAGGCAAGAATTCTGAAGTGGTTTGCCATTCCCTTCTCTAGTGGACCACATTTTGTCAAAACTCTCCACCATGACCCATCTGTCTTGGGTGGCCCTATGTAGCATGGCTCATAGTTTCATTGAGTTAGACAAGGCTGTGATCCATGTGATCTGTTTGGTTAGTTTTCTGTGATTGTGGTTTTCATTCAACAGTTTTGTGAAGAACTACAAGACCTTTCAGAACTAACACCAAAAAATGATGTCCTTTTCATCATAGGGGACTGGAATGCAAAAGTAGGAAGTCAAGAGATTCCTGGAGTCACAGGGAAATTTGGCCTTGGAGTACAATATGAAGTAGGGCAAAGGCCAGCGGGGTTTTGCCAAGAGAATGCACTGGTCACAGCAGATGGCTTCTTACAACAACACAAGAGAAGACTCTGCACGTGGACATCACCAGATGGTCAATACCAAAATCAGATTGATTATATTCTTTGCAGCTGAAGATGGAAAAGCTCTATACAGTCAGCAAAAACAAGACCAGGAGCTGACTGTGGCTCAGAGCATGAACTCCTTATTGCCAAATTCAGACTTGAAGAAAGTAGGGAAAACCACTAAGCCATTCAGGTATGACCTAAATCAAATCCCTTATGATTATACAGTGGAAGTGACAAATAGATTCAAGGGATTAGATCTGATAGAGTGCCTGAAGAACTGTGGATGGAGGTTCATAACATTGTACAGGAGGCAGTGATCAAAATCATCCCCAACAAAAATGCAAAAAGGCAAAATTGTTGTCTGAGGAGGCCTTACAAATAGCTGAGAGAAAAGAGCAGCTGAAGGCAAAGGAGAAAAGGAAAGATATACCCATCTGAATGCAGAGTTCCAAAGAATAGCAAGGAGAGATGAGAAAGCCTTCCTAAGTGATCAGTGCAAAAAAAAAAGAGGAAAACAATGGAATGAAAAAGACTAGAGAGCTCTTCAAGAAAATTGGAGATACCGCAGGTGCAAAGATGGGCACAATAAAGGACAGAAACAGTATGGACCTAACAGAAACAGAAGACATTAGGAAGAGGTGGCAAGAATACACAGAAGAACTGTACAAAAAAGATCTTCATGACCCAGATAACCACAGTGGNGAGTCTATCCAAGGAAAGTGGACAAGGAGTAGGGAGAGGAAGGATGAATTGTGGTCAGTCGTGAAAGGCGTGGGGTCATCCGGGCTGCCCTTTCCAAGGCAGGGTGTGGAGATGCTGGTGGTGTCTAGAGGCCCTAACGCCATCATTGGCTGCAGCCATCCTGACCCCCTGGCTTGGTTTGGGGGACAGAACGATGGGGCCCAAGTTTGTGTGTCTGCTTTAGGGTCTCCGTGTGGATCTCTAGACCCACTGGCCAAACTGTCCACTGGACATCTCACTGACAGCCACGTGGGCCCCTCAAAGTTAACACCTAAAACTAACTCAGCACCTCCCCCAGGCCCCCATACTACTAGCCCTGACACGCTCCCTATTCCAGTGACCCCACCATCTCCCGCATGTGAAATCTCTGCCTTGTCCCTGACCCCTCCCTCTCATCATTCTTTACCAGCCAGATCAAGAACCATGTGCCTGGTCCCTTGACCTCTCCCAGCCCAGCTCCCTTCCCTCCACAGCCTCTGTCCTGGTCTCCATGCCAGTGAGTGCAATAGTTCCCAACCTCAGCTGAGCAGTAGAAACACCTGGGGAGCCTTAAAAAAATAATCAGTGCCTGAGCTGAAGCCCAGACTCATTAATTTGAATCTCTGGGGATGGGGCCAAGTATTTTCATAACTTTTTATTATGGAAAATTTCAAGCTATAAAAAGTAGAAGTCTACAGAATAGTATAATGAACCCCCATGCCCCCTTCACCTGCTTCAACAGTTACAGTCTCAAGGCCAATCTTGTTTCACCCACATCCTCCCCGCAGCCCCCACCCTGTGGCATTTTGCAGCTGATCTCATTTCTGTCATTTCATCCATGAACATGTCAGTATGTGTCACTAAACGATGAGGGCTCTTTAGCCAAGAAAACCACAGTACCATTAGCACAGCTAAAAAGTAATAATTCTTTACTATCATCAAATACTCGTCAGTGTTCACGTTTCTGACTTTCTCATGCTATTTGCAAATGCATCTCTTCACAGTCTATAACCACCTCCTAGGGCGTCCCATGGTCTGGGTGTTGTGTTCTCACCCCCATGTGTCATTTGATAGGTTCCTCTGTATTTCTTGTAAATTGCTCATTGACTTCAGAAATTTGGTCAGATTCAGTTTCAATCTGGCAGTGGTTGGGGGCTGACTTCATAAGTGGTTTCATGCTCTTCTGCTGCTAGGGAGCTTATAACATCTGGTGTCTTTTTGAGATGGCAGTAGCCATTGATATTCAATATCCAAATCTATTGATTAATGAAGGGTTATGACATAGCAACATTCTATCATTCCTTCTTCCTTTGCTCACTGAAAAATACTTCCTTTCGATTACTGTTTGGTTCAGTCAGTTCAGTTCAGTCGCTCAGTCGTGTCTGACTCTTTGCAACCCCATGGACTGCAGCACACCAGGCTTCCCTGTCCATCACCAACTCCCGGAGCTTACTCAAACTCATTCCATTGAGTCAGTGATGCCATCCAACCATCTCATCCTCTGTCGTCCCCTTCTCTTCCTGCCTTCAGTCTTTCCCAGCATTAGAGTCTTTTCCAATGAGTTGGTTCTTCACATCAGGTGACCAAAGTATTGGAGCTTCAGTTTCAGTATCAGTCCTTCCAATGAATATTTGGGACTGAT
>SJYV01017715.1:331960-348119 GCA_006410875.1 Neotragus pygmaeus | reverse complement strand
GGCGAGAAAGAGAATGAATTCATGGGTTAATAGCTGTACTGACTCGAAATGGTCAATACGTTTCTTGGTTGGAGGACTAAATCGCTAGTGTTGGCTGTTTACTTTGAAGAGGTTTTTCGGTCTCCGTTTTGGGAGGCTGTGAAATGAATTCATGAAGGTTAAACATGAAAACACATACACAGTGCATTTCATTTACAAGCTGCCATCCCATGTTGAACACGAAGTAATTTTAACATAAAAATATATTTTTAATTTACCTGTCTCACACTATGCCACCCATGAGAGAAGCCTTGCACCATTAGCCACAGAGAGTCTGTGCTCTATTGCTCTACCACTGACGGTTCTACTACAGCTTCACATTTGGGGCATTCTGCCATCATTAGGACCTGCACCCGCTTGCGTTTCTCATGCTGCTGCACACTCAAGTCTATTCATTTACACACACATGTGCACAAACACACTCTTATACATGCACACACACACACACTCTTATACATGCACAGTCTCTCTCATGAACACACTGACTTGAAATTACCAGACTGGCAATCCTACTCCTAATTTTCTTTTGACAGCTGGTTGCCAGTGATACATTTGTGGGTTTCATTTTTCATTGGTGGGGGATATTTTGTGTCACTATAGAACACTCTTGCCAAATGAGAAGAGACTCCCTGGCTGTTCACTAACTGAAGCATTTCAAGTGAGTAAATACTGTGTTGAAGTTACGTTTTTGAAATAAGCTTAGGGGAGCAGCTGAAACTCACCCACAACACAATTACAAGTTACAGGTTCTAAAAACTTCCTCATCTTAGAACTCAATGACCCATTCCTCTACCATCTAAATTGTGAGTTCCTGTAATACATAATTCCTCTACTAAACATGCCTGCATGAAAAATAGAATCCCAAACCAGCTTTGGCTTTTAATATTTTATTCCTTTGCATTTTTTTTCCTCTAGAGCTCTCAGTACTTTCTCTGTAATTTCAGATAATGCTGCAATTCAGCTTTTTCATATAGAGACATTAGCATCGTGACTGTACTATGCCAGCAGCAGAGGTTAATCCCTTTCCTTCCTATTCCATTTAACTCTAGGAACTTAGCTCTTCTGATAAAATGCTAAGAATGAAGTTACTAATACACACTTCTCTTAAGTTTGAATAAAACTGTAGAGTATTCATTACTCAGTCTTGGGGTCAGTCAGTGAAGGGCAGATCAGAGTGCTGATGTTTCAGGGGATTTCTAAGGGTCTAGGAGTGTCTAATCTGGCCTAGAAGCAAGCCAGATAATTATATTTTAGAAGATCTTCCACTTAAGAAAAAAAAAAAAGCCCTGCAATCTTCTTCAGAAATACCAAAGTTAACTATCATGGCAACTCTTTGAAACAGAGTATCTGATATTATCTGAGCAAAGTATCTAGTTTTATCTTCCTAGAGAATATTGTTCTTTCTAAAGATTTTCAAGGGTTTGCTCAGTCCAGTTCAGTGAAATCATGGAAATTGGTCCCAGTTGTCTAGCTTTGGGGTCCCTTGATAACTGGCATAGAGCAAGCTATAGTGACTTTGAGTAATGGAGTAGGAGGAGATGGCAGTATGGCCAGAGGCGGCTAGGAGATATGGGGTCATCTACAAGCAGTTGCCAAACGCTCTTTCCTTCTGCCATGATTATGGCAAGTCGGCCTGGCTGCCTCACAGCATGCTCCACTCTCGTGTATGTACACACACAGGTTAATACCACAGTCCATGTCAGTGTGTGGCCCTTTTGAATCAGTCCCATAGACTGCAGCACAGTTGTCGTTCATAGATTTGTTCATGGATCTCCAGATGTTATTGGTGTCCATTTTTAAAATTAGACTATTAAAAGTGTTTAATGCAAGTATTTGGGGCTGTGTGGATGGATTTTTTTAATAACTTTGATAGACCTTGTGAGACGGAATTGGTGCAGTCTAAGTCATGACTTTGTGATCATGGGCAAGTCAGACACACACTGGTGTGTCCTCATGTTCTCAGTAATCTGTTTCTAGGTGATGTAAGAATCATGAACATTGTTTGAAATAGATGATACAATATATGTTAGTCAAGATATATTTACACAGGATTAAAAAAAAAAAACCTATAGTTTATCTTAGGCTTTTTCTTCAAATATCCTAGAGTACTTTTCCATAGTTGATTATTTTCGTTCATGCCACGTCTCTGATAGTGATAGGAACAACTTTTAACTCTTAAGCAATGAAGAAATGGTGACAGAGGTTATATAATTAGAGTCCCAACTGGATTTTATCCTTGATATATCTGATAAATGTATTTTATATAACAACAACTCTGTTGATAAAGGTGTACGGTTCTCAGGAGTACCAATTCATCATTTCACTGTTGTCATGTTTACTTGTAACCCTGAGCAAGCAAAGGAAAAAGGATCCAATTGAATGTGTTAAGGGTAAAGGGAAGCTAGCAAGCAAACAATGACAGAAACTGCTCAGAACTCTCCAGTTCATGCCGGGTGGTCTGAGGCTCTGGTGCCATTGGCTCAGCTCTGGCTGGGTCGCCTTGGCATCTGGCGTCTCTCCCTCCTTTCTCGTGCTCCAGAGCCAGAGAGCAGCCGCTGTTTTCCACTGAGGCTGGCTCTGTTTGCTCCCTTTGGCATCTGGGATAGCAGGAGCTGTGTGCCCTTTGGGGATTGCAGAAGAGATGAACCCCACGTGGCCCACCCCACCTCCATTTCTGGCTCATTTGGGCATGAAGGTCGCCTTGGCCTCTGCCTGCAGCAGATTTGGGCTGCTCAGTGGCCAAGAGATGAGAAGAGTGTCATTACTCTGCATCAGAGGCAGCATTCCAGCCCTTGAGGGGAGCCCTGTAGCAGCTGCTCAGTGAGGACCTGAGTGCTCGGGCCTGCTGTTGGGAGACCGCCTTTAGAGGACATCTTTGAAGAGCCTAGATGGCTCACAGGGACCTGTGCCACCTCCTCCCCTGCCAACAGTTCAGTGCAGATGTGGGGTGAAACCTCTCCAGTGGGATTTGATCCCTCCCTCTGACAAGAAGGGACTTCCCTGGTGGCTCAGATGGTAAAGTGTCTGCCTACAATGTGGGAGATCCAGGTTCAACCCCTGGGTTGGGAAGATCTCCTGGAGAAGGAAATGGCCACCCACTCCAGTATTCTTGCCTGGAAAATCCCATGGACCAAGAAGCCTGGTAGGCTACAGGCCATGGGGTCCCAGAGAGTAGGACAGGACTGAGCGGCTTCACTTTCTGACAAGAAAACAGGACCCTTCAGGAGATGACTTTTTTTGTTGAGTCCAAGTTGCATGTTATGTTAGTATTAGGTGGTAGTAATTAATTAAAAAGTAAAAATATAAAGTTTGTAATTTTACCCAAGTAACCTAAGAAGAGTTAAGGCACCATCCATAAATTCTGGTTTTCTGTAAAGTAGGGAATGTTGCCCTGCTCTTCCTCACGGCCGCCATCTGTAAGCACAGTTTCAGTGAGAATGGACTACAGTGAGGTCCCTTTGCTGGAGATACGGGAGAAACCATTCCTTTTTTCTAAGACACTTGCATTCTAGGGAAGCATCTGACATCATGTATTTAAAAACAACACTAACAGGAGCATTCTGAGGAACCTACCCTTTACCCTCTGAGCGTCATTCCTCTTCCCTGAACTTCACAGGTGGTTGGAGAGACCTCTCCACCAGCTTTCAGTTTGTATCGTGCTGCAATCCCATCCTCCACTCCCCCACCCCTCACCCCATTCGAATTACCATGATGATTGCTGAAAATGAGTATCCTATCTTTTTGTGGGAGTTCTTTATAAGTAGCTGCTCAATCTACAGGGGTATAGTGCACTCTGCTGCTGCTGCTAAGTCGCTTCAGTCGTGTCCGACTCTGTGCGAACCCATAGATGGCAGCCCACCAGNTATGCCCAGCAGTGGGATTGCTGGGTCATAAGGCAGTTCTATTTGCAATTTTTTAAGGAATCTCCACACTGTTTTCCACAGTGGCTGTACTAGTTTACATTCCCACCAACAGTGTAAGAGGGTTCCCCTTTCTCCACACCCCCTCCAGCATTTATTGCTTGCAGACATTAGGACTCTTTGGAACCCAGTTTTTGAAAACTACTGGGCTAAGCCAGACTCCTCATTCCCTAGATGAGGGAACTGAGGCCCAAGAGGAGCCGGGTCCCTGAGGGTCATACAGCTGAAAGAGGAAACTGGAACATCCCTCACCGGGCTTCCCACTCACCCGTGCTAGAAGGGTGGCACGGTGGCATGAAAAGGAAAGCTTCCTGGCTTCGTTTCCCACCTCCCGCCCTAGCTGGCCTGCAGCGGAGCCTGAATTCCTGTGAGACTCTCATTCTTTGGATCAGTACTTGTCTAAATGCTGTGCAAAACTGAGAAGGCCGCCTTTTAAGTATAGGTAGCTTCCCAGGTAGTGCTAGTGGTAAACAGCCTGCCCACCAGTGCAGGAGATGAAAGAGTTGTGGGTTCGATCCGTGGTTCAGGAAGACCCCCTGGAGGAGGGCACAGCAACCCACTCCAGTATTCTTACCTGGAGTATCCCATGGACAGAGGAACCTGGTTGTCTACAGTCCTTAGGGTCACACGACTGAAGCAATTTAGCACAGCACAGCCCTTGAGGGTATCACTGAATCTAACCCTCTGACACTCCTTTACTAAGGGTGGATATTAATGAGGGAGGCGGGGCAAAGTAACATTATTTTATTTCTTTGAAAACCTTTTTTTCCAGATTTTTTTAAATGTAGACTATTTTTAAAGTCTTTATTGAATTTGTTATGATATTACTTCTGTTTCATGCTTTGGTTTTTTGACCGTGGGGCATGTCCAGCCAGGGATCGAACCCCCACCTTCTACATTGGTAGGCAATGTCTTTACCACTGGATCACCAGGGAAGCCCTAAGTAGCATTGTTTTAGCACTTACTGTATACTATGTGTTTTATACCTTTATCGCATGCTGTCTTCATGACAGTCCTGTGTAGTAGACACAGTTGTCCCTGTTTTACCTTGGAAAAAGGGCTTCATTAAGAGTAAAAGCTGGGAGAATTAAAAACAGAGACTGACACAGACACCTGTATGCAAATATCCATAACAGCGTTACTCACAATTGTTGAAAACTAGAAGCAAGCTGTGTCCATCAGCAGATGAATGGATAAGCAAAATGAGGTCTGTCATACAATGGAATATTATTCAGCCATAAATAGGCATGAAGTCCTGATACCTGCTAGAGCATGGATGAATCTTGAAAACATTAGGCTAAGTGAAAGAAGAAGTGAAATGAAGAAGTGAAAGTCACTCAGTCTTGTCCAACTTTTTGAGACGCCATGGACTATATGATCCATGGAATTCTCTAGGCCAGAATAGCCTAGAGTGACGAGCCTTTCCCTTCTCCAGGGGATCTTCCCAACCCAGAGATCGAACCCAGGTCTCTTGCAGTGCAGGCAGATTCTCTACCAGCTGAGCCACAAGGGAAGCCCAAGTGAAAGAAATCAGACAAAAAAAAGCCACATTTGTATGATTCCACTTACATGAAATGTCCAGCGTAGGCAAATTCATTGAGACAAAGAAAACTAAAGCTTACCAGAGATTTAGGGGAAGGGATGGGGAGTTATTGCTTAATGGGTATAGAGTTTTTGTTTGGGATGATAAGAAAATTTGAGAAAGTTCAGTTCAGTTCAGTCGCTCAGTCTGTGTCCGACTCTTCGCTACCCCATGAATCGCAGCACACCAGGCCTCCCTGTACATCACCATCTCCCAGAGTTCACTCAGACTCACATCCATCGAATCAGTGATGCCATCCAGCCATCTCATCCTCGGTCGTCCCCTTCTTCTCCTGCCCCCAATCCCTCCCAGCATCAAAGTCTTTTCCAGTGAGTCAACTCTTCGCATGAGGTGGCCAAAGTACTGGAGTTTCAGCTTTAGCATCATCCAAAGATGGTGCTAATAGTCAACATTATGACTGCAATTAATGCCACTGAATTGTCTATTTATAAACGGTTAAAATGGCGATCTCTCCGTTACGTCTATTTGACCACAAGTAAAGAAAAAGAACAGCAACAGAGAAAGAGTGATGATGAGACGTTACTCCAGTCTGTCTGATCCTAGAACCTGGTTGCTTTCCTTTCCACTGTGTCGTCTTGTCAGAGGTTGACCAAAGGCACCTTCCGAGCTGCTTCATGAAGGAGCGAGTTGGGGTTGGGGTGGCAGGTGGGCTGAGGACTGTGCGGATGGGCTGGACCCTCCTATGCGTGATCCACTTCTTGACGCCCAGCCTTTATGCTGTGTCATTAGCATTTTCTCACGTCCTAGACTCTCTGCACAGCATTTTCAACAACTGTGTAATTGTCCCTCAGTTCAGTTAGTTGCTCAGTTGTGTCCAGCTCTTTGCTACCCCATGAAGCGCAGCACGCCAGGCCTCCCATCACCAACTCCTGGAATCTACCCAAACTCATGTCCATTGAGTCGGTGACGCCTTCCAACCATCTCATCCTCTGTCATCCCCTTCTCCTCCTGTCCCCAATCTTTCCCAGCATCAGGATCTTTTCAAATGAGTCAGCTGTTTGCATCAGGTGGCCAAAGTATTGGAGTTTCAGCTTCAACATCAGTCCTTCTAGTGAACACCCAGGGCTAATCTCCTTTAGGATGGACTGGTTGGATCCCTCAGATAGACATATTTATTTCTCCCTGCCAACTTCCCTGGAAAACACACCCTCTCTGTCTTCAGCCTGACGTCTCGGGGCTCCTCACAGCAGGCCAGGGCACGCCTGTCCAAGTTCCTCTTCCTTTCTTGTGACCTTCCAGGGCAGAAAATGGGAGTCTCCTTTGATGCTGGTGGAGCCGGCTTTGCCTCTGAACCCCATTCCTCTGTGTGTGTGTGTGCTATTTCCTTCCCAGAATTCCTCTTTAGAGAGTGGCCGGATACAGTGAAGCCAGCCTCAGGCTTCCTGAGGACAACCTCCCCGCCCTCAGCACTGCCCTGGATGGGCAGACACTGGTCTCTGACCCTGGGTCTTGGGCAGAGAAATGACATCCTGGGGGTTTCAGTCGAGTTTCCCAGGATCTTAAAAGATGCCTGCCCTCCTTCACTCCCGAGCTGCCTGGAATGAAATCTTCATGGGAGAAATGTCTTCCTGGGCCAAGGTATTTGCAACACAGCTTCACACTGAAGCCGGTCTGGAGTCTGTGGACTGGAGGGTGACCTGGAAGGTGGAACATTGGCTCACTGTGCCCTCGCCACTCACGCGCAGGGACTGAGAGACACCCTGGGCGTGAGCATTCTGCACCCCGGCCACATCGGACCTGGGCCCTCCTTGTGAATTACCTGCATGTGACCACCCTGACCCAGAGCGGAGTTGGCCGGATCCAAGCCCCGTGCCAGGAATAAGCCTGCTTCTCTGGGTGCCGAGCGCCAGCCCTCAGCCTGTGTAAACACCGAGTCATCTCCCAATGAGAGCTCTGGGCCCGCAGTTCTTGACCGGGGATTATCAAGTTGACAGAGCCCGGCTGGCCTCTCGCTCCAACGTCCAGGCACATTTCATTTTGTTAATTATCCGTTTTTGCTTTTGACGTAAAAAAGTCAAGGTCTGGGTCAGGGCCACTTGTGTGTTTTCCTTTCTTTCTCATTAAAGTTGCCCAGCTCTCAGGGCCTCTGGCTAAATTCTACCAGTGTTTAGAAACGCTCTCACTTCCTGACCTCTAAAAAATCCTTCATCCTGATTTCTGCGAAGCCACTTAAAAACAGCAAAGGATGTAAGGGACAACATGCTTTACATCCCAGTCTGCTCTTCCCTCCTTGGAGGGTGAGGGCTGTGTTTCACCACTTCGCTGACACAGAGAATGTGACCCTTTGTGACCTGGGGTGGCCAGGTCAGCGGGGGCACCCTCTGAAAGGGCTGGGACCCCATGCAGGGCATACTTGTTCAGAGGACTTCCCTGACCCAGTAGCCCTTCACCAGTGGATGGTCTCTGTGAGCCTGCTCTCTGCCATCTTAAATTTGTCCAGAAAAGTGTCGGTTTGGCCATGGGGTTAGGGTTGTGTGTCTGCTAAGTCACTTCAGTCGTGTTCGACTCTTTGCAACCCTATGGACTGTAGCCCACCAGGCAAGAAAACTGGGGTGGATTGCCATGCCCTTCTCCAGGGGATCTGCCTGACCCAGGGATCAGGCAGGCTCTTTACCACTAGCTCTACCTGGGAAGTGTTAGGGTTAGGGCTGGGATTCTTTCAGAGTGCTGGTCTTCTCATTGTCCGGCCAGTCCCCTTCATCCTCTGAGCCTTGATAAGACCTCACTTTGGCCATGAGGTCACCTCTCTGAGCTCGTCCTTCTAGGGGCTGAGTGCCCACACCACACTTGGCCACCCCGACTCCCCACCAGCCTTGAATTCCTACTACTGGCCAAGTGAGTCGGTTTATGAGGTCTTTGAGGTGTGGCTCATGACCTGAGCACAGAACAGACACTCAGGGAACCTGTTGTAGCTGATGGACGCTGTCAGCTCAGACCCTTGGAGGAGAAACAGCGGGCTCCTTGCTTCCCGACTTGTATCTGCCACAGGACTGAGCACCTCTTAAGTCTGCTNGGCTCATGACCTGAGCACAGAACAGACACTCAGGGAACCTGTTGTAGCTGATGGACGCTGTCAGCTCAGACCCTTGGAGGAGAAACAGCGGGCTCCTTGCTTCCCGACTTGTATCTGCCACAGGACTGAGCACCTCTTAAGTCTGCTCACAAAGGCAGCTCCTGTCCCCCCAGTATCTTCCTGGCAGAGTAACCAGCTGAACCCAGGGTCAGCCCCGAACTGGTAGAAGAGATCATTGCCCAAAGACTTAAGGAGACTGCCAGGGTGGCCGCGTATTCTGTCTGCATCATAATGGAACCATGGGCCTTACAAAGGACGCTGGGCTGCTTCCTACCACAGTGTCAGAGCGATGGCCTTCTTCACCTTCTCCAGCCATGAGAAGCCCCAGAGAGCCCTGTGAGGCCCTCCGACTCTGGGTCTTTGGCTCTTTATCACAGAAAGATAAAGGCGCAGAGTGGCCGTCAGGCAGGGTGGATCCCTGGGTGCCCGTCTGGAGAAAGTTTCCTTCAAGACTGAGTGCCCTCTGTCAGACAAGGGAAGATCCAGGTTTTGTGGCAGCTGAAGCTTAAATGACATTGAGGGAGAGTCTTCTTTAAGGAGAAAGAACAGAACATTAGGTACCAAAGTGAGCNTAAGGGGAAAAACCACAAAGCCACAGCCACTGAGCCGCATCCTTCTTCGCCAAGTAGGAGCTTTGTCCACGCCCTCTGCCCTCCCGTGGAGCCGGGGTCAGCATCTCTGAGTCTCCGTTGGAAGCCTCCTGCTCCCTTTGGGTTGTGACGCTCAGCTACAGAGCAGGAAAAGGATCCCCGGGGCCGCTGCCTGACTTACCGTAATCGTCTAACAGGATATTTTCAGGTTTCAAATCTCTGAAAGGGAAAGATCACCAGTGTGTGAATGTGAGTGTTCTGGGTGGCAAGGGCGCGCCAGCACCTGTTGTGGACCCCCTTGAGCTACTCAGGCCTGAATATTCCCTCCCCAACTCTGGGCTCAGGAGGTCTGGTCTCTCTCTGGGTCAAGACCATCTTGGGCTCACTTCTCTCCCTCCGGTATAATTTAAAACAAATGCTGTTGTTTGCCATAGGTATACTTTCGACTCTGGAGAGTGACTGAAAAGGAGTTAGGCAGAGGTTAGTCCGTGCACTGAGGGCCCCTGGGGCTGGGAAGTGACAGACCCCCCTCCAGGGATGGGAAGACCTCGAGGTCTCCGGATGCCCTGAAGGCAAGAGCCAGGCCTGGGAATGAAGGGAGAGAAGTTACCGAGGACAAAACCCCAGCTGTAGAATTGGGTCAGAGAATTGTAAGGAAGAGAATGGTAACCTCCAGGACAAAGACCCGCTTTGGGATGGGGGCCCCGGGAAGCCTGGCACTTTCCCCAGCTCCAGCTGAGCTACAGCCTTGGAGAAAGCATAGCCACCAGGCACAGCTGTGGATGCAGCCACCTCCTCCTGTCTCCAAGGTCTCTCTTCTCTTTACAAGACACGGTCATGTTCATGAGAAAGAGAACCTTTCCACTGTAAGGGGGAGAGGCAGCAGAAGTGTCTGGTTTTATTAATAAAAGCTCTTCTCTGTGAATTAAAGAATAACCAACAGGATAGGGTGTATAACTTGGGTAAGCCGTTGTGCAGATGCCACACATGGCATGTGGACTGAGGATTTGGTTCTCAATCAACTGGCTTTGTTCATTAAACTGAGGGCAGCTGTCCTCATGGGGAGAGGTTCATGTGCCCAAATCCAGTGATGTAAGCTCACAAAGTGATGATTGGGGTCTGTATGTGGTTACTTATTACAACATACTTTGGTTGCCATTGTATTAATTTCCATGCTTTTGATATGCTAACCCTTCCAAATAAGGGCAGGAGACCTCATTTCAATTAATTGGCCACCAACGACCACCAGGCTGGAAAGACAGCTGGCTAGTGGGCACAGAACCCACACCCACAGAAAGGCTATGGCAAGTGGTTGGGCCAGGGAGGCACCGTGGTTCTCTTCCTCCCTAGTATTAATAGAAAGGCTAGAACTTGGAGGGATGCCTTTTTCTTTCTTTTTTTAAGAGAAAAACAATCAAGTGGAGGATTCTTTTTTCAACCCTTAGGGAACATTTTCTGACTCTCTTCTCACTTGAGTGAAAACAAAACAAAAGCATATATTGGGAGATGTGGGGGGCAGGGAAGGGCATGTCATCAAGACCATTCCTCCTTATTTTCAAAACCTTGGGCTCCCAAGATATTCTTAGCCAACAGCCCTGTGACAAAAGTCTTCAAATTGGGTTGTGTGTGCCCAGTGGGGGTGGGGAATGAAAGAGTCACCCATGTGCTGGGACTTCAAGAATATCCATTTCTAGATCCTTAGCATCATAATGCCTTGTCCTGGCATCTTACAGGATCTCCCCTCCCACCTGTCCTTTCTCAACAGCTCTTCTCCCAACTGACAGAAGAAAAGCAGGTTGCTCCCTACTGTTGCGTATTGCTATGGTGCCCAACTCCATGGGGTGAAACCTCCAGGGTCCCAATTAGAAGTGGGACCTACTAATCATAAGGGCAATTCAACAGAAGAAATTACTTTAACACGTAGAGCCTTATGGTCAGTGAGAATTTTTTTAAAATCTTATCTACATCCATATATTTCAGAGTGGAATGCTGATCATTGACTTTTATGCAAAAAGTATATTACAGTAAAATAACAGTCTCTGGGGGCCGAAGGAAGTAGAGAAGGATAGAAAATTCCTCACCATTAAAGAGTTTTCATGCATTTTTTTTTCGAGTTACATGATGGTGGAGGTCAATTTGCTACAGCAATTAGATTCCACTGGATACTTTAGATATGTGATGTCACTTGAGTTCAATTTAAAAACATCAATAATACTAGCCACTATTTTAACATATGATGGACTATTTTAGGTGTCTACTTAGAACATATGAGGGCACAAAGATTTTCAAAATTCTTGGAGGAGGCCTGCGAGAAGAGTCTGAAGGCCACTGCTCACAGAATCTGGACACCTGGTCCTGGGGTTGGCGAGACCAGGGTCCATTCTGATGCCTGCTTCAGTGGGGATCCTACAGAAGTCCTGCAAGGGTTGGTTCCGGATCAGACCATCAGGCTCCACTCACTGAGCTTCCTGGGTACTGGGTGGGAAGGGACCAGTGGCTGAACCTCATCGACTCTGAGGGAACACCCGGCCCCACCCAAGTGATCCCCCTCCCTTTCTCAGTTCCAGGGTGGGAGTCTGTCTGACTCAAGGGCAATAACCCGGCCTCAACTCAAGGGCAAGACTGAGAGACCAATTCAGAGCATGGAAGGGTTGGCCTCACTTGCTCAGGCTCAGATGGGGGACCCGAGGTTGCCCGCTCACCTGTAGACAATGTTCTCATGGTGGAGGTCCTCCAGGCCGCAGAGTATCTCTGCCGCGTAGAACAGGGCACGCTCCTCCTCGAAGCCAGGGTTCCCCATGTTGTAAATGTGGAACTTCAGGTCTCCGCCATTCATGATGGTCAGGACCAAACACAGTGCATCCTTGGTCTCATAGGCATAGGCCAGGTTGACCTGGGAGCACAAGACAGCCATGTGGTGGGGTTCCAGGGACCCCCACATCTGCTCCTCTTCCTCAGAGGTCCTTGAAGCTGGGTGGGAGGACTAGCGTGGGGAGCTGCAGCTGCTTCACACCACCCCTGTACCCCATTGCTGCCCCTCCATCCAATTCGGCAGTTCCAGGCAAGGAAGCAGAGTCAGAAGAGATGTGTATAAGAGACAGGTGTAGCAGAGCCCCCCTTCCAAGTGACCAGAAGTGTAGCAGAGCCCCCCTCCAGGTGACCAGAAGTGTAGCAGAGCCCCCCCCTCCCCCCTCCAGGTGACCGGAAGTGTAGCAGGTCCCCCAGAGTGTGGGATGCAGTGAGGGGAGTGAGGAGTGAGTTGCAGGAAGGAGCCCAACGCTCCCTCCTTCTCAAGGCAGTTTGGACTGACTGTGTCCTGTCCCTGGAGCTAGGCTGGCTCCTCTCTAGGTGTGAGCTTCTGTTAACACCTCCGTGGAAGAAAGGGGCCCAGCCAAGGAGCTTTGTTTCCACAAGCCCCATAGGCTGGTTTCATCATAGGACGCCGAAGCGTCAGGCCCATCTCTTTTATACACACCTGTTACTCCGTCCAGGCGAGGCTCTGCTGCAGTAATAAACCAACCCCAAACTCAAGAGTAGCTGGAAGCGGCAAAGGACTCTCATCTGAAGTCCGGTCAGATGAGGCATCCTCCTCCACCTTCCAGCAGATGGACGCCCCTCCACACCCGCTAGGGGAGTAGGGACCTGGAAGGGGACCTGTGTTTGGCCAGCTCTCAACGTCTCCCCCACTTGTTATTATAAGACATAATATATATATGGGTAAAAAGTCAAACCTCTCAGAAGGATGCCAAGTAAACATAGAAGCCTCCCTCTTTGAGTAACCACTGCAGACACGTTTGGCTTCCCTGGTGGCTCAGATGGTAGAGAGTCTTCCTGCAATGCAGGAGATGCAGGAGATGTGGGTCCGATTCCTGGGTTCAGAAGATTCCCCCGGAGAAGGAAACGGCAGCCCGCTCCAGTATTCTTTCCTGGAGAATCCCATGGACAGAGGAGCCTGGCAGGCTATATAGTCCACGGGGTTGCAAAGAGTTGGACATGACAGAGACTTTTCACTTCACTTGATACATATACAGATTTTATTAGTTTTAGCCAATGGGATCTAGTAACAAATCTTAGCCTGCAGCATTGCTCCCCTTAAATGTAGATCTTCTATAACCAGACAGATAGCTGTGCCTCTTTTTTAAAGCTGTGTACCATTCCTGTGTACAGAGAGGAGAGAGGCCGTGACCTGTTCAGCCACAGGTAGAAATCACTTCTGGTTTTGAAGGCACCACAACAGACAAGGCTGCCCTGGGTCCATCCATCCTTCAACATCCCTTTGGCGTGTTTCTGTGGGGATGTCCGGGAGACGGATTCCTGGCGGAGGAATCCCTCTGTCAGAAAGCATGTGCCTTTCCCCCAGTTACACCCCCACCTGTTGTGCCTGATGGCAAGCAGCGCCATCCACCCAGGCTGCCTGCATTCCCCAGAACTGGCGAGTTTTGTAAGGGGATGGCCAAAGGGAACAGAAGTTCTAACCACCTGATGCACGCACATGATTTTGTGACTTAAAAGCAACAGACACCATCCTGTCAGGACCCATGAAAGGTGCCAGCTGCCCCTTCTGACTCTGCTTCCTTGCCTGGAACTGCCGAATTGGATGGAGGGGCAGCAATGGGGTACAGGGGTGGTGTGAAGCAGCTGCAGCTCCCCACGCTAGTCCTCCCACCCAGCTTCAAGGACCTCTGAGGAAGAGGAGCAGATGTGGGGGTCCCTGGAACCCCACCACATGGCTGTCTTGTGCTCCCAGGTCAACCTGGCCTATGCCTATGAGACCAAGGATGCACTGTGTTTGGTCCTGACCATCATGAATGGCGGAGACCTGAAGTTCCACATTTACAACATGGGGAACCCTGGCTTCGAGGAGGAGCGTGCCCTGTTCTACGCGGCAGAGATACTCTGCGGCCTGGAGGACCTCCACCATGAGAACATTGTCTACAGGTGAGCGGGCAACCTCGGGTCCCCCATCTGAGCCTGAGCAAGTGAGGCCAACCCTTCCATGCTCTGAATTGGTCTCTCAGTCTTGCCCTTGAGTTGAGGCCGGGTTATTGCCCTTGAGTCAGACAGACTCCCACCCTGGAACTGAGAAAGGGAGGGGGATCACTTGGGTGGGGCCGGGTGTTCCCTCAGAGTCGATGAGGTTCAGCCACTGGTCCCTTCCCACCCAGTACCCAGGAAGCTCAGTGAGTGGAGCCTGATGGTCTGATCCGGAACCAACCCTTGCAGGACTTCTGTAGGATCCCCACTGAAGCAGGCATCAGAATGGACCCTGGTCTCGCCAACCCCAGGACCAGGTGTCCAGATTCTGTGAGCAGTGGCCTTCAGACTCTTCTCGCAGGCCTCCTCCAAGAATTTTGAAAATCTTTGTGCCCTCATATGTTCTAAGTAGACACCTAAAATAGTCCATCATATGTTAAAATAGTGGCTAGTATTATTGATGTTTTTAAATTGAACTCAAGTGACATCACATATCTAAAGTATCCAGTGGAATCTAATTGCTGTAGCAAATTGACCTCCACCATCATGTAACTCGAAAAAAAAATGCATGAAAACTCTTTAATGGTGAGGAATTTTCTATCCTTCTCTACTTCCTTCGGCCCCCAGAGACTGTTATTTTACTGTAATATACTTTTTGCATAAAAGTCAATGATCAGCATTCCACTCTGAAATATATGGATGTAGATAAGATTTTAAAAAAATTCTCACTGACCATAAGGCTCTACGTGTTAAAGTAATTTCTTCTGTTGAATTGCCCTTATGATTAGTAGGTCCCACTTCTAATTGGGACCCTGGAGGTTTCACCCCATGGAGTTGGGCACCATAGCAATACGCAACAGTAGGGAGCAACCTGCTTTTCTTCTGTCAGTTGGGAGAAGAGCTGTTGAGAAAGGACAGGTGGGAGGGGAGATCCTGTAAGATGCCAGGACAAGGCATTATGATGCTAAGGATCTAGAAATGGATATTCTTGAAGTCCCAGCACATGGGTGACTCTTTCATTCCCCACCCCCACTGGGCACACACAACCCAGTTTGAAGACTTTTGTCACAGGGCTGTTGGCTAAGAATATCTTGGGAGCCCAAGGTTTTGAAAATAAGGAGGAATGGTCTTGATGACATGCCCTTCCCTGCCCCCCACATCTCCCAATATATGCTTTTGTTTTGTTTTCACTCAAGTGAGAAGAGAGTCAGAAAATGTTCCCTAAGGGTTGAAAAAAGAATCCTCCACTTGATTGTTTTTCTCTTAAAAAAAGAAAGAAAAAGGCATCCCTCCAAGTTCTAGCCTTTCTATTAATACTAGGGAGGAAGAGAACCACGGTGCCTCCCTGGCCCAACCACTTGCCATAGCCTTTCTGTGGGTGTGGGTTCTGTGCCCACTAGCCAGCTGTCTTTCCAGCCTGGTGGTCGTTGGTGGCCAATTAATTGAAATGAGGTCTCCTGCCCTTATTTGGAAGGGTTAGCATATCAAAAGCATGGAAATTAATACAATGGCAACCAAAGTATGTTGTAATAAGTAACCACATACAGACCCCAATCATCACTTTGTGAGCTTACATCACTGGATTTGGGCACATGAACCTCTCCCCATGAGGACAGCTGCCCTCAGTTTAATGAACAAAGCCAGTTGATTGAGAACCAAATCCTCAGTCCACATGCCATGTGTGGCATCTGCACAACGGCTTACCCAAGTTATACACCCTATCCTGTTGGTTATTCTTTAATTCACAGAGAAGAGCTTTTATTAATAAAACCAGACACTTCTGCTGCCTCTCCCCCTTACAGTGGAAAGGTTCTCTTTCTCATGAACATGACCGTGTCTTGTAAAGAGAAGAGAGACCTTGGAGACAGGAGGAGGTGGCTGCATCCACAGCTGTGCCTGGTGGCTATGCTTTCTCCATGGCTGTAGCTCAGCTGGAGCTGGGGAAAGTGCCAGGCTTCCC
>SJYV01017715.1:239493-331464 GCA_006410875.1 Neotragus pygmaeus | reverse complement strand
CTGGTGGTCGTTGGTGGCCAATTAATTGAAATGAGGTCTCCTGCCCTTATTTGGAAGGGTTAGCATATCAAAAGCATGGAAATTAATACAATGGCAACCAAAGTATGTTGTAATAAGTAACCACATACAGACCCCAATCATCACTTTGTGAGCTTACATCACTGGATTTGGGCACATGAACCTCTCCCCATGAGGACAGCTGCCCTCAGTTTAATGAACAAAGCCAGTTGATTGAGAACCAAATCCTCAGTCCACATGCCATGTGTGGCATCTGCACAACGGCTTACCCAAGTTATACACCCTATCCTGTTGGTTATTCTTTAATTCACAGAGAAGAGCTTTTATTAATAAAACCAGACACTTCTGCTGCCTCTCCCCCTTACAGTGGAAAGGTTCTCTTTCTCATGAACATGACCGTGTCTTGTAAAGAGAAGAGAGACCTTGGAGACAGGAGGAGGTGGCTGCATCCACAGCTGTGCCTGGTGGCTATGCTTTCTCCATGGCTGTAGCTCAGCTGGAGCTGGGGAAAGTGCCAGGCTTCCCGGGGCCCCCATCCCAAAGCGGGTCTTTGTCCTGGAGGTTACCATTCTCTTCCTTACAATTCTCTGACCCAATTCTACAGCTGGGGTTTTGTCCTCGGTAACTTCTCTCCCTTCATTCCCAGGCCTGGCTCTTGCCTTCAGGGCATCCGGAGACCTCGAGGTCTTCCCATCCCTGGAGGGGGGTCTGTCACTTCCCAGCCCCAGGGGCCCTCAGTGCACGGACTAACCTCTGCCTAACTCCTTTTCAGTCACTCTCCAGAGTCGAAAGGATACCTATGGCAAACAACAGCATTTGTTTTAAATTATACCGGAGGGAGAGAAGTGAGCCCAAGATGGTCTTGACCCAGAGAGAGACCAGACCTCCTGAGCCCAGAGTTGGGGAGGGAATATTCAGGCCTGAGTAGCTCAAGGGGGTCCACAACAGGTGCTGGCGCGCCCTTGCCACCCAGAACACTCACATTCACACACTGGTGATCTTTCCCTTTCAGAGATTTGAAACCTGAAAATATCCTGTTAGACGATTACGGTAAGTCAGGCAGCGGCCCCGGGGATCCTTTTCCTGCTCTGTAGCTGAGCGTCACAACCCAAAGGGAGCAGGAGGCTTCCAACGGAGACTCAGAGATGCTGACCCCGGCTCCACGGGAGGGCAGAGGGCGTGGACAAAGCTCCTACTTGGCGAAGAAGGATGCGGCTCAGTGGCTGTGGCTTTGTGATTTTTCCCCTTAAGCAAATTGTTGCAGTGGAGGGTGCGGGACAGGGAGAGAAAGAGAGAACCAGCACTGAGTGAGGGGTGGAGGGTTCCAGAGACTCTGGGCAAACATCTAACTCTCACACAACTTCCCTCACCCCATCTTTCTAGTCTGTGAAATGGAAACAGTGGGCCTTGCCCTGACTTCTTCAGATGGTGGAGGGTGGAGCTGAGGTTCTGACAAGATCTTAATGAGTTGTTTTACCAACTGTGCGTGCGTGCGTCCTTAGTCGCTCAGTCCTGTCGACTCTTTGTGACCCCATGGACTGTAGCCCACCAACCACCTCTGTCCGTGGGATTCTCCAGGCAAGAATACTGGAGTGGGCTGCCATTTCCTCCTTCCAGGGATCTTCCTGGCCCAGGGATTGAACTCAGGCCTCCTGCATTGCAGCTGGACTCTACCATCTGAGCCACCAGGGAAGCCAGCTGCATGTTAGGTGTTACTACTTGTCTGTCATCATTGTTATTTCCATGTGTGTTTGTGCACACATACATGGATACCAAGAGCCACCACGGGAGCCCCTCGCGACTATTTAGACTCTCACACCTGGAAAAGAGTTGTCGCATCTTCTACCTAAATTGTCCTGTCTTTACAGAGGGAGCAGGGCCAGTTGACCCTGTGCCCATTTTACAGATGATAAGATTGGGGCTCAGAGGAGCCTACTCTCCAAGGCCCCCCACACATATCAGTGGGGAGTGGAGACCTGAAACTAGGTCTCCCTGCCAGCAAATCCCAGGCCAAGGGGAGGGAAGGGGAGGGAGAAGACCTGGAGAAGAGGTTTGAGTGTGATGCTGTCAGGCAGAGGGCTCAGGGCCCACTGCCCCTCTGTGTATGCACCCAGAGCCCCCAGGGCTTCTTGTTCCCTGCTGGTCTCAGAACCGTGCCTACCACCAATCTGTCACCCAACAACTGGAATCTGCATGCTCTCTCGCCTCGCACCATTCCTGCCTTCGTTGGGGGCCACTGAGCCAGCGGACTCCACTCAGCTCCAGCCTCTGGGGGGGGGCTACCTGCTTTGGGCCTTGTTGAAATCCAGGCTGGGAGCAGGTCAGAGTTTCCTGCAAGGTCAGCCATGGCCCTGCCAGGTTGGCCGCTGGAAGAGGCAGTGCCAAGGTGCACTCTCAGCACGGGGTCATCTCTGCCTTTTGAGGGTCAGTTCTGGCCCGGGAGTTCCAATGCCACCTCCGTCTCTGCTGGTCTGGGCGGCAGGTTCTCCAAAAGGAAACAAACAACCCCAAAGACCAACAGGGCAGAACAGGGAGTTGCTTCCCAAGTTGCTTTGTGATTTTTCCCCTTAAGCAAATTGTTGCAAAATGTCTGGAGAATCTCACATTTTCCCATGAATCAATCCCAGAATCGAGCCAAGGCATCTTAAACTTTGTGATGTTAGCCTTACAAGAAGCCCCTTAGGGCATTTTATGAGGCTGGTCTGCCATTATCCAGCCGAATCCAGGGGTCCTATTGCATCTTTATGTTTTTCTCCTTAAAAGTAATAATTTACTCCTGACCTCTGACACCTGACTCTTGCGATGGTCCACAATCACCCTGCCTGGCAAAACTGGGTACCACTCTTCTTGGGACAAATGAAAGGCGAGGGCCTCACGGCAAGTCTAGGGCCCTACCCAGGGTGGATGAGATGTCCGCAGGACCACCCCAAGGACCCACTGACGCTGCTGTCCCCCATCAGGCCACATTAGGATTTCGGACCTGGGCCTGGCCGTGAAGATCCCCGAGGGAGACCTGATCCGCGGCCGGGTGGGCACCGTTGGCTACATGGGTGAGTGTAAGCATGGCTCCTCCCTGAGCTGGGTCCTCGAAGCCGCTGGCCTCTTTGTGCAACTTGCAGAGTAGTCCCGTGGGAAGCAGGAAGTTGTAGCCAGGGTGGGANGCCTGGCCGTGAAGATCCCCGAGGGAGACCTGATCCGCGGCCGGGTGGGCACCGTTGGCTACATGGGTGAGTGTAGGCATGGCTCCTCCCTGAGCTGGGCCCTCGAAGCCGCTGGCCTCTTTGTGCAACTTGCAGAGTAGTCCCGTGGGAAGCAGGAAGTTGTAGCCAGGGTGGGAAAGTGTTGGGGCCCCAGGGTGTCCACTACACTGAGCTCTGCAGCCCCCACCCCCAGCCCCACCTGTGTCTCAAGCCAAACCCCTCCCAGGGCAGTTTCAGAGACGACACACAGAGTTGCCTGGGGTGTGGATGTAGTAGGGGTCTGGTGAATTGGCAGACAGCCTTTCAGAGTGACCTCGAGAGCAGGGAGGTCACTAGGAAGGGCCCGGAAAGGAGAGGAACACACCACCTACTGTGTCACAAAGCCCCGTTCCAAGGAGGGGCCAGCCGTGGTTCCTGCTCTGTGTCCCCTGAGCTTTCTCAGAGACTGTTGCCCTGGAGCTACACTGGTCCCCTGGGGTCTGCCTACCAAATAGGGATATTCCCTGGGCACCTTCCCGTACACCTCAAACACATCCACCTGCTCACCCCAGGAGGCAGGGGACTCAAGAAAGCTCCAAGGGATGGGGACACTTGTCCTCCTCTGGGCTCATGCCAGCAGCCCATGCTCAGAGTTCTGGACTCTGGTGTCAGAGGGTCCTTTTCAGGTTGCATGATATTGGGGGACCCATGGGGTATGTGTCTATGTGTATGTCGGAGGTATGGATATCTATGTGAATGCTGATGGATGGACAGATGGATAGATGATCAATAGGTGACAGATAGATGATCAATAGGTGACAACAGGCCAGGTTAATAAATGGATGGATAGATGAATGGATGATGGATGGATAGACGATGGATCGAAGGATAGATGATGGATGGGTAGGTGATGGATGGATAGATGATGGATGGATGATGGGTGGATAGATGATGGATGGATGGGATGGATGGGTGATGGATAGATGATGATGGATGGGTGGTGGATGGATGGATGATGGGTAGATAGATGATGGATGGATGGATGGATGATGGATGGATGGATAGATGATGGATGGATGGATAGATAGATGATAGATGGATGGATGACAGGTTGATAGATGATGGATGGATGGGATGGACGGGTGATGGATGGTGATGGATGGATAGATAGATGGATGGGATGGATGGATGGTGATGGATGGATAGATGATAGATGGATGATGGGTAGATAGATGATGGATGGATGGATGGGTGATGGATGGATGGATGGGTGATGGATGGATGGGTGATGGATGGATAGATAAATCCATCTGTGCACTCTGTGTGTGCCTGCTTGGGCATCTGTGTCATCTTCTCATGCACAGTGTCCACACCCATGTGGATACATTTGCCTTCCTGGATGTATGTGGCCTGCCTATCTTCTCTTGCACTTCTCTGGTGAATCTATAATCCATTTAATCAAAGTGTTAGGGAAGTCATAGTGAGATACTGCTGGAATTCCGGGTACATTTAAAGTCATCTTTACTTTGGGTGGACACACTTTCATTCTTTGAAACGAATATGTGTGCAACACCTACTGTATGCCAGGCATCGTACCTGTTATCAGGCACAGCAGGAAATGAGGTGGCTCACAGTCTAGCAGGGTAGATGTCAAGGGAATGGGTTGTTTCCATCCACCATGGTCAGGCTTCTGACACCACAGTCAGAGTCCTTTGGGAGCACAGAAAAGAGCAACCAAGGCAGGCTCCTAGGAAGAGGAGGTATTTCTAGCAGTTGGTGGGCAGGAGTCAGCAGCGGGAAGGGATCCCAGCCCTGGAGCCCCAGGCCTCCTGTGAGCAGTCCATCACTCCTAGTTGCAGGATGTCCTGAGGCCCCATTAGCATCCGAGTCCCGGCCTCATGTGCCCGGCTCTGACCCACCACCAGCTGTCTCTCACGTCCCCTGGATCTCCTGCTCTGCCCCCAGCTCCAGAGGTCCTGAACAACCAGAGGTACGGCCTGAGCCCCGACTACTGGGGACTGGGCTGCCTCATCTACGAGATGATCGAGGGCCAGTCGCCCTTCCGTGGCCGCAAGGAGAAGGTGAAGCGGGAGGAGGTGGACCGCCGGGTGCTGGAGACGGAGGAGGTGTACTCGCACAAGTTCTCCGAGGAGGCCAAGTCCATCTGCAAAATGGTGAGCTCCCGGTGAGCCAGACATCGCCCTAAGGCCAGTGTCCAGTGCCGGCTCCCCTCCCGGCCCCTAGCCGAGAACAGCAAACAGGCAGGTGGGAGCAGGGGCAGGGCATGCTAGGGTGTGGGCAATGAAGCCACAAGGTCTGTGGACTGGGGTGTTTGACAGACGCTTCCAGGAGGGAGCCTGGGGTGGGGCAGGGCAGCTCCGTGACAAGGGAGGGGGGCTGCAGTGAGCAAGGAGAGGCACCCTTATGTCCAGCTCTGGAGGGAGGTCAGCATGGAGGAGAAAGGGGATACTCCCAGCTGGCCAAGATACAAAGGCATCAGGACAGTCCTACCCTTGACCTTGGGCCTCCTCTTCTATCCGGCTCTGGGTCTCTGCTGCTGCTCTGGGGCCAGGGGCTGCAGGCAGTGGGTGGTGATAGTTTGGGCCTTCGAACATCATTTAATCACATTTTCCACCCACTTCATGGAATGTTGGTCACACTTGCTGAGGTCCTGAGTGACAGCATCCAATGGATAGAGAATTTGACCCAGCCCCAGGCAGGGCTCACTCAGGCTGTGACCTTTAGTCAGGCTGGTGGGCAGGGGCCAGACTGCGGGGCTGGAAGCCGGATAGAGGATAGGGTGGCAGGACCTCAAAAGTGAAACTGGAGAGAGTCCGCCCTTGGACTGAGGCCCTTCTCCTTGGTTCCGGCGGGCCTGCTTCCTTCCCTGCCTGGCTCTCTGGCTTCCGAGTCCCACTTGTGCCCCCTAGGGCCCTCTTCCCTCTGGGTTCAGTACCTCTGTGCTGGGAGCTGCCCACTAATGCCAGCCGCCCTCTGACGCCAGCCACGCAGGGACGGGAAGGGCCTGAGCGCCCAACGCTTGCGAACCCCCAGGTCCCTTCCTCTGCTCTGCCACTAGAACAGCAAGACCAGGATCTGACCCTCAGGGTCTGCAATGTGAACATCAACAGCCAGGCGGAGTCCAGAGAAAGGCAGGCCTGGGAAACCGATGAAAAGTAGCGAAGTTCTGCTTCTAGAAAACCCGAGGCTGCACAGCTTGGGGCCCCGGAGCCATCTGGCCTAGCTCCCGCCCCCAGAAGGCCGCCCTCCTGGAGCCGGCCACCCGCTGCCTGACCACTTCCTCTCACCAGCCTCGGTCTGACGTCACAGAGGCACGGGGAGAAGGAGCTGCCATCTGACCACTTCCAAAGAGGAACCGTAGATCTGTCATTTTCGTGTGTGAGAGGCCATGAGGGAGGCATGGCGTGTACACAGCAAACACATGCGCGGACCACACGCCTGGGCCAGCCTGCAGCTGGGCGGCCCCCAAGGAGACAGGTAGTCATGGCAGCCGGAGCTGGGATAGAGGGACAAGAGGAGCAAGGCAGCAAGAGGCAGGGGAATGGTTGAAACCGGCGGGTCGAAAGGGGAGCTAACAATACTTGGTTGATGTTGCAACTAGGTACCTATCCGCTGGGACCTAACTGGTGAGGGACGGAAGGTCAGTGCATCATCAAGGGCCCTGGGTCAGGGTCAGCAGTTCAGAGAAGCCGTTCTTGACACCCTAAGAGCAACAGGGGACCCGCTGAGAGGACAGAGAGGCGCAGAGGGCCCCTGCCCGCTGTCATCGGCTCCGGGGCACTGCTGTTCCTCTGCTGCCCCCTCGGGGCCACTACAGGGAAGGCGGCAGCTGAGCCTGGGGCTCCAGGCAAACCTGGGCTCATAGGTGCAAATGTCAAAACCAAGGTCCCTTCGTCTTTCTCAGCTAGCAGAACCTCTGGAGCCCTCTGGTCTTGCTCTGCTTCCTTGCAAATGACCCTGAGGTCTTGGAAGTCTGATCTTGGACTTCCCATGCCCGTAACCTCAACCCATCTGGTCTGGCAGCCAGGCTCGCCCTGTCACCACCAAAGGACACCAGGCTCAGGACATAGCAGGGCCTGATCGTAAGGAGGCCACAGAGGCCCTGGGCAGCTCCTGCCCCACCTGCTGAGGAAGACTTGTCTACAAACAGCAGTAAAGTTAGTCCCCAGCCCCCATCCATCTTGGCAGCCACAAGACCCCCTCCACTGCCCCTGTGGTCCAGAAGGGCATGCATCTCATTGTCCTGTCTCCTGGGTCCAGTCCCTAAGCCCAGACCTCAGCCCCCACCTTTATTAGGCCCCTGCTGAGTCCCAGCACTGTTCCTTCCCCACTAGCCCTGTATCCCTCTCAGTCTCACCCATCCTTCCAGCCCATCTCTAGTCATCCTCCTCCAGGAAGCCCTCTCTGCCTGCCCCATCCACCTAAACTCACAGCATCTCTCCCTCTTGCTTTTCCTGGTTTATACCTGATATAATATTTGTAAACTCTTGACCTGATGCCCAGGTTGCAAACAGGCAGCATATAGGTGGGTGTGAACAATATTTTAGAAAAAAAGTGAATAGTGGATTAATTGTCACGATTTTTAAATGGGGCAAAATCACATAAAAACCTGGATTTTCTGGCTTCTTTTGAAAAAAGCAGAAGCCCCGGACACCAGCCAACATTCCTGCCTGGCAGGAGCTGAGGGACAGCCTGACATGGCCCACGCCGCCCACCCCTCACCTTTTTACCCTCACTGTGTCATCTGTCTGGCCAGCCCCTGCAGCCCCTGCAGCCTCTGCGATTTCTCGGAGACAAGCAAAGCCCCAGGAGAAGAGCAGGAGTGGCCCCGAGCCACCATTCCATGGGGCCAAGCCTGCCTGGGGGGTCGGTAGACCGAATGGGGCAACATTGTGAGCGGCTGTCTCACAGCTTTGTCCCTTCAAGGCCTTTCATTCCTTAGTTTGGGGGGAGGGCAGTCCCAGCAAGTCTCCTCTCTAGACCGTGGACCCCAGGAGGCCCCCTGACTCTCAGAATGAGCATGTGCAGAGGGCACCAGCACGCTGGTAAGAGAAAGGGCTGGACTCCCTCCAAGGTGCGAGCTGCCCACTTTGATTTCAATCTCGAAGCAGACACTTAGTAGGTTCCAACTGTGTACACGGTGGAGTGCTCAGTGCGGTGGGGAGGAGAGAGAATCACAGGCTTCCCCTGGGACTGGGGAGGGGGCTGATGGCCCTGCCTCATCTTCAGCGGTGGCCCGCCCCTCCCCTCCCTTCCCCTTCCTCCTCCCAGGTCCCCATCTTTCATTCATACCTTCCTCCAGTTTGGTCTGGTGGCATGTCTGTTCCTGCAGCCCCTTTCTCTCCTAATAACCTTCCATCCTGCCTTTTGTTTGTGATGAGGACCTTCCTCCACCCCCAACCATCCTTGGCTCCCCACTACCTCTGTATTAAAATCCCACTTCCAGACCTGGCCTTCAGGACCCTCCATCACTCTCCCCAGCCGGTCCCTTTCACTCTGACCCATCTCTCTCACTCCCAATCCTTCCCTCAGACTCAAAGATGAATGTTCTCCAAGCTCGCCCTGCTTACGCTGTCACAGGTCCCTCCAGTGCCTTCTCCCCGCTTTGAAAGCCTGTCTCAGACGCCCCCTCCCCAGACCACCTTCTGATCCCTCAGCTAACAGCCAGTTCTCATTTCCTTTGCCACCGTGGTGTCGCATCTGCCTCGCCCTGATGGGTCCTCTTAACGTGACTTTGCTGAAGCAGACCCTCAGCATCCCATCTCTCGGCACCTCCTGGGTGCAAGTTTGCAATGCACTTATGAATCAAGTAAACAAATGAGAGAACCCACAGACCAGTCTTTGCCCTTGATAGCTTACCTGGAGCAGAAGAGGGGATGCCAGTTCAGCACACATTAGTGGGTGCCAGGTACGCACCAGGCACTGGACATGCAGTCATGGGCAGAATCAGTCAGGACTCCTGCTCTCCTGAGGGTTCCAGGCATCTGAGCATGCTGGGATCCTGGGACCACAAAGCACACCGCGGTTCAGGAGAGCCTCCCGAATCAGGGTCGAACGATGTCTGATGGGAACCTGGGGTGGCCCAGGTCTGGTGGACGTGAGCGAAGGAATGTCTTGGCGGGGGATGGCTCGGGGATTCTTGTGTGAAAGGCAGGTGATCACAGGCTCTCCAAAGCCCCTTGCCCCTCGGGCCTCTGGGCAGGAGGAAAGGCGCCCCCGTGGCGTGTCCTCATGGGACCCTCCTTTTGCAGCTGCTCACCAAAGATGTGAAGCAGAGGCTGGGCTGCCAGGAGGAAGGGGCCGCGGAGGTCAAGAGACACCCTTTCTTCAGGAACATGAATTTCAAGCGCTTAGAGGCCGGGATGTTGGATCCCCCCTTTATTCCAGATGTGAGTAGCTCCCCAGCCTGGACTGAGCCTGTGCACTGGTTTATGACCTTTGACTCTGCTAAATATCTGTGAGGGGCCCTGGACCAGGGGCTGAGACCCATGGGCAGGGGGTGGCTCCCATCTGCCAGTAGCAGAGCATCGCCTGGTCTGGGGAGGTCTCTGTACCCATCCTAGCCTCATCACCTCTATAAAGTTTTCATTTCCAGATTCCCAGGCTCCTAGAGCCCCTGGGAGCCCTCCCCCACTGACCTTGAACTCCCAGAGGGCAGGGCCCGGGTTTGTCTGTGTGAGTCCCTGACCTGCAGCCCCAGAGCATGTTTGGTGGACAAGTGAGATGAAAGAGATCAGCAGGGTTACAGCATCAGGCCCGCAGCAGCACTGACAGCCTCAGGTCCCAGTGCCTCGACTGTCCCCATTTTGCAGGCGAGGAAACTAAAGCCTTCAGGGGTTATGTGACTTTCCCAAAGTGCCTAAGCACCACAGCTGGGACCCCAGCCCAGGGCTGTGTGTGGCAGACGAGCCTGCGTGCTGACCCACCACCCCTGACTGGCCTCTGATGTAGGAAGGGCCAGAGTGGTCCTCCTGGGGACATCCNCCCATGCTCCCCTGCCTGCCCAGTTGGCCTCGGTCAGACCTGGTCTCAGCCACCAGGGAGCTACCTGGGTTTCTCCCACCGTGGGCCCTGTACTTCCTTCTGCAACATCTCCCATCAAAATACAGATTCCGGGCTCCACCCCAAACCCACAGAACGGGGTTCTCCGGGAGTAGGTCCAGGAACCAGCTTCTTCAGAAAGCTTGCCAGGTCATTTTGCTGCACCCCTGAGTGTGAGAACCACTGCCTCAGGCCACCCGTGGGGCTTCCGATTCTCCCAAACGTAACTTCTCTAGGTGACCAGGCAGCTTTGGAGCCTGAGGTTTCAGGAAGAGAGAGGAGCCAGTGTGTCAGCCTTCTGTGCGGGTCCCATGCCCCTTCCCCAAACCTCGCCACTGGGTCTGGGCGCTAGACGGGCGCCTGACCTTTGCAACTGACCATTTTGAGGCCGTTTTACAAGCAAAGAGGAGCCAGGAAACAGCTGGGCTTCCCTCAGATCCCTTTAATACAGTATCATTTTCTTCAAGACCAGCTCATGTCTCCAAGGCTGCTTCCCTTCACTTTCCTGGGCTGAGCACAAGATGAATGAAGACAGCCATACTGAATTTTTGCTGAGGAAGTGGAGCTCTTTGACCAGTATTTTAATATCCTCGAGCTCGGACTGACCTTCCTTTCTTAATGGGAAGAGGGACAGTCATCCCGCTGGGATAGTCACCAGCCCACGCCACCACCCTCTTGCCCAGAAGTTTCATTCATTTTGCCGCATTCACAGCGACCCAAGCTTTTCCAAATCGACGGGTGTGCAGAAGTCTGTCTCTGTGCACCTCAAAGCCAATGCACTGTCGGTTTGCATTAAGCATCCTCAAGGAGCAAGAAAGAAAACATGAATCAGTGTGTTTCTACGTTGTGAGAGCAGAGATGCTGAAAGTACGGAGCTTTGAGTGGCTCTTAGAATCACAGGCATCTTCCTTAACAGTCACTACCTGCCCCCAAGCGCCCAGAGGACACAGTCAGACTCGCTGGCCTTTGCAATCCTGCTCTTAGGCCCATCGCTCTGTACAGAGAAGGGGTAACTTCATTTAGAATAGTGCCTGAAAGTCAGCCCCCTCCCCTCGGGGTACCCACAGGTCCTGCCCCTGGATGCCCCGACCCTTCACCAACCCCCCCACACACAAGCTTCTACTCTGGCTTGTTTTCTATAGCTGCATTTTTTAAAAGATTTCTTTTCAATTAAGAAAAAAACTTCCTACCACCCACCTGTCCAGGATGAGGCATATTTGGACAGTGAGTGGATTTAAATCTTTTTACTACCTTGGAGCTCTTCATGGAAGAGCCTTTCTTCCTCCAAGTCATGATGTTCTTCTCACCAGACCTTTGCTGACTTTGTGCCTTTGACATGAGACGCAGGGTCTCGCAAAAGCGTCTCTGCTTCCACTTTTCAGGAGACAAGCCGCTGTACCCGGTGGGATGGGGGTGGTCTCTCTGCCATGATCACCATGACTCAGGAGTGTTTCTCAAGCCCCTGGCAGGGGCATTCTTCAATAATATCACTCTTAATATCATAAAGACCCAACCCCACCTTCCTGGAGGATGGCACCACCTCCCACAACAACTCATCCTCTGATCTTTCCAGACCAGATCATCACTTTGAAAACCATGAGGCTTCTTGCAAGGGCAGCTGGCTGGCACAGTAGCCAAGTGTTACTCTGTCTTGAGCAGCGCCAGGAGGGCTTCTTTCCTGAAATGCACTGCTCTTAGCAAAGGGGAGCATCCTTCTTGGAGGCCATGCTCCCCAGAAGCTCGCAGTGGAGTGTGGTGTGTGCATGCTTCTCAGGCAGCCCATGGGGACAAGTGGCAGTGAGTTCTGAAATCGTGTGGGGATGCAGCCTTGGCATCCAAGGCACAGGTGGGATGCGGCCACCTGCCCCTGAACCTAGCAAGCCCGGATGACATTGAGGGCCTGCCCCCCAAGAGGTAGGGGGCATCCATGCTATCCCGAGGTGCCCAGCTCACCGTGGAGGCTCCTCATCCTTTCACACCCTGTCCTCCCCCGTCCCTCAAAGTTTTCCCACCAACTTTCTCACGCAAACTGCTGACCCAGACCTCAATACAGAGGGAGCCCCGCAGCCCCCTGAACTTGACACCCTAGGCCTCAGCCAAGGGGAACAGCTGCCTTGCCAACCATCAGCAGTCCCCAGAGATGAAGAGGGGACGCTAGTCGGGGTGACGCTGGGCTCGCCTCTCTGTTTGCTGTGAGCTTGTGTACCTGGGGGCAGCCCCTCTGGTCATCTCCTGTTCTCTAGCTCCACACTCTGAAGTAGGACCTCCTAGCATTTTAGCCTTTGTACAGAATGCATGTGAAATCTTTGTGCATCTCCAAGCGCAGGGCTGTGAGTCACGAATGGGAGAGAGCTCACGTCTTTCTGATCACAACAGACCGAGACGGTGACACTTCGTCCCCTGAGACCCCTTCTGTACCTACAACCAACCAGCCCAGCGTTTCAAGCTCCAGCAGGTGTGGGTGCTCATCACGTCTAACTTTAAAGGCTTGTGCTGTGGACAGTGGCTAAAACTTTTGAAACACTAGCTCTCCTTCGGAGGGAAAGACACACCCCCAAAGAAGAATCTAGACGTCTTGCTCTGGTGCATCACTAAGTTATTTTTGTAATAGATCAGAAGCAAGTGTTCTCAATTAGAAGAGCTTCGTGGCTGTTGGTAGTGCAAAAATAATAATCCTTCTAGTAGCCAAAGGTTTTTTTTTTTTTCAGGGAAATTTTAACATTGATGAATAAAAATAGTTCCATTTTGGAGGTCGTTCCTGAAGATACCGGCTTTTGTTCTCCTGCTGCTCTGAATCTTTGTATGTTTCCTCGAATATGTCACAGTGCTGCTGTATCTAGATCGAACCACTGTTGTTTTGGTTTTTTTTTTAAGAGAAATAAATTCATTAATGAAAACATGGCTGCATTCTTTCCTTCTGAGCTGTTCTGTTCCTTCTGCCAAAGCCAGCTGCCCCCAGGATGCCAGGACCTGCCACTTTGGTCTGTGAGTTAAATTTTCATCAAGTGGATGGTTCAGCCCCACCCAAGGCTGGCCCTGTACTGACCATCCGACCTGACTACAGCTAGCCCCACTCCAGGGGGCAGGGCCTAGCGAGCCCTTTCTAGGCTGTTTGACTTCTGATCCCAAACCCAACAGATGGCTCCAGAGTGTTCCTCCCACATGATACCAGGCAGGATGGGGTGAGCGGGCCCGAGTCAGTGCCTGCACTCCAGCGTCAGATGAGGCAACTCCCCTGGCAGGTTTCCTTAATACCCAACAGAGGCCATGACTCAGATGTGGGCTCTGCCGACAGGGCCTCTTCTGGGCTTTCAGCCTCCACAGAGCCACACGTTAGAACTGGTCAACAGTACAGCAGGATGGCCTTTGTGCCTGTGAACCCAGAGTCCCAGTCTAGGCCCCGAGACCCCTCAGTCTCCTTCTCCATCTGCTTGGTCTAGTAGGACAATGAGCAGGATTTTGGGTGCTAAGTGGGCTTCCCTGGAAGCTCAGCTAGTAAAGAATCCACCTGCAATGCAGGAGACCCCAGTTCGATTCCTGGGTCAGGAAGAGAGCTGGAGAAGGGATAGGATACCCACCCCAGTATTCTTGGGCTTCTCTGGTGACTCAGCTGGTAAAGAATCCACCTGAAAAGTGGGAGATCTGGGTTTGATCCCTGGGTTGGGAAGATCCCCTGGAGAAGGGAACAGCTACCCACTCCAGTATTCTGGCCTGGAGAATTCCACGGACTGTATAGTCCATGGGACCGCAGAATCGAACATGACCGAGCGACCTTCACTTTGGGTGCTAACAACCCTTTACTGACCGTCAGTAGGACCTTGAGTGGCCACTTATCACTGAGCCTCAGTGGCTTCATGTGTAAATGGAATAACACCTGCCACGAGCGGAGGGTGGAGTGGAGGACTCCTGAAAGATTCAGGAGGACCCTGTGATGCTCAGAGCAGAGGCCTCTGTCCTGGAGGACACAGCCACCCTGGCTGTCTTTGGTCCTGGAACAGGGTGGGGGGNCTAACAACCCTTTACTGACCGTCAGTAGGACCTTGAGTGGCCACTTATCACTGAGCCTCAGTGGCTTCATGTGTAAATGGAATAACACCTGCCACGAGCGGAGGGTGGAGTGGAGGACTCCTGAAAGATTCAGGAGGACCCTGTGATGCTCAGAGCAGAGGCCTCTGTCCTGGAGGACACAGCCACCCTGGCTGTCTTTGGTCCTGGAACAGGGTGGGGGGGTCCTAGACCCACACACATCAGCCCCTCACAGCCCCAAGGGGAGCTGGTTTCAGCCCCAGCACTTGGCGAGGGAGGCCCTGAGCTGGGAGTCAAGGCTTGAGCCGCCTGCCTCACAGGGACAGTGGGAATCAGTCACGTCCTCCGGCTCCTGCAGCAGGGCCTGGGGAGCAATAGGGATGGGGAGGGGAGGGGAACCTGGTGGGCTGAGGCGACCTCGCCTGGAGAGAAAGGAGAGGAGGGAGCGCGCTGAGACTCTGAACAGGGATCCATCACGGGGGTGGGGGGCCCCTGCCTCACCTGCCAGGGCCTAGTCTCTCGGTGGCCTCGGCATTTTCTCTGGGACCTTCTCCCGCCATCCCATGAACCCTCCTGTCTGAGCTGGCCCCGCAAGCAGACAGAGGCCCCCTAGGGGGGAAACTCCAGCCTCAGGCCCCGGCCGCCCTACCACCCACACCCTCTGCCTAGTGACTTGAGTGCTTCCCAGGTAGACGGGGCGAGCCGGGGGGCAGACGGTGTCTCTCAGTCCCCTCGCTCAGTCCAGACAGCCATGGATTTGCTAAGTGTCCTCGTGACTTTTGCCAAATGTCCTCCAACTAGTTCATTTCCAGGCTCCAAGTGGACACCCCCAGGCACTAAGGAGCTTCAGGCTGCTATCCTCTGGAACAGAGTCTGTGGGGTCACAGGATCGACCCGACACCCCTAGAGGCCATACAGAGGAAGGAAAGAGAAGCCCTCGGGGACGGGCACTCAGGCAGCAGCAGGCCGGGACTCCTGGCACCACTTTGCCCAGCGGTCCCTCAAGCCAAACACTGCCCAGATGGGGTCTGCTGTGGGTAGGGACAGAGAGACCACAAGAAGGAGGCCCGTTCGTTGGGCTAGAGGGTGAGTGCTCGCCCTACTCAGTCAAAACTCAGATAAAGCCTCTGCCCTCTTCAGCTTCGTTCCAGGGGCCATCAGCCCGCTACTCCACAGATAAAAACCAGGGGGTGTGGAGACTCAGGCCAGTGCCTCTCACCTGAGGGAGCACAGCCTTACCTGAGCTCTTTGTAAACCACAGACTCTGATTTACCCCCCGGCCTGGGTCAGGGTCTGCCTGCCTAACAAGCTCCCGGGAGAAGCTTCTGGTCCACGGGCGACCATTGAGAAGAGAACTTCAAACTGGAATGTCAGGCCAAGGTCTATAGTCAAGCCACTCAGGCCCTACACTGGGAGGTATCGCTGTCTTAGGGAGGCTCGAGTATGTTTGCCCTGCCCTGAGTGGGGCTCACACTAGCGCTTCTCAAGGTCTGGTCCCTGGGAGTTCAGGCAAACTCTCACCGGCCCCCACCCAGGCCCGCTGAGTCAGAAACTCTGGGTGGGACCTGGTAACAGGCCATCCAAGTGCTTTAGGACACACTCATGTTTGAGGGCCACTGATTTGCAAAGTGCTTTCATCTCCCTGAAATCTCGCTGAAGCCCAGGGTCTCCCTGTGGACAGCTTGTTAAGCTGAGACATCCTGGGTGAGGCTTGTACGTATAAAAATGGAGACAGTGCGTGTGGGCTGACTGCCTTGCTTCTCCAAAAATGGGAACAAAGGTGCAGTGTGTTATCGTCTTGCCTTATATTTAAAAAAATGAAAGGATAAGCCAAAACCTTAAAGAAAAAAATAACCTCAAGGGAGAGGTATGGGCATGGGGTGGGGAAATGGGTAATAAAAGCCAGGCCTCTCTGAACGTGCCTGTCTTGTAGACTTGACTTAGAAAGCCAGGGCTCAAATATGAAACAAGTCTGGAGTTAGTGAGTGGAGATTTTTGTCCAAAAGGGTTCTTGTAAAGGAGGAAAGAAGGGGTCACTGCAACAGAGGGACGGACGATATCTCAGAAAGAGAGGCTGCTTTGACTCTGAGGCCTGCAAGGGCTCAGGTTTGGGGTATAAAGAAGGTTTTCATTTAGAAGGGAAGTAAACAAGCCTCTTCTCGCTCCACTTCCCCACCCTCGTTCTTTCTAGAAGAGGATGGTTTACCAAGAGTCCAGCGTATTCTCCAAGGGGCTGCGTGCTGGCTCAGGCTGAGGGTGGGCCAGAGTTCAGGATCTGGAGGAAGGAGAGAAACAACCAAAGCTGGACTGACAAGCATTCTGCTCTGATGGCCCAGTAGGGACCAACATTTCAGCTATGGTTTGGGAGGCAAAGACGGGAACTTGGAGAGTCTGTGTCTGGCCTTGTCCTTTACAAACAGTGGGGGCATCCATGTGTCATACCTAAGTCATGTGGAAAAGANCAATCTAGAGTATATTTGAGTTGTTTTCCAAGAACTAAGACCCCCCAGGTGGAGGATGGTGTCTACACCTGGCCACAAGCACGTAGACCCCACACTGGCTGGAACCAGAAGGATGAGATTCAGGGACGTCACCCGGTTACCTCACCACCAACCAATCAGAAGAAAGTCCCACTCCCTACAGCCATCGCCCTAAGATTTGCTCTTAAAAAGCCTTTCCCCAAAAGGCATCAGGGAATTGGGGTTTCCTGAGCATGAGCTGCCTGTTCTCTTTGGCCCCGAAATAAACCATTCTCTGTTCTAAACTTCAACGTTTTGGTCGTTTGGCCTCTCAGTCCTGAGCAGGAATGAAAATTTTCTAGCTACATTTTCTGACCAGCATATACACGGTCAGGAGTGTCTGCCCCCCACTCCCCCGCCACCGACCCCATCACATAAGCAAGTGCCTAGCTCCTATCTCTCCCCAGATTTCAAGTTAGTTGCTTGTCCTGCAGCCTCAGTTCTCTGATGGGTTTTTAAAAAGTTGCTGTTTGCAGTTAACCCAGCTCGTCTCCCGTCACAGGTGTGAATTATACTGTGTCTTGCTCTCTGCAGCGAGGCTGGAAAATACTCTGAAGGTCTAGTGTGTCAAATCCAGACAGTGGGTCATGCTCCCTCGCAGGAATGCAGGCTGGGTTTCTTTCCCAGCCTTTGCAGTCAGGAGTGGTTCCAACGGTGACACCAGACCCACTGAAACCAAGAAAGAGCAGAGAGGGGCTGGGCCACAGAGGGCAATCCTGAAGTGGCTCTGGGCTCCAGAAGATTCCTGGGCCAGACAGGGATGCTGGATGTGCCAAGCCAGGGAGGAGAGTGGCCCCTTTCACTAGTGACCCCCGGGGTGGAGAAGAGGGAGAAGGTCTTTTTGTCTCCACACCTGCTTCCTTCTAATTCATTCTCAAAAAGCAGCCAGAGAGAGCTATGAGCTTAGTTAAAAAGTACTCTTCTCACCAGCTTTCTCCCTTATAACTGTGACTTGAGGAATAAGCAGGCCTTCCCCCCACAGCCAGGGTTTGCCCCAAAGTGAAGACTCACACGTCCTTACACAGGCTGCATACAGAAATGGGGTGGGAGGGACAGGAGATGCCCTGGACAAATTAACCAGCTGCCAGCAGAGAAAAAGCTCTCATTTCCAAATTCCCGCCAGAGCCTGTGCATCCGGCAGGGCCCTCCGGTGTGAGGGCTGCCGTGGCCCTCCATCCTGCTCACTCCGCCTGTGGCTCCCTGCCCTCCGTCTGGGGGCTGGAGAGAGAGGCCGAGGCTGCTGGACATCACTGTGTCAGGACTTAACCAAGAGCAAGGAGTCTGGGTGCTTGACGTTTGTAGGGAAAGAACAAGCAGCCAGGATGGTCAGGCCCTCTCGCCCCACGGCCTTTCCCTCTCGCCCCGAGTCCTGTAAACAGTGAGTTCTCCTGGTGATCTAACAGCTGAGAGCACTTACAGCGCTGCACACGCGTGTCACGGTGCGCTGGCTTGGCCACAGGCCACGTTTGCTCTGCCCGCCTATATAAGCTTCACCTGAGACCCTCTCGACACCGCACCAGCTGCATTAGAGAATAAGCATGTCTCCAGCTCCTTAGTCTCCTCGAATCTTCTTCCAGCTTCCCTGCTTATGTCTTGCCTACCCTGGGTTCAGCAAACAATGTGAATAGTGAGAGGGCTGGCATAGTGGGCAGTGAGACAGTGAGACAATGCTGTATCACAAAGTCCCCTTCCTGGTTATAGACTCGGGGTGCCTGGCTGGGAGGATCAGGGTGCCTGGCCGCTGGGAGATGGGCGAGTGCCTGTAAATAACAGGTCACTAGTAGAATGGTCAGGCCATTTAAGATGGCTGTTCTGGGGCGTCCCTGGAGGCTCAGTGGTGAAGAATCTGCCTGCCCATGCAGGAGACGTGGGTTCGATCCCTGGTCCAGGAGGATCCCACCACATACTGGGGAGCAGCTGGGCCTGTGAGCCACAGTGATTGAGCCTGGGAGCCACAAGTGCTGAAGCCCGCGTGCCCTGGAGTGCGTGAACCATGAAGCGGGTGGAGGGGAGCCAGCAATGAAAGGCCCACACTTACTGCAATGAGAGAGGGGCCCACGCAGTAACAAAGACTCAGCACAGCCAAAGAAATAAGTTTTTTTTTAAGTATATATTATATGTTTTAAAAGATGGCTCTTCTGTTGCTCTCTGTGAATCCTCTGCTCACCCAGGCCCTGCCTCACTCACATGACTATCCAATTCTCTTAACTACACAGCCTGGTAGCCGAGCCCACCTGAAATGAGTTCTCTCATAAACGGAGCCTCTTTCTCCCCTAAGTGCCAAAGACTGCTGTTACGTTCTCCACACACACTGGGGAGTTGCTCTGGGACCCTTTGTGTAAGATTCCCCCATCCCATTAGCCACTGAGGTCTGTCTTGAGGTCTCTGGACTCTTCCGTCTTGAGGCTGGGCAGCTACAAGGGGTGCAGGGCTCAGCCCAACACCAGTTCACACTCCTGGAGGCAGGAGAAGTGTCTAAAGGAGGCATATTTGTGCGAAGCTTGCCTGGGGAACTCGGTGGGCACCATCCAGGGAAAGCGAGAACCCATCAGGGAGAGCAGGCATGCTAAACCCCCTGAGGGGAAAAGAATGTTCTAAGAAACTCAGATTCTTCTGTAGGTGCCAGGGTCTTGGGTTGCCCTTGTGGGTGAAGGTGACTAAGGCAGGCAATAGGGCCAATCTCCCGTCAAGGCTGAGTGTTTGCAAAGTGGGAGGAGGGCTGGACTGGCTCTGGGGCCCAGGGGACGGTCAACCTTGAGCCGAGGCTTGGGCTGGGGGACGTCCCCTGGGGAGCCCTCTGGGGAGATCTGTGTGAGTCTTTGGGCTACGGGGCCATTTGTTTTGTTTTGTTTCCAACTGTGCTGTGAGGTTTGTGGGATCTTAGTTCCCCAACTAGGGATTGAACCTCTGGACCCTTGGCCATGAGAGAGAATGTGGAGTCCTGACAGCTGGACCACCAGGGAATTCCCTGATGGGGACGTATTTTAGGCCCACGTAAAAGCCGTGTCCTCTGACTCTGCGACGTCTGTGTCCTGCGTTCAGGAAATTCTCTCCCAGGTGTAGGACCCCGTGCTGGGGTGAAGAGGAGACAGGGATTTGGGGTCTTCCTCACAAGGCCCCTCTGAGGCTGCCTGGTGGAAGAGGCAGCATTCAAGTGGTCCAGGAGATGAGGCCGGAGTTAACGAGCAGAGGGGCCGGAGGCCCGGGACAAAGACGACTGAGCCTGGGAGGGGCCCTTAGCGTGAAGCATCTGCTCAGTGGGCGGCACCCGCCCAGTGCCCCAGCTCTTTTTCTAATCTGCTGAAATGAGCCTTAAAGAGGGGCGAGAAGGGATGCAGCCAGAACACTAGCTCCAGAAAACAAACTGATCACCCGGTTCCCTGTGTCTCACACCCTCTGCGGCCTCCCCGTCGCCCGGCACCTCTCCCCTCTCACTCCCAGGCCTTGGCACATGGTGTACCCCTGTCAGTACCATCCTCCGCCCCTCTTCTTAAAATTATTATTAATAGACTGTATCCTTTACTAGGCTTTATATTTTTAGAGCAGCTTTAGGTTTACAGAAAAATTGGGAAGAAAGTACAGAGAATGACTGTATGTCGCTTCTGCCACCCGTGATCCCCACTCCCCAGCTCTGGAACACAATTTCCTCTGTTACCAATGTCTTGCATCAGTGTGGGGCTTTTTGTTACAATGGCTGAACCAATACTGAGGACTTATTATAAAGTCCATAATTTATGCAAGAGCTCTGTGTTGTACAGATCTATGAGTTTGGACAAAAACATAATGTCACGCTTCCACCATTTGAGAAACGTACACGAGGGTTTCACTGCCCCCGAGTCCCCCTCTTCTCCACCTGTTCATCCCTTCTTCCTTCCCCCACCCCTATGACATTCTTTTTTACGTGACTATTAACACCCATTTTACTCTTTGATTCCTGGGTTGGGCAGAATTGCTAGAGAAGGGATAGGCTCCCCACTGCAGTATTCTTGGGCTTCCCTGGTGGCTCAGCTGGTAAAGGANGACATTCTTTTTTACGTGACTATTAACACCCATTTTACTCTTTGATTCCTGGGTTGGGCAGAATTGCTAGAGAAGGGATAGGCTCCCCACTGCAGTATTCTTGGGCTTCCCTGGTGGCTCAGCTGGTAAAGGATCTGCCTGCAATGTGGGAGACCTGGGTTTGATCCCTGGGTTGGGAAGATCTCCTGAAGAAGAGAAAGGCTACCCACTCCAGTATTCTGGCCTGGAGAATTCCATGGACTATATAGTCCATGGGGTCGCAAAGAGTGGGATTCGACTGACCGACTTTCACTTAACTCTCTGAGCTAGTTTCCTTTCTTTCTGATTTCAGTTGCCTCTATATTTGCATGAAGTCATTTATTTAACTGTTTGAAGTTGATGCTTTGGCAATGGAAGAACACTGGGAAGATGACAACAGATAACGTGTACTTTCCCTCTTACAAAGGGAGGAGGAGCCCAGGAAAGCCTGGATGTTTTCAAGTGTTAGGTTCAGCTATCCCAGCAAGGTGCAGGGGCTGTTACCCCATTAGAGAGATGTGCAAACTGGGGCTTGGTTGCTTAAGTCACTCACCCAAGGTCATACAGCTTGGAAGTAGCAGGGCTGGATTCGAACCCTGTGCCGTCCAGTCATAGAGCCCATTCTCTTTCCAGCATAACCAGAGTTGAGCATCTGCCACCTCCTACCCGTGAGCTGTGTTTCCTTTGCAGCTTCTCTAGATCTGACACGTACCTGGATGCAGCTGATCGGAGCAGGCCTGCCCACCCTCACTGCCCCGGTGGAGTCTTGGCCAGGATGTTGCCTCTGGTGGCTTCACTCATGCCGGGGACTGAAGGGCTCACGTGGCCATGGGGAAGACAGGAATCTGGTAGGACTTTCACACAACATTGTGAGGCTATTCTGGAGGTCAGAAATCTAAAACAGGTTCGCAGGGCTGTAGGGAAGGACTGGCACGTGGGGCAAGGTGAGCTGGAAACTGCTGTGTTTGGTACTCTATGGCCTGTATTGTATTGGCCTGTAATACACTGACAAAACATTTTAAAATAATGGAAATAAGTTTCATATTAGGAGACCTCCAACACCCTCCCTCCGCCACTCCCTGCCCCAGGACCCCAGTCCTTTATTTCAGCTGCAACAGGTCCATCCCTCACCTTCTAGACAGCGGGCAGGAAAGTGGGGAGGAGGTTGAGGAGTAAAAACCGCAGGGGAAGGGACGGCCCTGGGCAACTATGTGACATAATGTGACCCCAGCCCACTTTCCCTGCCCCCTCTTCCCACTGTGGGGCTGCAGGGACGGACCAGGAGCCGGCGGCCGTGGGGCAGTGGCGTCAGTTCCTCTCATCTCCAGCGAGCGCGCTCTCTCTGGGATTTGATGTGGGTCAAGCGGAGAGCTGGGCAGTTGGCCACAGGAGTTGTGGGTGACCTAGAACCCAGGGTCTAGAGAGGGCACGTGGGGTCAGGAGACGCCTGCCAGGTGTCGGCCGAGGCTCAGAGGATTGGAGGAGAAGCCAGTCCAGGCTGAGATGGACAGGTGAGAACAGGAAGAGAAGCCGACTGCCTGGAGGGGGCAATGTGCCACCAAGCAGGGAGGTCCCCAGTGGCGTGGGGGCAGGGGTCCTGGGGCTGCCTTGAAGCCTGGTCCAGACACCCAGAAGTCCCTCTTTTGTTGAGTTTAGTTTCTACTGTTCAGCAAAATGAATCAGCCATAAATATATATGCATATCCCCTCCCTTTTGGACTCCTTCCCCTGCAGGTCCCCACAGAGCATTAAGCAAGTGTTCCCTCTGCTATACAGTAGGTCCTCATTAGTTGTCTATTTTATACATACTGCCAACAGTGTATAGGTGTCAATTCCAGATCTGTGCTGTTTTAAGCCACTAAGCTTGTGGTGATTTGTTATAGCAGAAATAGAAAGCTAATGTAGTAATTGATATTGGTGGTAGTTGGTGGTTTAGTCACTAAGTCGTGTCCGACTCTTGAGATCCCGTGGACTGTAACCTGCCAGGCTCCTCTGTCCATGGGAATTCTCCAGGCAAAAATACTGAAGTGGGTTGCCATTTCCTTTTCCAATAGTTGACATTAATATATATTAATAGTTCCTTATACTCCTATTGTGCTTAACTATTTACCAAATAGTAAATATGATACATTCTTGTCTCCCTAACTAGATTATAAATCCCTTAAGGATGTGAACAGTCTTTTCTACTTCTCTTGCACCCCAGTACTGTCAGCTCTCTTCTGTGGGTTCCACATCCTCAGATACCAAAGGCCGACCATGGTGTCTAGTATCTAACGGCTCTAGGAACTTGATGAAGGAAGAAAGGGAGTGATGCTTATTCAGCATACATTCTGTCCCAGGCACTATCATAAGCATTTTACATGCTTTATCTCATTAAATCTTCACATGCCTTTAAAAATGGAGGGGGAGAGGGGTGGAAAGGAAAAGAGAATCTCTCTATTTTATAAGTTCAACATTTTGTAAGTCCTCATGTTTCCCTTGTTTATTTCCCTTTGGGCTTTGTGGGTTGTCAGTAAAGTTCCATTTGAAAACCTCTGTCCTTTAAGCCAAGGGAAACACAGAAACAGAACCGCTTTGCCCACGCTTGGCCAGAGGAAAAAAAGAACTGGGTCTGGAAAGGGGGTTGAGGGTGAGGCTTTGAACCAAGAGAGCTGGGTGCAAGACCAGCTCTGCCACCCACTGGCCCCACGAACTTGGGCAATTGACTTACCCTCCCCACGTCTAAGTCTCCTCTGCTGTAAAACTCATGCCACATTGACTGCACAAATGTGAGGTGAGCTCTTATTATGTGCTGGGCCCTGGCCCCAGGCCTAGAGATGAACAGATGAATACAAGAGGCTCAAGTCCCTGCTTTCACAGGGCAAACCTTCCAGAGAGGTAGAGAAAGTAAATAAGACACAAATAAACGTGTAGTATGTTTGTCAACAGTGCTAAGGGGAAACAGATGTCCTAGGTGAGCAGTTAAATAAAGGACGGTATATCCAGGGTTGTGGGATCGTCTTAGCAATAAAAAGGAAGGAACTATTGATATACCTCGTATGGATCTCAAGGGGATTCTGCTGAGTGAAAACAGCCCAATTCCCGAAGGTCACGTGCTGCGTGATTCCACTTATACATCATTCTCAGAACACCAACACTGTAGAGATGGGGAACAGGCTAGAGGTTGTCCGGGGTTAGGGGTGGTGGGTGTGTGGGCTTGACTACAGAGAAATCTTTGCGGTGAGGAGTATACTGTATCTTGGTTGCAGCGGTCATTACACCAAGCTACACATGTATTTAAAAGGGCTGAAAACTGCACACACATTGGACCAGTGTCAGCTTGCTGACTGTGATGTGATGTAAGGTGCCACCACTGAGGGACACTGGATGAAGGGTGCATGCGGCCTTTCTGTGCTGTCTCTCCAACTTGCTGCAAATCTATCATTTCAAAATTTTTTTAATATGCAAGAAAACAAACTAAAGGAGGGAGGAAGGATAGGCAATCTGTGGCCAGCAGTGTTGAAATTTTGGATGGGGCTTATCAAGGTATAACTACCTCGGAAGGCAGAAGGGTGATTTAACTGTGATGTGACTGGAACCTAGAAATGCTGCAAATACTCAGGAAATGCCAGTTATTAATGTTTTTCTTAGGGAGCTTAGGGTTCTGTTTAAACATCTCCTTTTTTTGTATTTGATAATATTGCTGTGGTTATTTTTTTTAGATCCATAACTTTTGAAGACGCATGTTTGAAATGTTTACAGATGATGTGGAATGCGGTCTGGGATTTCAAGATAAAACACAAAGCAGAGGGGACTTCCCTGGTGGTCCAATCATTGAGACTTCACCTTCCAATGCAGCGGCTGCAGGTTCAATCCCTGGTCAGGGACCTAAGATCCCACATGCCTCCCAGCCAAAAAACCAGAACATAAAAACAAAGAGTATTGCAACAAATTCAATAAAGAAAAAGCAAAAAATGGTCCACATCAAAAAAAAAAAAAAAAATCTTAACCACAAGGCAGAGTAGTGGAGGGATGTGGTAAGGGTTTGTGGCTGGGTGGACTGTGAGGGTGGTGGGGTCCCTTGAATTCTGTCACTAAGACACAGCAAGCTCTAGTCCCAGATGGACTCCAAGCATAGCAGGAGCCAGTTCTACTGCGGGCCGCTGAGGTCAAGACCACACCCACGTCATCAGCTTTTGGTGTTGCAGAGAAGGGAAGGTACCCTGCCAACCCAGATGGCCCACATCTTTGGTGGGACCAGCTGTAGGAGCTCCTCTGTCTGCTTTTCAAGTTGAGACCATCTCCTGGTTTGCTGTTGGGAGCTTGTTTTAGGGTCCATCCCCATGTTGTTTCTTAATAATTTGTTTACTTAGAAAATCGGATTCTGAGGGCAGGCAGTGCAGCAGGATGGAGGTGTGCTTTCCCCTAACTTGTGTTAGCTGCAGAAACTTCTCTCTCCCCAAACAAATCTTTGTGAGGCCTCCGAATGTATGAAACCGACAGCGTTTCTACAATGGCATGATCTTGAGGGAAGTGCTCTCCTCCCCTTAAAAAAAAAATTATTTATTTTTGGCTATGCTGGGTCATCATTGCAGCTTGGACTTTCTCTAGCTGCAGCGATTGGGGGCCATTCTCCAGCTTCAGTGGGCCCCTCACTGCAGCAGCCTCTCTTGCCGCAGAGTACAGGCTCTTGGACAGGTGGGCTTGAACAGGTACAGCATGAAGGCTCAGCAGTTTCAGCTCCTGGACTCTAGAGCATAGGTTCAATAGCATGGGCTTAGTTGCTCCGAGGCATATGGGACCCTCCTGGACCAGGAATCGAACCTGTGTCTCCTTTAGCAGGTGTATTCTTCACCACTGAGCCATGTGGGAAACCCTCCCCTTTGGTTTCTTTGCCAGCACTTTACAGTTTATTGGCTCACCTCCAAAGGTAGGCAGCCTAGATGAGGTCCTGTCTTGGAGCCAAGGAACCTGGGAGCAGAGGGTTCTGTTATTTGCTTCAAGCCCTGTGGGTGATGAGCAGGGGGATCACTTCCTCCCTGAGTCCTCTGCCATGCCCATGGAAGCCTGGGTGGGTGGTCTCATCCCTGCAGCCCTCAACACAGGGTCCAGTGACGTAAGGAAGTGAAATGCCCACATGTGCTCCAGCCAGCCAGTCTCCAGCTGGAGAGAACCACCTAGTTCCAGCCTTCAGTCTGCCATCAGCTGCCCAGGGGACATTCATGGCACCCAAATGCCTTCAGAAGAAGGGACTTTGCCACTCTGCCTTTAGGCCTGTGGGAGGGGTCTTTATCCATAAAGATGGTAACAGTTAACAGTATCTATTGGGTCAGTACTGAACATGCCTTTCTCACTCAGTCCTCCCAACCAGCCAACTATTTGGGTGTCACTATGATTATTAACCCTATTTACAGATGGGAAAACTGAGGTCTGGAGAGGTGAAATAACCTATGCACAATCAGACAGCAATGAGTGATGGAAAAGAAAGTGAAAGTCGCTCAGTTGTGTCTGACTCTTTGCGACCCCATGGAATTCTCCAAGCCAGAATACTGGAGAGGGTAGCGTTTCCCTTCTTCAGGGGATTTTCCCAACCCAGGGATCAAACCCAGGTCTCCCGCATTGCAGGCGGATTCTTTACCAGCTGAGCCCTAAGGGAGACGAACCCAAAATTCAGGTCTGTCTGGTTTCATCGGCCTCGCCTTTTCTTTTCAGTTTTTTGTTTATTTGTTTAATTTGGTAAAAACTATCACACAGCCATCCCCCTTCCCAGCAGAAGAGCGCTTGCCTTCCAGTGTAGTTCTCCAGAGCGATTTCCTGCATGTATGTTCTTCCGCATGTGTGCACGCTCAGTTGTGTCTGATTCTTTTGTGACCCCATAGACTGTAGCCCTCCAGGCTCCTCTGTCCACGGAATTTTCCAAGCAAGAATATTGGAGTAGGTTGACGTTTCCTACTCCAGGGGATCTTCCCAACCCAGAGGTCAAACCCATGTCTCTTGCACCTCCTTTATTGGCAGGTGGATTCTTCCCCACTGAGCCACCTGGGAAACCATATTCCATTGTAATCTTACTCATAATGGGGGTTATATCCACCACTCTCCACATGGATTTTCACTCAACAGAACTTCTTGAACAGGGTTCTGAATCAATGCGTACAGGTTGGCCTTGTTACATTTTATCCGCTTAGTATTCTATACCTGTGGCCATATTGATTCAACAGTCTTCTGTAATTGCTCACCCAGGTGGATTCCAGAGGTTTCTCTCCCCAACCACTGCCAGTGCCGATGCACAAACTTGGCCAATACCCCTGACCACCTCTTTTCAATGTGGCCACGACCCCTCTCTGGACTTAAGATTCCTTCCAGTCCTAACCACAGCCTCTGATTCTTCAGGGGGAGAAGGGCCAGAGCAGATGTTCTCAATCCCTCCTGACTGGGGTCAGAGGCCCTGCAACAAGGTGAGAGGGACGGTGGAGGGCCAGCTGGTCCGTTTGCCTCCTGCTGGCCCAGCCGCGTGCAAACCTCCCAGAGGAGAACCACCCACCCGGTGCACTCCTCTCTTAAAGGAAGAAACGCGTGGCACGCACAGATGGCCCTCACGCCCCACTGTTTCCTGCCCCTCCCACTTGGCCCAAGGCCTCTAATCCCCTTTTACCATCTTGTCCCCTCAGGCCAGCTTTCCTTCCTTCTGTTCCCTTTGCAGAGGTTGCAGCAGATGGCGACCTTGCTCTCCAAGGTCAGAGCTGCCCCTCCTGAGAGGTGGCCTTGGATGACCCACGGATGAGGAGGGGGCCCTGGCAGGCAGCCAGCCAGGGGGCCTGTTGACAGGAGCTGTAGCAGGACAGAGGGGCTACAGGCAGTTTGGGAAGTCGCCTCAAATCCAAAAGGCCCTCAGTGACCCAACTAAGTCAAAAGAAGCGTGAATTGAACCTCGCCTCCAGCAGTTTTCTTTCTATTCCTACAAAGCTTAAGAGAAGCAGGAAAGGGAAAGAGGACTCTTCTGCACCCTTTCAATATGGTGCTAAAGGACATGCATCCTGGGAGCAGAGAAATCGGGGTTTGAATGAGCCTGGAGAACAATCCCTGAGTTGGGAAGATCCCCTGGAGAAGGGGATGGTGAGCCACTCCACTTCTTGCCTGGAGAATCCCGTGGACAGAGGAGCCTGGTGGGCTACAGTCCATGGGGTCGCAAAGGGAGACACGACTGAGCGACTAAGCACTCACACACGAAACGCCAACGCCACGACCCAGAGTTACCCAGTCAGGACCTCAGTGTCAATAGCTGTCAAACGGGAGTTAGAAAACTGACCTAAATTGATCTAACAGCAGCAGCTGCCCTGTGTGACCTGTGGGACATTTGCTGAGGTGGCATTTGCTTGCCGAGGAGGACCGGGCTGGGGGGACGGCCCCCAAGAGGCTGAGGGCTGGGGGCCACCCCGGCTCCCTGCTCTTCCAGCTCCCTCTGCCCCTTTCCCCCGCGCTGGGGGTCAAGTGTCCACCCCCGCCTGGGTGATCCAGAGCTGACCCCCAGCAGGCTGTGACCCTGGCCCCCTCGGGTGAGTCTCTGAGGCCCCTGTTTCCTCAGCGCTGCCTGGGCTGTGACAGGCGCCTGGGAACCATGCCCTGCTGTGGAAGCTGACGAGGCCCCTGAGTCCTGAGAGGCCCTCAGGGCAAGAGGGGGGGGTGCTCAGAGAGGCGGGCAGGGCCTGGAGGGGCACATGCCACTCTCCCTATGAGAGGCCCTGGGGTGGCAGTCCATGGGCGACCCCACCCCACTGCGGCAGCAGCCAGGTCTGCCTCCCTCTGAGAAGTGCCAGGAGCTGGTGGGGGAGTCGTGGTGAGGGGTGTGTGCAACGGGGCATCCCTGAGCCCCTGAGTGTCCTGCACACCCGCCCCCTCCAGTGGCCTCCGGGGAGGAGGAGGGGCCTCCAGCACCCCCAGGGACCCCACCTGCCTCATCGGACCGGTGCCAGGAGAGGCTGGCTCAGCGCGTCTGCAGCACCCCAGCATCTCTTGCTCACGCTCACCCTCTCTTGCAGCCTCTCTTCCTCGCTTTGACCTGTGTGCATCAGTCTCGGTCTCTGCCCCAAATCTCTTTCCCCTGTCTGCCCCTGCCTGCCCCTGGCACCCTGACCTCCATGCCCCTCCTGCCCCTCTTCCCCTTTAGTCTCCCTTCACCCCCATTTTTCTCTACCTGAAAAGAACCCCAGCCCCCTGAGGTTTGGGGAAGGTTGGATTTGGGACTCAGAGACCAGGCCCTACCCCAGAAGCCATCGCCCGCTGCGCAGGAGGCCACGGCTCCAGGGACCGCCGCCGCTCTGAGCGCCCCCTTCATTCGGTCATTTAACTTCCTCGCTTCTAACGGGCCCCACATGGAGAGACAGCCAACCTGTCATCCTCTCCCCAAGGACCCCTTCCTCCCAGGGAACTTTGTCATCCAAGCTTCTCATCTCCAGAACAGGGAGGGCATGGAGGAGTGTGGTGCCAGGCCGCAGGGCCCGAGGGCAGCTTTTCGGGCTTTCTGGGTTTTTCCCACCTCTCCTCCAGCCCAGCGCTGTTTGGAATCAGTCAGGTCATGTCCATGCTGAGCTGGAATGGCGTCACATGTGCTGATGAGACGCCAGAGCCGTGAAGATGGGGTGTTGGGCGTTAGGAGACTCTTCTCATGGGCAGAAACGTATTTGAGACCCTGGCCATCGTGAAGCACAGGGTGGTCCCCAGGGGGATGTCCTGCCCACCCTTGGGCCTGGATTGGTGGCACAACTGGCCTGGATTCAGTTGGCAGAGTTGGGTCTCATTTGTTCCCTCTGCACTGCCTTCGGCACCTGGCACCCCCTGGCACAGTGGATGTACACCGGGCACCTCTCGGATGCTGGCCAGGACTTTCCAAGTTCACTCCTCTGCCATCTCCGGGTCTCCAACTCTCCGGGCCCCATTTTAACTGGAAGTTGGCTGGCACAGGGTTCAGCAGGCCCTCCCTGCCAACTCCCTCACCGCCTAGCTTTTGATTCTAAAGCCATCTTTATGCCAATCCCACAAAAAGGAGCCCAAACCAACAGCAACAGGAAGGGAAAGAACAATAAAAATGCGACAGGCTCAGGGGCTGTTTCCCGCAGGTCTTGAGGGTCCAGAGAGGTCCTTTTGTGCGGCCAGGAACAGGACCGAGCATCTGGGCTGAGTTACTGGCCCAGCTACAAAGGCACCCCCTTCCCAGTGGCTCAGGACTTACCAAAGATTCCAGAAAAACAAGAGGGTTTGAGGTTGAAAAGTAGTTTAGGGATTGTATTCATATTCTTGTAAATGATACACAGTATTCCTCCGAGTGAATAGGAAAAGCTTAGGCAATTTAAACACAATATAGCCACCAAAGGCGATGGAGACAGGCAATCGTGGGCTCCGTCCCTTGTGGGGCCCCAGCCATGGGCGAAGAGGCCTGGCCCTCTCGGCAGTCTTGAAGTTGGGTGCTGGGACAGTGATAGAGGACTGGGAGGGGGTGAGTGGCATCACACCTCTTTACGTGGTAGTTTGTGCAAATTCTGAAAGGAGTGAAGGAATAAATGAAATGAATTTTTAAAGTAATTTTTTTATTTCCGAAAAAAGTATGGATTTGAGTTTTATCTCTGCCCTCCTAAAGATGCTTATTAAGTGTTTCTCTGTTCGCTTCTGCACCCACCCCTATCTTTCACTAACCCACTGCCCAGGTCTGAGTTCNGCCGCGTGCAAACCTCCCAGAGGAGAACCGCCCACCTGGTGCACTCCTCTCTTAAAGGAAGAAACGCGTGGCACGCACAGATGGCCCTCACGCCCCACTGTTTCCTGCCCCTCCCACTTGGCCCAAGGCCTCTAATCCCCTTTTACCATCTTGTCCCCTCAGGCCAGCTTTCCTTCCTTCTGTTCCCTTTGCAGAGGTTGCAGCAGATGGCGACCTTGCTCTCCAAGGTCAGAGCTGCCCCTCCTGAGAGGTGGCCTTGGATGACCCACGGATGAGGAGGGGGCCCTGGCAGGCAGCCAGCCAGGGGGCCTGTTGACAGGAGCTGTAGCAGGACAGAGGGGCTACAGGCAGTTTGGGAAGTCGCCTCAAATCCAAAAGGCCCTCAGTGACCCAACTAAGTCAAAAGAAGCGTGAATTGAACCTCGCCTCCAGCAGTTTTCTTTCTATTCCTACAAAGCTTAAGAGAAGCAGGAAAGGGAAAGAGGACTCTTCTGCACCCTTTCAATATGGTGCTAAAGGACATGCATCCTGGGAGCAGAGAAATCGGGGTTTGAATGAGCCTGGAGAACAATCCCTGAGTTGGGAAGATCCCCTGGAGAAGGGGATGGTGAGCCACTCCACTTCTTGCCTGGAGAATCCCGTGGACAGAGGAGCCTGGTGGGCTACAGTCCATGGGGTCGCAAAGGGAGACACGACTGAGCGACTAAGCACTCACACACGAAACGCCAACGCCACGACCCAGAGTTACCCAGTCAGGACCTCAGTGTCAATAGCTGTCAAACGGGAGTTAGAAAACTGACCTAAATTGATCTAACAGCAGCAGCTGCCCTGTGTGACCTGTGGGACATTTGCTGAGGTGGCATTTGCTTGCCGAGGAGGACCGGGCTGGGGGGACGGCCCCCAAGAGGCTGAGGGCTGGGGGCCACCCCGGCTCCCTGCTCTTCCAGCTCCCTCTGCCCCTTTCCCCCGCGCTGGGGGTCAAGTGTCCACCCCCGCCTGGGTGATCCAGAGCTGACCCCCAGCAGGCTGTGACCCTGGCCCCCTCGGGTGAGTCTCTGAGGCCCCTGTTTCCTCAGCGCTGCCTGGGCTGTGACAGGCGCCTGGGAACCATGCCCTGCTGTGGAAGCTGACGAGGCCCCTGAGTCCTGAGAGGCCCTCAGGGCAAGAGGGGGGGGTGCTCAGAGAGGCGGGCAGGGCCTGGAGGGGCACATGCCACTCTCCCTATGAGAGGCCCTGGGGTGGCAGTCCATGGGCGACCCCACCCCACTGCGGCAGCAGCCAGGTCTGCCTCCCTCTGAGAAGTGCCAGGAGCTGGTGGGGGAGTCGTGGTGAGGGGTGTGTGCAACGGGGCATCCCTGAGCCCCTGAGTGTCCTGCACACCCGCCCCCTCCAGTGGCCTCCGGGGAGGAGGAGGGGCCTCCAGCACCCCCAGGGACCCCACCTGCCTCATCGGACCGGTGCCAGGAGAGGCTGGCTCAGCGCGTCTGCAGCACCCCAGCATCTCTTGCTCACGCTCACCCTCTCTTGCAGCCTCTCTTCCTCGCTTTGACCTGTGTGCATCAGTCTCGGTCTCTGCCCCAAATCTCTTTCCCCTGTCTGCCCCTGCCTGCCCCTGGCACCCTGACCTCCATGCCCCTCCTGCCCCTCTTCCCCTTTAGTCTCCCTTCACCCCCATTTTTCTCTACCTGAAAAGAACCCCAGCCCCCTGAGGTTTGGGGAAGGTTGGATTTGGGACTCAGAGACCAGGCCCTACCCCAGAAGCCATCGCCCGCTGCGCAGGAGGCCACGGCTCCAGGGACCGCCGCCGCTCTGAGCGCCCCCTTCATTCGGTCATTTAACTTCCTCGCTTCTAACGGGCCCCACATGGAGAGACAGCCAACCTGTCATCCTCTCCCCAAGGACCCCTTCCTCCCAGGGAACTTTGTCATCCAAGCTTCTCATCTCCAGAACAGGGAGGGCATGGAGGAGTGTGGTGCCAGGCCGCAGGGCCCGAGGGCAGCTTTTCGGGCTTTCTGGGTTTTTCCCACCTCTCCTCCAGCCCAGCGCTGTTTGGAATCAGTCAGGTCATGTCCATGCTGAGCTGGAATGGCGTCACATGTGCTGATGAGACGCCAGAGCCGTGAAGATGGGGTGTTGGGCGTTAGGAGACTCTTCTCATGGGCAGAAACGTATTTGAGACCCTGGCCATCGTGAAGCACAGGGTGGTCCCCAGGGGGATGTCCTGCCCACCCTTGGGCCTGGATTGGTGGCACAACTGGCCTGGATTCAGTTGGCAGAGTTGGGTCTCGTTTGTTCCCTCTGCACTGCCTTCGGCACCTGGCACCCCCTGGCACAGTGGATGTACACCGGGCACCTCTCGGATGCTGGCCAGGACTTTCCAAGTTCACTCCTCTGCCATCTCCGGGTCTCCAACTCTCCGGGCCCCATTTTAACTGGAAGTTGGCTGGCACAGGGTTCAGCAAGCCCTCCCTGCCAACTCCCTCACCGCCTAGCTTTTGATTCTAAAGCCATCTTTATGCCAATCCCACAAAAAGGAGCCCAAACCAACAGCAACAGGAAGGGAAAGAACAATAAAAATGCGACAGGCTCAGGGGCTGTTTCCCGCAGGTCTTGAGGGTCCAGAGAGGTCCTTTTGTGCGGCCAGGAACAGGACCGAGCATCTGGGCTGAGTTACTGGCCCAGCTACAAAGGCACCCCCTTCCCAGTGGCTCAGGACTTACCAAAGATTCCAGAAAAACAAGAGGGTTTGAGGTTGAAAAGTAGTTTAGGGATTGTATTCATATTCTTGTAAATGATACACAGTATTCCTCCGAGTGAATAGGAAAAGCTTAGGCAATTTAAACACAATATAGCCACCAAAGGCGATGGAGACAGGCAATCGTGGGCTCCGTCCCTTGTGGGGCCCCAGCCATGGGCGAAGAGGCCTGGCCCTCTCGGCAGTCTTGAAGTTGGGTGCTGGGACAGTGATAGAGGACTGGGAGGGGGTGAGTGGCATCACACCTCTTTACGTGGTAGTTTGTGCAAATTCTGAAAGGAGTGAAGGAATAAATGAAATGAATTTTTAAAGTAATTTTTTTATTTCCGAAAAAAGTATGGATTTGAGTTTTATCTCTGCCCTCCTAAAGATGCTTATTAAGTGTTTCTCTGTTCGCTTCTGCACCCACCCCTATCTTTCACTAACCCACTGCCCAGGTCTGAGTTCACCACTGACCCGTTCTTTTTTCTTTCTATTTGCCCATTCCCCAACTGAGGATGGGTTTAGGGTTTTTTTAATGCCCCCCTCCCCCTGTCCCCCCCCCCACACACATACCCTGGTCCTATGAATTAAACAGAGATAGATATAGGTAGTTGGAGAGAGAGAGATACCAGTATCAATCTCTGTATCTCTCTATATCTATATCCACTGATTGATCAATAAAGGAAGCAGAGATGGGAAATTCAAGGCTCTGTCACTTACCTGCCCAGAGACCCCTGCTGGTCTTCAGCTATATTACAGACCATCCCTGCCTGGAATTCTCCAGGCCAGAATACTGGAGTAGGTAGGTAGCCTTTTCCTTTTCCAGGGGATCTTCCCAACCCAGGGATCTAACCCAGGTCTCCCACATTGCAGGCGGATTTTTTACCAACTGAGCTATCAAGGAAGCCCTCTGGACGTGCTAGACAATTTTTTAACAGCAGGCTTTTGGGGGAAGGGGGTGAGAAGCCCTGACTGTAGCCTTTGCCGATTCCTGTGATATAAACAATTCCTGCCATGGCTGACATCACATTACTAGTGTGATGATGTCACAGAGTGGAGCTGGGAAGAGATGCACACGGCTGCTCTCACGAGTCATGTCTGCTCCATCCAGCACACCACACGGGAGACCATTATGGGATGGACCCAGCTGGCCTCTGAGGCCGGAAGTCCCCCGATCCCTTCTCTGTCCGTGGCTACCCCAGGGGTTTGAGACTTTCCCACCAGCCGGCTCTCACCCTTTCTCCTCAATTCCTGGTCCACCTTCCACCCCTCCTCTTCCTCCAGCAAGTACAGACCAAGGTCAACAGTCCCAATCCAATGGCAACCGGAAACCACAGCCAGGACACCAGGCCTTTATTTTTCTTTGAAAAGGAACTATAAACCAGATCAATGTATTCCCCACCCCCAAAATATGTAAACCTATAAAAGAAAGTGTTCCCTTGTTACTGAAAGTGGAGAGTGAGGGAAAGGAGACGGTGGAGCCCGCTGAGGAAGGACCCACTGCGCCGGCCCAGCCCCGAAGGTCACGCCTGTGCCTGTGGACTCTGTGGTTGATGCCTCGGGACGGGAGGGGGCAGGTGGCCAGGGCAGCCGCGGGCCAGCGTGGAGCCCTGGGCGGCCACTCAGGGGAAGGAAGGCCACTCAGGGCCGGGCTGAGGAAAGGACCTCCAAGCACTGTCTCAGAGCCTCCAGGCACTGGGAGGTCAGATGCTCATTTCATACAGAGAGCCAACTCCACCCACTGCAGAGAAAGAGAAAAGTGACCTTTGTGATAGTTGAGGCAATTCCAGGAACCATCCCACACAGGAAGCATCTTCCCTGAGTGAGCCTCAGGCGGACACATGGGTCTCAGCAGCTGGTCTCGCTGCCCTGCTTGCTGAGGACATCCTGCCCCTGTGTGTGGTTCTGCTGTTTGAAGATGTAAGGAGTTTTCATCCAGCCGAGCCCTCTGGAAAGGCAGCTGCTGGGCGGGGACCTGTCCTCAGACCCTGGAGTCTATCCCATCCTGGAGGGAACCAAACTGGTCCGTCTTCAACGCTGTGCCTTTCCGGGGGTGGGGAGCTGGGTGTTCCAAGAACAATTTGAATAAAGCACGTTTTTCACCCAGTGTAAAGGAGCCGAGAGAGGGGAGCGATGAGGCTCATGGAAGTGAAGGGTGGAGAGGTTAGGAGACGATGGTGTAAACTCAGTCTTGGCTGACCCAAAGTCACCACTGCACTGACCTCACCTTGACCCTTAGAGGGCTGAACAGCCCCCACCTCACCTTCACTGAGACCTTCACCCCTCCCCACTTTATGGTGAAATGAGCAGGGTAAGGCACCCCCTTAGAAAAGTTGGGGACCCCTGAGTCATGGGCACTGTTTCTCAGCATAGAAGACACTTTAGGGGTGATGCTTAGACACAGACAATGTTCAGCCAACATTCTAAAAAAGGTAATTTCTTTTCTATTAATTTTTAAGATTAATTTTAATTGGAGTATAGTTGACTTATAATGTGTTAGTTTCAGGTGTAGAGCAAGGTGAATCAGTTATAGATACACCCACTCTTTTTTAGACTCTTTTTCCATATATAGGTCATTAGAGTATGGAGTAGAGTTCACTGTGCTATTCAGTGGGTCCTTATAGGAGTGTGTGTGGGTCAAGGCCAGTCTCCAGTCTACCCCTTCCCCTCTTATCCCCTGGTAACCCCTAAGTTTGTTTTCTATATCTGTGACTCCATTTCTGTTTTGTAAATAGGTTCATTTGCACCTTTTTTTTTAGGTTCCACATATAAGCAATATCATATTTTTATCTTTCTTTGACTTACTTTACTCAGTATGACAATCTCTAGGTCCGTCCACATCACTGCAAATGGCATTATTTCATCCTTCTCTATGGCTGAGTAATATTCCATTGTATAAACGTACTGCATCTTCTTTATCCATGCCTCCACTGATGGACATTTAGGTTATTTCCATGTCCTGGCTATCGGAATCATTGATACAATGAATCCTTTCCGTTAGTTTTGAGTCTTTCTGGACGTTTGTATCAGCATTCTAGAGCTGCCACCCAGAGTACCGTGGAGCAGGGGGCTTCACCGATAGAAATTCCTGTTCTCACACTTCTGAAGGCTGGACGGCCGACAGCAAGGTCTCTGCACTGTTGGTTCCCTCCTGCCTCCTTGGCTTGCAAACGGCGATTCCATCTTCTCCGTGTCATCACACAGCCTCCCCTCCATGTGTTCCTGTGGTCTAAACCCCTCTTAAAAGGACAGCAGTCAGGGGACCTGCCTCGTGGCCCAGTGACTGAGACTCTGCGCTCCCACTGCAGGGGGCACGTGGCTGGATCCCTGGTCAGGGAATTAAGATCCTGAAATCTCCATGGCACGGCCAAAAGAAGAAAAAGACATCGGCCAGATTGGATTAGAGCCCATCCTAATGGCCTCGTTTTAACTTAATCACCTCTTTAAAGATCCTGCCTCTAAATGCAGTCCCATTCTGAAGGACTGGGGGTTGGGACATGAGAATTTCAGGGGGACACAGCACAGCCCATAATAGCCCGCTTAGTGCTGGCATCACTCTGTTTCCACATTTTCTCCTTTTTAGAAAAGAAAGACCTCAGACAAGGAGACTTGAAGGCAAGACAACCCTGAGTCAGAGATAATCATGCCGTGTTTCCATCAATTGCACATGGTCTTCTGGGACACGTGACCCTGGCCATATTGGCAGCGATGTAATGTCACTTTTTAAAGTAAGTGCATTGAAGAAATGAGTGAACTCTTCAGTAGCATGAAGTACATCATGAAAGTGGTACAGAGAGGAAATGGTATCTAGCCTAAAGGGCTTAGCAAATGGGATCGGATGGATGCCCGAGGCTGGCTCCGTTAGGGCAAGGACTGGAACCCAGGGCCCTGCCTCCAAGCCCAGATCCTTTCAAATAACCAGTGCTGTGCCAGTGGGTGTTTGGTGCTCAGGGAGGGTGGAAATTTGTGCTCTGGTGTCTTAGTCCATTTAGGCTGCTATAACAGGATACTGTCGATTGTGTAGCTTCTAAACAACAAACATTTATTTCTCTCAGTTCCATAGCCTGGAAATCCAAGATCTGACTGCCAGTATCTTTCTTCCAGGTTGCAGATTACTGACTTCTCACTGTTCTCACGGGCTTCCCAGGTGGCACTAGTGGTAAAGAACCCGCCTGCCATTGCAGGAGACATGAGAGGCGAGGGTTTGATCCCTCGGTCGGGAAGATTGCCTGGAGCAGGGCATGGCCACCCACTCCAGTATTCTTGCCTGGAGAATCCCATGGACAGAGGAGCCTGGTGGGCTACAGTCCATAGGCTCACAAAGAGTCTGACATAACTGAAGCGACTTAGCACACACTGTTCTCACACGGCAGAAGGGGTGCAGGCTTTCTCTGGGTCTCTCGCATATGTGCACTAATTATTTTTTTATATTTATTTTTATTTTGGCCAAGTTGGGTCTTCATTGCAATCTTTGTCCCCTGACCAGGGATTGAACCTGGGCCCCCTGCACTGGAAGAGCAGAGTCTTAGACGCTAGACCACCATGAAGGTCCCAAAGGCACTAATCATTGATGAGGGCCCCACCTTCATGACCTAACAACATCCAGAAGTCTCTCGCCTCCTAATACCATCCCCCTTAGGGACTAGGATTTCAACATATGGATTTGGGAACCTAGGGGATGGAGCATTCAGAGAGTACAGTCTTACAAGTCTTGATGCCACCTCATCCAGACTGCAACACACTGGACATGTTCCTTAAACTTTTTGTCCTCTATGTCTTTATCCACAGGGTTGTGATAGAATCCTAAAAGCTAACATACATATGTGCCTATCCTAGCACCTGGTCTGCAGCGAGGCCTTGATTAATATTAGCTATTGATCATGACCATAGGGAGAATCATGGAACACCCTCTGAAACAGTTGAACTTCAGGTGTGTGTGTTTATTTTTTTAAAGAAAAAAATCTAGAAACCAACATCCTGTGGGTACTTCCCATTATGACTCAAGCACATATAAGCACCGGCTCTAGATAATGAACAGAAATCAGAAGCCATGAATGAGTGATGTTTCCATCTGAGCCCCTGGGGCAGGTGTTAGAATGCACATCCCTTGGCCCAGAACCGGGACTCTAGGAGGAGGACTTGGGAATCTGTTTTAATAAGTGCTCTGCATCATTCTGATATGCTCTTTGTGTCAGAACCACTGACCCAGAGCCAGACTTGTCCCCCTGATGGCCTGTGGGCTGGTCAGCCTACAATCTGGCTCAACTGGTCTCTCTTAACTACTAGATGAAAACAACCTCACTCAGAAAATGTACATCGTTAGAAGTATTTTCCCATAATTGACCACAATATGGAGATGCAGGGGAGTTTGGTGCTTTGCTTTGCTTTGATACTCTTTTATTTTGAGATAATTGTAGATCCACACAGAGCGGTAAATAATAAAGACCCCATGTACCAAAAGAACCTTCCTGTAAATGCAGGAGACGTAAGAGATGCTGGTTCAGTTCCTGGGTGGGGAAGATCCCCTGGAGAAGGGCATGGGTACCCGCTCCAGTATGCTTGGCTGGAGAATGCCATGGACAGAGGAGCCTGGCAGGCTACAGTCCATAGGGTCGCAAAGAGTCGGACACGACTGAATCGACTTAGCACACACACATACACACCCTTTCCCCAGCTTCCCGCAGCAGTGACAGCTTATAAAACTCTAGTACGCCACCACAACCAGGATGGTGACATGGATGCTGTCAACCTAGAGGACACGTCCATCAGCACAAGGATCCTTCATTGCCCCCATCAAATCCTTAACCCCTGGCAGCCACGAAATAAGGGGCAGAATGGGAGGCCAGTGCAGAGTGCAGATGAGAAACTGCTCACTGCAGAACCCCCAGTACAGCCGCAGGAAGGGGCTTGGCAGCCTGAGCCAAGGGGGCTCATTTTTTTAGGAAAATACTTCAGAGACAAATCTGTTAGGGAAAGCCTTAAACAGGGTGTGTGTGAAGGTGAAACCTACAAAGACCTAAAGGAGGCGGTGGAAAGGATGTAGGAATGTGGGCATCAGGGCCTCATGTTTTCTGTCGGCCTCTCTGGTGCAGGGGGTACAGGGGGAGATGGGGTGGCCGGGAGAAGGGAACGGAAGGAGGACAAGGGGTGGGGGTTGGTGGAAACCCAAGAGGAGGTCAGATGATTTCTGCTTCTCAGCATCTGAAACGAAGGAATAAAGAGATCAACCAGCCCCTTCCCTCTCTAGACGTCTGTGATACAGTTTTGCAGTTAGTAGCATCTTGGAACCTGTTTTTCCTCTACATTAAAGAAAAAAATTAAAAAAGTCCAGTGAACTGGTTCCACCTCTGATGAAACTCTGCGGTTTCTACAGCCTGAACTTGAGCAACACTGGAACATCAGAAAATTCTTTCCTTCTGTGGCATCTCTTAAAATCTCCCTGTATGATGCCTAATCTAGTCCCCCACCCTGTTCCCATAAAGAGAGCTGGGCCTGGGTGAATGAGGTCGCCTCAAGAAATATATTTGATTGTCCCTCCTCCTGCCTCCTCTGCCGCTGCCCACCACCCTTGCCCCCTCTGGGACCCACAACAGGAGGGCTCCTGCTGGAAAGGGTGACTGGCAAGCCCGTCTCGCTCTGAGATGCGCTGCCAAGCAGTCTGTTTGCTTTTCTTTTTTCATCTGAACTCCAAATACCTCGGAACCAGCACCTGCAATTTTCCCTAACACATCTTTGAACTCGCTGCAAGTTAAACCATAGAAGGTTTCATTTCTCAGCTGCAGTGTATGTCGCCTTCCCCCCCGACCCCATTTGCTTCCAAGAAACACCCCGCTCCTCCTTCCCTGCCCCACCTCCCAACCAGACAACAAAAAGGAAATCTGAACTTCAACAACAGCGCCCTTGCTTGGCTCTGTGCACACAGCATGGCGAGAAGAAAGCCCTGGCTCCCTCGCCCTCCTCCCTCTCGAATCCGAGCCGAGAACACCGTAAACAGCAGCCGTGCGGAAGGGCAGATGGGCACACCCAGACTGGACAGATGTAATTAGCGGCGGCGTTCCTTTGTGTGCAATGACGAGACAGCAGGGTGCTGCCACCCACGTGATGCGCTGGCAAATGCCTCCGTCACCCATTTTCACAAACCCAATTCAATGGGTTTTTGAAAAAGTGCCTGCCACAAGGGAACAAAGGCAGGCAGGAAAAATAGAAGGACAACTCAGCCGGTGTTCCAAAGTTACTTGAGAGCTACTCTGGGGACAGGGAAGCCAAACCAACTGGCTGACTCGTCAGGCCAGAGTTCAGATGGTCAGAGAACCCGGGGTTCACAGGACAGGCAGAGGGCGAAGCGCCAGATTCACAGTCAGAACAGTTAAGCTTAAATACCCAGGTGTTCATGCAGCTGTCACATGCCTCCGTCTTACTTTTCCCATCTGCTTAATGGGCGTATTGATACCAGTGTTTTTTCTCTAGACTTTGGTGAGGCTTGAAGGAGAGTACTTGGAAGAGTGAGTGCTTTGGGATCTATAGGATGGGGTTGTGGCTGGGGGAGCCAGAAAGGCAGATCACATGCTACAACACCGAGCGTTAGCTTCTTCCAGGTAGGAACCCTGCTGGCCCCCCTTCATGAAGTACAAGGGTTAATAAGGTAACATGCGTAAACCCAGAAATTACACAGTCCATCTCAGAGCAGCCGCACAGGTGAAGAGGCCAGTCCAATGTGTTTTCCTTTTATTTCCCCCCCAAACCCGGAAGGAGATCCAAATACCAGGTTCTGGGAACTTGTTAAAACCCCGTTTCTCTCCCTCCCTCTCCCCTCACCCCCAGCAGTCGCCCTGGCAGCCGTCTGTGCCTCTCTCGGCCCTTTGCTCTACCTCCCCTGTTTGATGGAGCTCGGTGTAGTCTCTCTACCTCAAAAGAATCCCTTTTACGTGTGGGTGTGATCCAGATGGTCCAGATGGGATCCTCGAGGGCAGCTGATGGCAGAGGAAGGCTCCGGGGTTAACAATTATTTTTTATGCCAAGGCGATTGTTTCTTTTGATGGTGTCCTCAAAGCTGTCCGTGGCACAAACTTAAGAGCTTATGCAAATATCAAAAACAAATTATGCCTTTTAGGATTTTTTTTTCCTCCCAAATCTCCCTTTTAGCTCATTTCCTGCTTTCCCTCTGGGTGAAAATGAAGATTTGAGTTCCTGCTTTTCTTGAAAGGCATCTTTCAGAACATAAACCCACGGCCTCTCCAAGTCGAAAGAGGCTTCAGGGTTCACCTAGCGCAATCTCAGGTGATGTTTAAAGGCTGCATCCCATAGCCCAGCCTCTGCATGGAGACCTCCAGGGAGGGGTATTCTCTTCCTTTCTGAGGCCCAGCAGATGATGTCTGACTTCCTCCCAAGTGAGCCATCCCCAAGGGACACTCTGGCCTCTATGTCCAGGCTCTGCACCTCCCCACCCTACATGTCCAACCCCAGCGAAGGCTGAATGAAGGAAATGAGCCAGAAGAGTCCCGTTTACAGAAGGTGCCCCAAATGTTCGAGCAGACGCAAGTTTTGAAGAATGATTTAACTTTCATTCATCATCTTGGCATGCTTAGTCATGTCCAACTTTTTGTGACCCCATGGACTGTAACCCACCAGGCTCCTCTGTCCACGGGATTTTCCAGGCAAGAATACTGAAGTGGGTAGCCATTTCCTACTCCAGGAGATCTTCCTGACCCAGGGACTGACCGAACCCACATCTTTCATGTCTCCTACATTGGTAGGTGGATTCTTTACCACTGCGCCACCTGGGAGGGTATGATCAGCTAGAATTCCAAAGGCTTCCTCTTAATGTCACAGTTGAACTTGTCTCAGAAAAAGGAATTGGAAAACCACTGAAGTCAGAAGCATGGGGCGCAGCCAGGCCTGCTGATGGAGGCCATCTCTCAACATTTCAGTTGAGAAGTTTAAATAATTCACCAAGGAGATTGATATTTTTCATGGAAAAAAAAGAACCCTTAGCTCCCCTTGCCTACTGAGATCGAGGGGAAAATGGCCTCATTTGCTGTGGGGTGGGAGGGGGAGGGTCAATATCTATGGAAAACGGCCGTGACAGGGTTCAAATCTACCCTGATGCTAAGTCATACCTGGGAGATATGTCGTTTATGTCCCTTTCCTCTCAGCAGCTGGAGAAACGCAAGGGCAGTGCTGGTCTTGCTCCCCTCTGGGTCCCACGCTGCTCAGGGACTGTCATGTAGAGATGTACTCAACCAGCTCAAGAGAGCAGGTTTTCTAGAGAGGGGCATTCACAAGGCCACTGATATCACTCTGTTGGTTGGATTAAGACTCAGATCTTTTTTCACTGAAATTTTGTCTTCTTCCATGTTCTTCTCTGAGAGTAAACTCTGTCAGAAATGACCTCAGAGCACATTTATTTATTTATTCTTTTGTGGACCAAATTGTTCAAGGCTTTACTAAATTTGTTACAACATTCCTTCTGCTTTATGATTTGGTGTTTCGGCCACAGGGCATATGGGATCTTCACTCCCCGATCAGGGATTGTACCTGCACCCCCTGCATTTGTAAGTTGACCAGGGAAGTCCCGGGATGCTCCCTTTTTAAACAGGCATCTGAAACCCCCAGGTCGGTTTCCCTAGCTTGAGGCTAGGCGTGTTCTTTGTAATAAGATTCTCACTTTAGGAAGCACTACTCCAGTTAATGAGGTGGTGTTCTCTTTTCACTTAGGGGTGACAAACCTGTATTGGTTGACTTCAGTTCAGTTTGGTGTCCGACTCTGAGACCCAATGGACTGCAGCACGCCAGGCTTCCCTGTCCTTCATCCTCTCCCGGAGCTTGATAAAACTTATGTCCGTTGAGTCGGTGATGCCATCCAAACATCTTGTCCTCTGCCGCCCCCTTCTCTTCCTGCCTTCAATCTTTCCACAGTGGTTTCCAATTAGTTGACTCTTCGCATCAGGTGGCCAAACTATTGGAGCTTTAGCATCAGTCCTTCCAATGAATATTCAGGGTTGATTTCCTTTAGAATTGACTGGTTTGATCTCCTTGCAGTCGGAGGGACTTGTCTTCTTGCCACTTTTAATCCTTGCAGCTGAAGGTAAGCAGATGCTGTGCTCATGCTATGAGTCCCAAACTTCCCACAAGGCACACAGAGACCACAGCAGACCAGGAGTGCCAGACTTGGGAGTGCCGGGGGACACCTTATACTTTCAAGGAAAGACACAGGGGTAGCTAACACGGACTTAGCTCAAGATGGTTTATAGTTTCAACATATCTACATTCCTTCTGATGGAGCCATCTCTTTCCAAAGCTGCGCTTCTGATGGCTGCTGTGAGAAAAAGGAAATGGCATACAAAATCACTGTGGGCCAGAATCTCAGGGGCATCAGTCAGATTCCAAGGTTTGAGGAGCTGGGAGGAGCCCACAGGTGTACATGTTCCATTAATAAATACTTTTGGTTATTTTTGAATAAAATAGAAATACTCTTTAAATGTTGATTTGTGTATATTATCTTAAATGTCACCTATGAAACTGTTAGGACACAAATGCTTATTCAGTTGCTGGGACCTTTAATCAATGGAGCTGTCAGTTTGGGGTTCGTTTATTTAACCCAAGGACGCTGAAAAAATTTGAGACTCCGGGGCGTCATGACCTGAGAAAATTCAGGAGCCTCTGGACTAAGGAGAAAGGTCAGCAAATGCAACGTTAGCCTCAGAAGTAAAGGAGAAGAAACCAGGAAGGAACAATAAAACAAGTCAAGACTGTGCCACATTTTATACTATGCCCGGTCTCCTTGATAAAGGCAATGCCATTAAACAAAAAAAAAGATTGGGAGACTGTTCTAAATTGAAAGACATTACAATGCTCGTTCCTTTTGTTAGGCCCCAGAAAGGCCTATTCTCGGGAAACGTCGCCTCACAGATCACCAAGACTCGAATTCGATGCAAAAAGCAAGAGGGTTTATTGAACCGGCGCGCCGGGGTTCGAACTTCCTCGAAAGGAGCGAACGAACCCCGACTTCAGTTACAAAGCAGTTTTTATACACTAAAGCTACAAGCAGGTATAGGAGGGGTGAAGACACTCTGAACAAACTGATTGGTGGGCATAGCTTGACTTTTACAGAGATAGGTCTGGAATTACATCAAGTCTGAGGAGGTTGATTAACCTCCTTGCGGCGGTTAGTCAATTCCTGAAGGAATAATGCTCTAGGTAATCTTTAACAGGAGAAAACAATTACCTGGGGGGTCTCTTGTGAGGACCAGGCAACTAGGCTATAAGTCATCTGATAGGGAACAGGTCCTTTTTCCATGAGTCATGGCTCGCCTCTTAAATCAGAACAAAGGATTGCTAATAATTTTTAACTTTTTCCCTTCACTTGATTGAACCCTGGCTTTAAAATAAAGGACATTTGAAAATGTCCTCTAGTTTGAGAAGTTTGAATATGGAGTAGGTAATAGATAATGTTAAATAATTGTTCATTTTAAGTGGAATAAGAGTTATTATTTTAGGTGAACCATTACATCTAATTTTTAAAAAATAGTTTGGCAAAAAATATAAACTATGGCAGAAACATGGCTAGTGATTATTAAAAATTAGTGATAATTAGCAATTATTCATAAATATAAATAATGCTTTATTGTAATTGTGTTTTTCTTTTCTGAATGTTTTGAGACTCTTCCTATAAACAGTCTTCGTAAAGTAACAGGTTAGTGGTAAACTGAGCAAGACAGCTGATCAGCACTGAAGAAACAGGATTGTAAAGGTCTGGACAAGTCCCTCCCAACTTTGCCACAAAACTGTACAAACCGGGCCTTCCCTGGTGGTCCAATGGCTAAGAATCCGCCTTGCAATGCCGGTGGGGGGTGGGGTGGGGAAATAAAGTCCATGTGCCGCAACGAAAGATCCCACGTGACGCACTGAAAACCCCACGTGCTGCAGCTAAGACCTGCTGCAGCCAAAGCGAAGATTTTAAAAATTGTACTGAGAAAAAAAAAAAAAATAAATAAAAAATAAAATAAAAATTGTACTGAGAATGGCACCTCAGCTGTTAACTATTTTGCAAAGTAAAGAAACTCATTTCTCTAATGAAAAAAATCAGAGGAAAGTCTCAAAGAGTTCTGCATATGGAGGGACCACTTTCTTTTCACTCCACACAGTTGAACAAGGAGCTGGGGATGGGGTGCTGATATCTGCATCCATGAGAACTGAGACAGGAAATACGGAAGGCAGGATGACAAGGAATGTAGGGGTCCTGGGTTCCTCGACATCCCATCCCCAGCATCACCGCAGCCCCCTGGTCCCAGGGCTCCTGTCAAATGTTCTCTGGGGCGGACTTCTTGAGGGGATGCCCCTTAAAAACTGTCCCCCAGACGCTGGTAGTATTCTGTAGCTGGGTCTGGTGCGGATTCCATGTGTGTAAACAAACAAGGGAGGCTTCCCAGGTGGCTCCCTGGTAAAGAATCTGCCTGCCAAGCAGGAGAAGAGGGTTTGATCCCTGGGTTGGGAGGATCCCCTGGAAAAGGAAATGGCAACCATTCCAGTATTCTTGCCTGGGAAAACCCTCGGACAGAGGAGCCTCATGGGCTACAGCCCACGGAGTCACAAGGAGTCAGACACAATTTAACTACTAAACCATCACCACCAAGCAAACATGAACATCCACTGAGCTGCCCACTCAAGATCTGTATCTTTACAAAAAATTAATTATTCCTCAGTTAAAGAAAAAAAAAGCCCTCCCCTTACCTCTGAAATAAGAATGCAGCCCAGGGATCTGGGGAGAAAAGAGTGAAATTGTAGCCTTTTCTCTTGGAAGCTTCAAAAGTAATGACTACATTTCAGAACAAACACCAAGATAAAAGAGGAGGATTTGGAGACAGATTTTTAAAATCCTCCGATGAGAAAGAGAGAAATTTAATATCTCAACCATTTTAAACCTTTAAGCTTCTGTGCACAAAGCTAGTCATTTCTTGATCTCTTTGTTAATGTAGCTTTAGTACCGAAGTTGTGCAATTCTTTAATAAACTCACATCAAAACATTGTTTCTAGGTGCTTTCAAAAAATTAGCAGAGACTTTAGAAATGAATGAAATGAAGGAAACGGTCCTCCACTGAGGGGTCTTTGGGGCCAGTAGAGGCCAAGGGGTGGGAAGAGGCTAAAGAAAACCTCCGTGTAAGCCCAGAAGTTCCTCGCCCTCCTGCCTGAACAGCTATGGGATGGTGGGGACTAGGAAGGGTACCCACCTTTCTGCCACTCACACTAGAATCCAGGGTTGTGGCCCTGGTCAGCTGCCCCACCCCCAGATCCCAGGTACTCGGAAGATGATTAGCAGAAAGATCCTTTTACAACCTGGGGAGGNCTGAACAGCTATGGGATGGTGGGGACTAGGAAGGGTACCCACCTTTCTGCCACTCACACTAGAATCCAGGGTTGTGGCCCTGGTCAGCTGCCCCACCCCCAGATCCCAGGTACTCGGAAGATGATTAGCAGAAAGGTCCTTTTACAACCAGACCTGGGGAGGGGTCTCCACAAGACGCCTCTGGGGTGAGGGGGAGAGGGGGACGTGCCCCAGGGCGGGTGGGAGTGATGCCCAGGGCCCGGGGAGGGTCCCGTCACAAGACCCTCCCTGCAGGGAGCCCAGCTTCTCATTCCCTCCATGGCTCAGCAGCTCCCCCGTGAGCCCGAGCCGGGAACTTCAAGGAAGCCAGGCTCCCTCCTCCCGCAGGGTCGAGGACATCCCGGAAAGTACCAGGCAGCTTCTCCCAGGGAAACCACGCCAAGGGAAAGACCCCAAGGGTACAAGAAGCCCCTCGAAGGACGTCTAGTGGATTCCCTTCCCCTTGCTTCAGATGCAAAATGCCTCCAGAAGAGACCCCAGCTCCCTGTTTTCACTGCTTTAAAGAAGGCTGACCCGGAAGAACTGATGCTTTCGAACAGTGGTGCTGGAGAAGACTCTTGAGAGTCCCTTGGACTGCAAGAAAATTAAACCAGTCAATCCTAAAGGAAATCAACTCTGAATATTCACTGGAAGGACTGATGCTGAAGCTCCAATACTTTGGCCACCTGCTGCAAAGAAGCGACTCCCTGGGAAAGACCTTGATGCTGGCAAAGATTGAGGGCAGGAGAAGAGGGTGACAGAGTGAAATGACTGGATGGCACCACTGACTCAATGGACATAAATCTGAGCAAACTCTGGAAGATGGTGAAGGACAGGGAAGTCTGGCGTGCTGCAGTCCTTGGGGTCACAAAGAGTCAGACGCGACTGAGTGACTGAACAGCAACAACCCTTGACACACACCAACTTTTTCTGTCAGAGATCCTCTCTAAGACTTCTTGCCTTTAACTTGGCCACTTGGCTGAACTAGGAAGCTAGCTTCCAGCTGGTCTGGCAGTTCAGCCACCTCCCAGCCTTGATACTCAATTCCAGGCCCTCCTTGGTCTTCCCCTCCCAGGCTGCCCCCTCATATCCGCCAGTGCTGACCCTCTCCTGCTCAGAGACCCACATTTTCAATGTCAGTTATTTGAGCAATATTCAGATCCAGCTCCCTGGTCCTGGGGCTCTTCTGTGGCCACTCAAATGATGTGGAGAAGCAGCCCCAGCCAAGGAGACAAGAGTTAGCCCTGGATAGCAACCTGCCATGGGCTTCCCCGTGGTGGCTTAGCTGGTAAAGAATCCACCTGCAATTCAGGAGACCCCAGTTTGATTCTTGGGTCCGGAAGATCCCCTGGAGGAGGGCATGGCAACCCACTCCAGCATTCTTGCCTGGAGAATCCCCATGGACAGAGGAGCTCGGCAGGCTACAGTCCATGGGGTCTCAAAGAGCTGGACATGACTGAGCAACCAAGCACAGGAACCTGCCACAGCTTCCCTGTGTGACCTTGAACAGACCCCACGCCTGGGGACCAGTAAGATTTACTGACCAAGAGCTGTGCTATGCACATGACATGTATTATCTCACTGAATCTCATTGAGTCAATGTTATCCCCATCTAACAAGTAAGGGAATTTAGGCTTGGAAAGATATGTGACTTGCCCAAGATCACAGAGCTAATCAATAATGAAGCTGGATTAGAATTTAGGCACTTGAACTCTATGACCCAATCTCAGTCAAAATTCTCATGCTAGTCAATAGTTTTTTTAAAAAAATAGTAATAATAAAAATAAGTGATGGGCTTCCTGGGGGCTCAGTGGTAAAGAATCTGCCTGCCAAAGCAGGAGATACAGGTTCGATCCCTGATCCTGGAAGATCCCACATGCCACGGAGCAACAAAGCCTGTGCACCACAGCTGTTAAGCCTTGCCCTAGAGCCCACACATGGCTGCTACCGAGCCCTCATGCCGCAACTACCGAANTCAAATGATGTGGAGAAGCAGCCCCAGCCAAGGAGACAAGAGTTAGCCCTGGATAGCAACCTGCCATGGGCTTCCCCGTGGTGGCTTAGCTGGTAAAGAATCCACCTGCAATTCAGGAGACCCCAGTTTGATTCTTGGGTCCGGAAGATCCCCTGGAGGAGGGCATGGCAACCCACTCCAGCATTCTTGCCTGGAGAATCCCCATGGACAGAGGAGCTCGGCAGGCTACAGTCCATGGGGTCTCAAAGAGCTGGACATGACTGAGCAACCAAGCACAGGAACCTGCCACAGCTTCCCTGTGTGACCTTGAACAGACCCCACGCCTGGGGACCAGTAAGATTTACTGACCAAGAGCTGTGCTATGCACATGACATGTATTATCTCACTGAATCTCATTGAGTCAATGTTATCCCCATCTAACAAGTAAGGGAATTTAGGCTTGGAAAGATATGTGACTTGCCCAAGATCACAGAGCTAATCAATAATGAAGCTGGATTAGAATTTAGGCACTTGAACTCTATGACCCAATCTCAGTCGAAATTCTCATGCTAGTCAATAGTTTTTTTAAAAAAATAGTAATAATAAAAATAAGTGATGGGCTTCCTGGGGGCTCAGTGGTAAAGAATCTGCCTGCCAAAGCAGGAGATACAGGTTCGATCCCTGATCCTGGAAGATCCCACATGCCACGGAGCAACAAAGCCTGTGCACCACAGCTGTTAAGCCTTGCCCTAGAGCCCACACATGGCTGCTACCGAGCCCTCATGCCGCAACTACCGAAGCGCACACACCCCAGAGCCCGAGCTCTGCAACAAGAAAGGCCACCGCAGCGAGAAGACGCATGCGCGCCGCAACCAGAGCGTAGCCCCCGCTCGCTGCACCTAGAGAAAAGCTGGGGGCAGCAGCGAAGGCCTAGCACAGACAAAAATAAATAAGTAAACAAAATTATTCAAAAAGATAACTGGGATTCTTCCACTGCTAAGAGTCGGGGGGTTGGTAAAAGTGGACCCACGTTTTCACATCTCCAGATGTGAAAATTGAGATAGATACTCCCTCCAGAAAGCAAAAGGACAGCCCTCCTGGGCGAACAAGGTCTCAACACAGATATTTACAAGGCAGCCAGCGGCACTATAACTCTCCTTGATTCTTCTTAACAAGGGTAAGAGGGGCGACATGTGGACCAAAAGTCACATACTTGCAAAGACATCCTTCCTCTGGAGACCAAGAAACAGCAGATTCCTTTCCTGGGAACATCTCTATCAAACAGACATCTGTTACTCTTTGGCGATCTGTATGCCATAACAGTTTAAAAAACAGAGTTTAAATGCTTAAATAAGAAGAAAACAGTTTGCCCGTGTTGCAAAATAGCATATAAACTGTGCTGGAATTAGTGCAAAGGGAACATTTATCTTTCCTAGATAATCTTGAAGCTGGACTTTTTTTTTTTTTTGATGGTGTATAATTATGTTTACTGGCATGGAAAGATGGTCATGATATATCACTAAAGGGGAATAAAAACCCCAAACTGGCTGTAAACACCAAACCAGACTTATTTTTGCCTTTTTAATTACTTGCTTATTTTTGGTTGTGGTGGGTCTTGGTTGCTGCCAGACCAGACTTTTTAAAGGAGCATTTGACTGTACCTCCCTGGCTGGGGTGAGGTGCCCTCTCCATGTTCTGTGAAAGAAAAGAAAGAATGGGTCAAGACCAGCTGGGTTGTTGTTGTTGTTGTTGTTTTTAGTTATAATGGCCAAAGACTTGTCTGAGCTGAAATCTGGGCCAGCCTGGTGTGGAGAAAAGATGGTAGGGTGGAGAGTGGAGTCTAGAAGACCTGGCTTCCAATCCTGGCAGCACCAACGGTGAGCCACGGTGACCTGGGGCAGATTTGATGCCTCCAAAGGCCTGCCCCCTTTGATACAGTGGAAGCCACGCCCACTGCCCAAGTTTGATGCCATCTGCAGTGCGCCTTGCACAATGCCAGGCACATGGGAGGTGCTCAGGCAGTGGTGGGCCTCCCTATTCTGCAATGCCAAGGGTTGACCATTACCAACTGCAGTCACAAGGGTTGACCATTAATTACCAAGGGGTGAGACTGAGGTGCCAGGCTGTGAATGAGATCAACCAAAATCTGAGACCCTGGTCCACTTGACATTCCTTTGCTCACTCAAGGAACACTGATGGAGGGCCTGCCTTGTGGCTGCTCGGGGCAGCAGTTACCTCCGGGAACTCAGTGAAACACATCCTATCCCTGTCCTTGAGGAGAGGGATCATAAAGAGGTAACAGAGAAATAGCCTTGTGCTGGGCTCTGGGGGCACTGGAAAGGGGGCATAAAGACAGGGGGCTGCTTGGTGGGGTCCTCAGGAAAGACCTTTCCCAGCAGCGGACATCTGGCCTGAGACAGGAAGGAGCCATGGTCAGGAGGGGGCAGCCTGAGCCAGAGGCTGCAGAAAGCAGCATCCGTGCCCTGCTCACATCTGAGCTATACTCAAGTGAGCCGGAGAGGTACGCCGGCAGGGGAAGGGGGCTGGGCTCAGCTCTCCTGCCTTTGCAGTCAGGAGACCATGGTCATGATCTGAACACTGGAGAACAAAGAAAGGCCCAGAAGGGGTTTATGAGCAATGGGGTCAGGGTTGTGCTTTTAAAAGGTGGATGCTGGAAGAAGGTGGGGAGGAAGTGTGGAGTGAGGAGGACTGGCCAGCGAGGAGACTCCATCAGGCAAGAGAGGAGGGAGGCAGCTTGGTCAGGACCTGGGGCCGCGGAGACAGGAAGGGTGGACGCATTCAGGCTAGATTCGGGAGGAGGCCCTAGAGGGTTGCTGACGGATCAGACATAGACCGCACAGTAAAGCAGAGACCATCAGGCCACGTCCAGGCGCCCCAGCCTAGTGGCTCTGTGGGAGTTCGGAAAAGGCCCCCACTTTCTGCAATGGGTACAGCCCTGGGAGTACGCTGCAAGCACCCAAAGAAGGTACGACCTGCAAGACCCCCACTCAGAGCCGCGAGCAGAGGGACCGTCGGGTTTCTGCTTGAGCAACTTTGGACTCGCCAAGCCTGCACTTCCTGTGGGAATGCCAAGAAAGCCAGTAGGGGGCCGTTTTAGCAGTCCACCCCTGCCTCTGGGTGTGAGGTTTCTCCCCTCCCAGGCCCGGAGCACCAGCCCTGCTTCAGTGTATGCTGCTAACCCAGAGAAGAAGCACAGCTTTAAAACCTTGGAAGCTAACGGTGCAGCACGACCATTTATCACTTAAATGGATGCAAGTTCTAGAACATCCACAGCCAAAATGAAAGTAAATAATGACAGAATGTGAGTCATGAGTGCGCTTGCCGAGTATTTGCAGAGCATATAAACAAAGTGTGCTCACGGATTCAGAGCGAGGATCTAGGAGCTGGGTACCAATTCATCAGCTCCCAACTCTAGCACATGCAAGGACATATTAATAAAATCATAGTCCAAGGGGTCGCAAAGAGTCGGACATGACTGAGCAACTGAGCGTGTACACACACACGATGGAAAACTTAGTTAACTAAGCCCTCATTCTCTGGAGTTCACCCGAGACCAGAATTTAAAAAGCTTATCCCTGGCTCTGTGACAACCTAGAGGGGTAGGATGGGGTGGGCTGGGAGGAAGACTCAAGAGGGAGGGGACATATGGCTGATTCATGTAAATGTATGACAAAAACCAATACAATACTGTAATTATCCCTCAATTAAAAATAAAAAAATTTTAAATACATATTCATTTAAAAAACTCTTATCCCCAGGACTTCACTGGCAGTCTAGTGATTGGGACTTTGCCTTCCAATGTGGGGAGTGTGGGTTCGATTCCTGGTGTGGGATCCCATATGCCTTGAAGCCAAAAGCCCAAAGCATGGTGCAGGGGCAATGTTGTGGCTAGTTTCATAAAGACTTTTTAAAAATGGCCCATATTTTTTAAATCTTAAAAAAATAAAAAGCTTATCCCGATAAAAACCAGAGTACTCATTCTCATGTTTCTCAAATGTAATCACTTCACCACCAATGTTGACATGAAGCTTAATTAACACTCCGATGTTTAGGGAGGGGAAAAACAAAACAACTGAGCGTGCAAACCTAAGAGATGAACACAACCAGCCAGTCCTGACCCATCAGTCTCTCTCCCAGGAGCTGGTCACTTATTTTCTTGTAGCAGAGTGTTAGGTAGTGACTCTTCTCATCTCCTGAGAAGCTGCTCCCTTAGAGGCACAGCTGATGCTTTATCCTTTAATCCTCCTCCATTCCTATAGCTAGGAGAAGGCAGTGAGTGANCCAGATACTTCCATATGTGTTAGCTCATTTACTTGCATCGGTACTTTCTATGAGGCTTAAAAATTTTTCTTTTTCACTTTTAATTGTGGTAAAATATACGTAACCTAAAATTAAACATCTTAAACATTTTAAAGTGCATATATAGGAATTCCCAGGTGGTCCACCGGTTAGGACACCATGCTCCCACTGAAGGGGGCACAGGCTCAATCCCTGATTACAGAACTAAGGTCCTGCCAGATGCACAGCATGGTCAAGAAAAACACCCATATGAAAAAAACTGTAAAGTGTATCAGCTCAGTGCTGTTAAGCACATTCACATTGTCCTGCAACCAGTCCCCAGAAGTCTTTCTATCTTGCAAGACTAAAGCTCTACACTCACCAAACAGCTCCCCCTCTCCCTTCCCTGAGCCCTTGGCAACCAATATTTTGCTGTCTATGAATTTGATGACTCCAGGGACCTCGTATAAGCACCTCCTAGGGTATCGCATCAGTGTTTGTCTTTTGGTGACTGGCTTATTTCACCTAAAATGATGCCCTCTGTGTTGGTATTGTTGATGTGTGGCATCCGTCAGGACTTCCTTACTTTTTAAGGATGAATAGTAATAGTCCATTGACTGAATAGATAACAGTCTGTTTTTCTATTTCCTCAGCGGACACTTGGGTTGCCTCCACCTTTTGGTTACTTGTTTTTGACTGGTTGTCCTTAGGTTTTTGTTTTTGTAAGTTATTTGTTGTTTAGCTTTTGACCACACTGGTTCTTCATTCCTGTGGGAGGACTTTCTCTAGCTGGAGGCTCAGGCTTCTCATTGCAGTGGTATCTCTGGTTGCAGAACACAGGCTCTAGGGCGCATGGAGTTCAGTAGCTGTGGCTCATGAGTTTAGTTGCTCCACAGCATGTGGGATCTTCTCAGACCAGGGATGGAACCACTGCCCCTTGCACTGGCAGGCGGATTCTTATGTCATTGGACCACCAGGGCATTCCCTGTGCTTAGGTTTTGACCTCCTCACCTAGAAGTATTTACAGACTTAGGTCTCTGTTTGCTTGTAGACCTCCTTGGTTAATTAATTTGACACTCCCCTTGAGCAAACAGTTGGGTTCAGCAAACCACCTCATGTGCAGGTGTGACAGAAAGTGTCGAGAGGGGGTGTCCTCTTTGCTCCCTGGCTGGGTATGATCCGATGGGTCTGGGAGCATCCTTGGCCCTTCACACTAGCACGTCTGCCTCCCTAACAAGACCCACGTGAAGGACAGGAAGGCCAGGGTTTGCTCAGTGGGGGTCACTACAAAGGCATGATGCTGGGGCTGGGGAGAGAACTGCAGGTTCAGGAGTCACAGGGTTGCAAGGGACTGACCTCCATTCGACATCTCAAGTAGAACATGAGGATGGGAGGCAGGAGCATCATCTGGTAGCGAGAAGGAACGGCCAGGCCATAAAATGACCAGATGTGGAAAAGACACTGAAAAAGCCAAACCAGTGAAAAGAAGTGAATGATACTCTGGCCCTCTCCTTCACGGCACACAGGGTCTCCCATCTCTGCCCCTCTGCCCACCGCTGCCCGTCTCCTCCCCTCCCACGCAGCTGCCTCTGCTTCCAGGCCCTCAGCTCTGGGTTTAGCTGGACTCCCTCCAGTCTTGCCCAGGCCTGGCCGAGTCCGCACAGAGCTGAGCCTCCAGCCCCGCCTTCTCTCAGACCGTTTCCACACCCACACCCCCAAAGTCCTGGGAGAGAATCTGATTGGACCAGCCCGGCCAAGGCGGCCAATAAACCTCGGAGGAGAGGGAGTCACGTGGCACAAGGACAGCACGGTGGGCGGGGTCCCAGGGCCGGCTGTGTGTTGTACCGTGTGCTGCCCCCACGTGGTGCCCGTGCTCACTCGGCAAGGGTCCAGGGGCACCCAGGCCTTAGTAATCCCCGCCCGCTGTGCACCACGCTGTTCTGACTTGAGTCTCCTTCTCAATCGAGGCCCTTATTTCCCACTGGGCCACCTGTAACCTGGGCTCAGCTTCCTGCTTGTTCTCCCACGTGGGTCCCTGGCGGGCCCTGGAGACGGTGACGTTTTTGGCTGCCTTGACCTCCGTAAAGCCCGGTGTTTGGGGCCAGCTGCTCCAAACCTGCCGACCGGAGCTCGAGGTTCGCACTCAGAGGGCTGCCTGCGGCTCAGCGCCCAGTCCCTCAGCCCAGCCCCCTGGATGGTACAGACCCCGACTGTCGAGGCGGANTAAAGCCCGGTGTTTGGGGCCAGCTGCTCCAAACCTGCCGACCCGAGCTCGAGGTTCGCACTCAGAGGGCTGCCTGCGGCTCGGCGCCCAGTCCCTCAGCCCAGCCCCCTGGATGGTACAGACCCCAACTGTCGAGGCGGAGGAGTTGCCGCGGCCCTCTACGGGTAAGCAGCTGCCTTCTGACCATTCGGCCCCAGGATAAGGTCTCCTGAGCCGGGCTGACCCAGCCCAGCAGGCGCATCCTAAAGCCTCCAGTTCAGGAGGGGAAAGGCATCCAGGATGGGGAGGCAGTAGCAGATTCCTGAGCCCTGACAGCCGTGGCAGTTTCTGGAAGGACCATTTCAGAGACAGCCGGGGTTAGTGGTGAGACTCAGCAGTAGGCCCAGCTCAGGAGGCCCCTGCCACAGGGGACAGGCCTGGGAGAGGGGGTGCCGTGGGGACTTGTATCTGTTAATATAAGAAGTAATTGTTGAGCTTGGTGCCTCTGAAGTGCTTCATCTTTGTCAAGGGAAATAGTTGAGGGTAGGCTAGGGCCGTAGTGTGCTGGGTGAGGTGGTGGAAGTGTCCAGGCCCATGTTCTGGACCCCAGCTGCTCTGGAGAAATCACCTGGGCGGGTGGGTGTCAAAGAACGCCTGGCCAAGGAATTCCCTGGTGCTAAAACCAAGAGAATGGTTCTCCTCTGTGGGGTACAGTGACTGAACACCATCCCAGGGGTCAGAGGAGGAGAGTAAAACTGTCTCCTCAGTGGACTGCTGGTTACTCAGGTGCATTTAATTTAAGAAGATTCATAGAGCCTTAGGCCTATGTGTGCTCTTCTGTATAAATGCTATACTTCAGTAAGAAGTTAAAGAAAAAGGGAAAGGAAGTTGCTGCCTAGGCCTTAATTAGGTCCGAACATCTTTGGTGAGACCTGGGTAGTGGTGTTTTTGGAAAAAGCTTCCCGGGTGATTCTACAATGCAGTCACGGGTTAGAACTGCTGGTTTAACTCTGAATTTGGTGTCTCCAGTACATTCTGGTAAACTTCTCCCCAGGCAGAAATTAAACTCGGAAGGTCCCCTAGGAGGGTCACTGTTAAGGCTTGGCCAACCGGCTGTGTCCCCCCCACCCTTGCCAACCTTGGTGTTCATCAAGACCTGAGCCCAGACATTCCACTGAAGTCTGGCTGGAGCAGGGAAGGGCTGGGGTGTGGAGGAAAGAGATGTCAGGAGGGGCAGAGAGGGAAGAGGCCACCCGAATCTAGGAGGTGGGGTTAGGGGGCGGTCGGAGTGACCTCAGGCATTCAGACGTCAGTCTTGCTCAGCCATCCGTCCTTTGCCCTGAATATGTGTGTGAAGCTGAGAGACCAGGCCAGAGTCTTTCACTCCCCAGAGGAGAGCTGGGGGTTTGGCAGTCACATGGCAGGGAGGAGGGAATCAGAGAGAGGGACTCTGGCCCCTGACTTGGGGTTGCAGGGCGCAGGGCAGCCCCAGGGCAAATAAAATAGCTTCAGGCCTGGTGAGGTGTAACCAAGCGAGGAGAGGCTTGCAGGGGCTGGCCCTGGCTGTGCCTGGCAGGTCACTGGGTCATCAGTTCCCGGAGATGGGGCTCATAGGCCAGACCCACCCCCAGGGGGACTGTCTTCCTGCTGCTGCAGGAGTTGCAGCCAGAGTCGGGGTCCCCTTGCGATGGCCCTGTGCTGGTGCTGGCTACAGCTGGTCTGTGGTGAGAGGGACTCTTGAGGTCGCCCCTCCCCCACGCCGAGATGGCTAGGCCAATTTGTCCAGGTCACTGGCTTCTGGCTTGCTTCCATATGTGTTTCCTCACTGAAGCCTTCTGGGCACACTCCAGCACCTCGTGGCACAGTGAGGCTGCAGGGCACCGGAACTGGCTCCAGTGGAGGCATCCTCTCCTTAGTTGGATGCCTTCCCAACCCCAGGGTGTGTTGGGGTCTTGCAGTGACTCTCCACCCTTTCCCTTCACCACCCCCACCAGTCCTGGGACCTGAGAGCTTTGGGTCCTTTTTCTCTGTGAGGGTCCTGGGCAGGTCTGAGCCCTCCCTGCTCTGCCCTTGCTCAGGGTGGGGCATGGCTATTGGGCCGGAGGGGAGAGGATGGAGATGGGACCATGGAGGAGGTGGGTCCCCAGGGTGCAGGGTTTCCAGCTCCTCCCACTAGGAGGTGGATGCTGCTTCCTTTCTCGAGCTTGGGCCGGGTGACCTTGGACCTTCCCGCTGCCATCCTGGAATGTTCCCTTGTCAGGCCAGCTCCGAGCCATGAGATGCCAGGCTGCCCAGAGAGGCCCCGTGACAGAAGATGGAGCCCCAGGGAAGCACCTGCTGACCACAGGCCCCTATGGCGGACAGTCCCACCTGGGTGAGCCTCGGGGCGAATACAGATAGTTATTCCGTTGCTCGGTCGTGTCTGACTCTTTGAGACCCCATGGACTGTAGCACCCTCCAGTACCTCTGTCCTTGGGGTTCTCCAGGCAAGAATACTGGAGTGGGTTGCCCCTTCCTTCTGCAGGGGACACAGAGACACAGGTGCGATAAAAGCACCAGCCCAATGCTCCCAGCAGCCCACGTGATATAAATGGTGGCTGATTAAAGACACTTGAGTTTGGGGTACACAGGTGACACCATTGTTATCTGTTCAGCATCTCATCCTTTTGAGGAACCAGCCTGCCCCTCCAGGTGGTCCCCAGCACCCCCTATCCCACCCTCCCCCTCCTGTTGCCATCCCAGGTTGACTCTGCCCCAGTCTTCCAGAGATCTGGCTCTGAGGGTGAAGGTGTTCAGAGCTTAATCATCTCATGGACTTGCCCTTAAAAACCCAGATTTTCTCATNTATCCCACCCTCCCCCTCCTGTTGCCATCCCAGGTTGACTCTGCCCCAGTCTTCCAGAGATCTGGCTCTGAGGGTGAAGGTGTTCAGAGCTTAATCATCTCATGGACTTGCCCTTAAAAACCCAGATTTTCTCATTCTAGTCACTCAGCTTCTTTCCAGATCACCTGCCAGCGCTGACCCCTTCCACACTCTCTCTCCCCTTCCTGTTTCCACCCAAGAACCATGATTGACAAACGTTGCCAGGAGGGAGGAAGTGGTGGGGCATGCTCCTAGAGCCAAGTGATTGCGGGCCAAGTTCTCACCTGAGAAAGGAGAGAGTCCCAAAGTCCTGGAGTCTGTGGCCCCGTCCCTGAGAATTGAATCGCTGCTCCTCTCTGCTGTGGGGTGTCTGAGACCAAGGACACAGGACAGAGGCTGCGGAGCCACCCCTGATAGTGGGGGCCGTGGAGAGGGGCGTCCTCACCTGGCCAGGGGACCCCGCGTGGGACTGGGAGACCACTCTGCTCCGAGACTCTGTGCCAGTTTACACGAGCTGATATCCTGGAAAACCAAACCTGGGCCCAAACCCGCAGGCACTAAGCGTGGTGCTGGCTGCATTTGCGGTCACCCCAACAGTAGTGGGGTCTTCGTAGAAAAAGGCTGGAAGTGAAGTTTTGAAANCTAACCTAATCTATGGGAACACAGACTTTCAAGGGACTTGTGATCTATGCTGTTACGATGTACTGTGGCATACTTGGACTGGTAGTCAAGAAAGCGCCGAGCCTCGCTAGGAATCGAAAGTTTGGAAGCTAGATGGAGCTTTAGCCCCAAGAACATCTCAGAGGTTAAAGGTTACTCAGATTGGGACTGGAATGGGTGACCAGAGGAGGCTCTTATACTGGTGTGGTGATGCTTGAAAAGAACATCCCAGCTTTATGTTCGTATCAATCTTACTATGGTCAGGAATATACTCAGGGTCATGCACAGGCACTCTGGTGATGAATGTCTCCCCCAGCAGTCTTAGCTTGGGAGGCATTCCAGAAGGTAACTCTGATTGCACCCCAGATGGCATCAGAGGCAAGCAAGGTTAAAGGTGAAGAGCTGAATGTCAGGTAGAGATGCTATCAGGTCTACCCCTGGTACATCCCCACCCCATCTCGGTGGTAGAACCGAGAGGGTCGAGGACAGCACCTGCGTCAGTAAGGGACAGACTAAGTCTGACCAGGAAGGAAAAGCTTTTGGTGTAAAGTCTGTCTACACCCCCCCATCTAGGGCAGGGAGGGATGCCTCCAGTAGAAAACTGCTTTTTTCTCTCTTACAGATGGGAGCTAACAATTCCAGCCTCACTCCTTTGAACTGTATCCTGAAAAACTGGGATAGATTCGATCCCCAGGGCCTGATCTTCCTGTGCGATACTGCATGGCTACGGTATCCATTGGAGGACGGCAAACGGTGGCCAGTTGGAGGGTTTCTTAAGTATAATACTGTTTTACAATTAGACCAGTTCTGTAAGGAACAAAGGAAAAGTGATCTTAAAAGATAGATTTCTCACTCAGTCGGCTCCAGATATCCGCCATAAGTTACAAAAACGGGCATATGGACCAAATCAGTCTTTAGATAGTTTGTTACAACTGGCTCAGATGGTCTATTACGGTAGGGAATATGAGGAAAAGAAAAAAAGGCAAAGAAAGACAAAGGAAAAGGCGGAAGCCGTCACAATGGCTATGAAAAATGCTCTTAAACAGCCAGAGAAAAATGCCCAGAGGGACCCAGGTGAAAAGGGATGGGCTTGCTATTACTGTGGAAAGGAGGGGTACCTCAAGCGGGATTGCCCTCAGGCATCTAAGCTGCCCCCGCTCCATGTCCGGTCTGCAAAGGACCACACTGGAAAAGAGACTGCCCTCAGAGGCATAGGTCTCCGGGGTCAGACTCTCAAGACAATCAGGACTGAAGGTGCCCGGGGGTCCCCACACAAGCTCCCGTCCTAATTACACCTGAGGAACCCCGTGTATTAATAATTGTGGGGGGCCAATCCGTCGATTTCCTTTTAGATACTGGGGCAGCTTACTCTGTGCTTACTGAAGCCCCTGGCCCACTTTCTTCCTGATCCGCCTCCATAATGGGACTGTCTGGACCAGCCAAAAGGTATTATATCAGTTATTCTTTATCTCGCAACTGGGATTCTGTGCTATTTTCACACGACTTTCTGATTGTGCCAGAATCTCCCTCACCCCTTTTGGGGAGGGATATACTGAGCAAGGTCCATGCCTCTGTTTTTATGAATATGGAGCCCCCCCCCCCTTTCTCTTCCTCTAGTTGAACAAAACATAAATCCTAGAGTATGGGCTGATGGAAAATCTGTGGGTCAAGCACAAAATGCTATTTCTGTAGTTGTCAAGCTCAAAGACCCACACTTATTTCCACATAAAAAGCAGTATTCTCTGAAACCTGAGGTTAAGGAATGGTTAAAACCCATCATCAAAAACTTAAAGGAACAGGGACTATTAATTCTCTGTAACAGTACTTGCAACACTCCTATTCTGGGTATAAAGAAATCAAATGGTAAATGGAGACTAGTTCAAGATTTACGTATAATAAATGAGGCTATAGTTCCTTTACACCCTGTGTTGCCTAATCCTTATACTCTATTGTCTGAAATTCCTGAACGAGCCAAATATTTCTCAGTAATTGATTTAAAAGATGCCTTCTATTCAGTGCCTTTGGTAGAGGAAAGTCACTTTCTATTTGCCTTTGAAGACCCTACGCAGCCAGCGTCTCAGTTAACCTGGACAGTTTTGCCCCAGGGATTTCATGACAGTCCTCACTTATTTGGACAAAGTTTGTCATGGGATCTACAAAACTTTAATAGCTCTGAGCGATCAAGCCTTGTCTCTGGCCCCGGATTGAATTCTTCTCCTCCTGGGGCCAAGAATCCCGGCGTCGTAATTCTACAACAACCTTTCAAAGAAGTACGTCAAGGCTGTATATTGTCACCCTGCTTATTTAACTTATATGCAGAGTACATCATGAGAAACACTAGGCTAGAAGAAGCACAAGCTGGAATCAAGATTGCCAGGAGAAATATCAATAACCTCAGTATGCAGATGACACCACCATTATGGCAGAAAGTGAAGAAGAACTGAAGAGCCTCTTGATGGAAGTGAAAGAGAAAAGTGAAAAAGTTGGCTTAAAACTCAACATTCAGAAAACTAAGATCATGGCATCGGGTTCCATCACTTCATGGTAAATAGATGGGGAAACAATGAAAACAGTGTCAGACTTTATTTTCCTGGGCTCCAAAATCACTGCAGATGGTGATTGCAGCCATGAATTTAAAAGATGCTTGCTCCTTGGAAGAAAACCTATGACCAACCTAGACAGAATATTAAAAAGCAGAGATATTACTTTACCAACAAAGGTCCATCTAGTCAAAGCTATGGTTTTTCCTGTGGTCATGTATGGATATGAGAGTTGGACTATGAAGAAAGCTGAGTGCTGAAGAATTGATGCTTTTGAACTGTGGTGTTGGAGAAGACTCTTGAGAGGCCCTTGGACTGCAACGAGATCAAACCAGTCAATTCTAAAGAAAACCAGTCCTGAATATTCATTAGAAAGACTGATGCTAAAGCTGAAACTTCAATACTTTGGCCACCTGATGCGAAGAACTGTCTCATTGGAAAAGACTCTGATGCTGGGAAAGATAGATGGCAAAAGTGAAGGGGGCAGCAGAGAATGAGGTAGTTAGATAGCATCACCAACTCAATGGACATGAATCTGAGCAAGCTCTGTGAGACAGAGGAGAGCAGAGGAGCCTGGCATGCTGCAGTGCACGGGGTTGCAAAGAGTCAGACGCAACTTAGCAATTGGACCGCAGCAATGAAACCTGCTAGTGGAAGAGACAATTCAAGTCACAGTTTCAGAAAGTTAAGATGAATTACATCAGGTGCTGCCTATGTACCTGGCATCCTTCTTGGTTTCACCTCTAGTTCCATCTGTATCTGAGCAAGTATTTCCCCACAGGCTTCAGCTTGTTTTGTGTGGACAGCCATGCCCCTCAAGGGTGGGTTTACTCCACGCTCATGGATTCTCAACCAGGACACGCGGGTAAGTTAAGACCTCAACCAATGGGGATGGCAGTCAGAGGAGAAGAAATTCTTACTCCTGTCCTTTGGGGAGACAATTCTATGACACATTCAATGCAGTCCTCAGAATATCCTTCCAAAATCAAGGGCCATTTTCACATCAGTTCAGTTCAGTTCAGTCGCTCAATCATGTCCGACTCTTTACGACCCCATGAACCGCAGCACACCAGGCCTCCCTGTCCATCACCAACTCCCAGAGTCCATCCAAACCCATGTCCATCGAGTCAGTGATGCCATCAAACTATCTTATCCTTTGTCATCCACTTCTCCTTCTGCCCTCAGTCTTTCCCAGCATCAGGGTCTTTTCAAATGAGTCAGCTCTTCGCATCAGGTGGCCAAAGTTTTGGAGTTTCAGCTTCAACATCAGTCCTTCCATTGAACACCCAGGACTGATCTCCTTTAGAATGGACTGGTTGGATCTCCTTGCAGTCCAAGGGACTCTCAAGAGTCTTCTCCAACACCACAGTTCAAAAGCATCAGTTCTTCGGTGCTCAGCTTTATTTTCACATAATGATCATCAATAATGTACACGTGCGTTGAATGTCCCTTCTTTCCCTGGACTCTCACTCCTGCTCCTGGTGTGTGCGTGGGTGCGTGCCTGCCCAGTCGCTTCAGTCGTGTCTGACTCTTTGCGACCCTTTGGACTGTAGCCTGCCAGGCTCCTCTGTCCATGGAATGCTCCAGGCAAGAATACTGGAGTAGATTGCCATGCTCTCTTACAGAGGATCTTCCCAACCCAGTACTGAACCCACATCTCCTGCCTCTCCTGCATTCCTGGTGGATTATTTACTGTCTCACCAACCAGGGAAGTCCCCCTGCTTCTGGTGTCACTTCCCAAAAAACTACTTGTACACAAACTCTTGTCTCAGGCTCACTTGTTCCTTTCCCAGGAATACGAGTTAGGTCAAGCAAGGTTCTAGAAAGTTTACCCTTAGGATGGTATCTGAAACCCAATTCACCAGTCAGGTGGCAATAAGAACCCTACTGTGAGGGGATGAACTTCAGGTTGTTGAGATAGGACTGAGAATATTGCCAGGAAAGGATGGCTGCCTACGAGTGCTGAGTATATTTAACTTTAGAATTAGGACTAAAGCAAATGCAGGGTATCAGAACAGAGTGTAAATGTTTTATGTCCTGGTATTAGGGAAATGATGAAACTAATAAAACTTGGGGAAAGAAGGGAGAATGAAATAGCTATTGTAAGAACATTAATTTCTTCATCTGTAATAGTTTAGAATTAAAAGATATCATTTAAGGCCAATGACTCAAGAAGCACAAATATAATAACATTTAACAATATAACAAGAAGGTAATATCAGCTAAAATTTGTTGAAGAAAAGAAAAGGGTATGGGGGAAGAAACATGCTAATTTTTTTTTTTTTTTTAAACACTGCAGGGTAGGAAATTAGTAGATACTGTTCAAAGTAGTGGAAGATTAAGTAAGGGTACTAGGTAGTAGGGGGAAGAAAACCCACAAACCTCTCTTAATATGAGACAAAATACACACACAGGGGCATATTAATGTGCAAAGAAAACAGGCCACATAATGCAAGACATTTTAAAAACTTCTAAAATAGAATACATAAAATAATACAATGGAACACATATCAATAAATGTAAATTTACTTTATGTATTGAAAGAAAGATTTTCAGATTAGATCACAAAATAATACCAACTGTATGTTTTATACAAAAGACAGGTCTAAAACAAAATGCTCTAGGCCTTCCCTGGTTGGCCAGTGGTAAAGACCCCACCTGCCAGTGCAGGGGGCATGGGTTCAATCCTTGGTCCAGGAGGATTCCACAGGCTGCAGAGCAACTAAGCCTCGTGTGCCCCAGAGCCAGTGCTGTGCAACGAGCAGCCAGCACGCTGAGAAACCCACGCGCTGCAACCATAAAGGAGCCCTCACTTTCCGAAATTAGGGAAAACTCATGCGTAACAATGAAGACCCAGGGCAGCCAAAATAAATAGGTATAATGTTTTAAGTATAAAAAAAAAATTAAACAATCTGGAACATTTCAAAATAAATACTAAGGAAAGACTTCCCAAAATAAAAATAGGGTCAGGATCTTCATATCAAAAAAGGGAGAATTCATACCAAAAAGCAGTGAACAATACACACACAAAAAAGACTTTCTTAACCCTAAATGGGCATAATGCTCAGTAAGCATGTAATTAAAAAACTTTCATGCACCAAATAATGCTGCTACAATTTTATAGACAAAAATTACAGAACCTATGAGGAGAACTAGAAACACAGTCTACTAATACTAATATAATTTACTGCATTACTAGACCTTAAGAGACAATCATATAATCCTATCTGTAGTCACCAAAAAAGCATTTGGAAAATAGCTGAACAATCATTCTTGATTACAAATACTCAAGAGAACTGGGAAAGTATGATTTTCAGCCCAGAAGTCAGCGTCATGCTTAAAGGGAAAACAATAGAAGTATTTCTATCAAAAATCGTATGCAGAACAAGTCTCACAGCTATTATAGAAAATTGTGCTGGATCAAGGAGGCAATGCAGTCACTAGCAAGAAGGAAGTTAGAGATGTGGAATGAAGCCAAGAGCCAAACTCCTGTTCTCAAAATAATCACAAACCAGGAAAACTCAGAAGAGCAGCTATACATACACAAATAATAATCAGATAAAATGTATGGTGAAAGTAAAGTTACTATTTACAGTAGCAGCAAAAACATTTAAAACCTAGGAATGCACTTAATAAGAAATGTGCAAGCCTATACAGAAACAGGACTTCCCTGGTGGCTCAGACAGTAAAGAATCCACCTGCAATGCAGGAGGCCTGGGTTCAGTCCCTGGGTGGGGAAGATCCCCTGGAGGAGGACATGGCAATCCACTCTAGTATTCTTGCCCGGAGAATGCCATGGACAGAGAAGCCTGATGGGCTGCAGTCCATGGGGTCACAAAGAGTCAGACACGACTGAATGATTAAGCACATATAAAAACAATAACAAAACTAAAACGTTCTGAAAGATATGGAAAAATTGAACAAATGGAAACACATACTATATTCTTAGATAAGTCAGCTAAGTATTATTAAAGCATCAATTTAATATAATTTTCATAAAAATACCAAAAAGTTTTAAAAGAACTAGACAAAATGATTCTGAATGTTAAAAGGCAGAAAGCAATATATAGCAAGGAAAGCTCTGAAAAACATAAAATGAGTAATGGGGTGGAGGGTCTACTACCACTAAATATTAAAATATATTTTATGGTTTCAAAAGTTAAAGCAATGTAATATTGGCAAGTACATAGACAGAAAACCAGAGGAACAAAATAGAAATACCAGGAATACATCCAAATAGATAAAACAATTTAGTATATAATAAAGACGGAATTTCAAATCAAGGTCCAAAGATGAACTCAACAAATAGTGTCATGACAATTGGATAGCCATTTGGGAAAAGAATTTAGTTGAAGCCATATCTCACAGTATATACAAGTATTGTTATTATTGTTGCTAAGTCATGTCTGACTCTTTGCATCCCCATGGACTGTAACCTGCCAGGATCTTCTGCCCATGGGATTTCCTAGTCAAGAGTACTGGAATGGGTGGCAATTTTCTTCACCAGGGGATCTTTCAGACCCTGGGACTGAACCCATCTCTCTTGTGTTGGCAGACATATTGTTTACTGCTGAGCTACCATGGAAGCATATATGAGTATAAATTCTATAGAAAATGAGACTAAGAAATTGTTAGATGAAAATAAGGAAGAATTCTATTATAACCCTATGTGCGTGTTACTTGCTTAGTCATGTCCTACTCTTTGTGACCCCATAGACTGTAGCCCGCCAGGCTCCTCTGTCCATGGAATTCTCCAGGCAAGAATACTGGAGTGGGTTGCCATTTCCTTCTCCAATTATAACTCTACAGTGATTCAAAATAAATGACCAGTGCATAAAAATGAATTATGTGAAAAGAGAAAACACATAAGCAGAGCAAAAGAAAAGGGATAATGTGGGGGAAAAGTTTCTAAATCATATCACAGGTGAGGAGCTAATCTATCTAATATGTAAATAAATACTAGAAATAAAGATTAATAACCTACTATAAAATGGAAACAAATATGAATGGGCATTTCAGAAACGTAAATGATTCTTAAACACAATCCCACACTTGGTAAGAGAAATGCAAATAAAAGCCATATTAGAGGTCTTCAAAAAAGGCAAAACAGGCACTTATATTGCTGATAAGAGTGTGAATTGGTTAAAACCGTGGACGGTAATACTGTAGTATCTGTCAAAGTAACAAATGATGTATCTTCTGGCAAGAAGCTATTTAAAAAAAAATAAGAATGCTTTTTATGTAACGATGTAAAAAGATCATTATGTTAGTTTCCCAGAGCTGCGGTAACAAATCACCATAAACTGAGTGGCTTTAAAACCACAGAGATTTATTCTTTTACTGGAGATGAGAATTCTGAGATCAAGATGTTNCAAAGCGACTATGCAAATGGGTTTCACCCAGAACAGAACCAGCTGATGCCCTGTTATCCCAGCGCGATGATTCAACTCATTGCCCTTCTCTCTCAAGTGTCCTGGTTTGATTGATAAATCATAGAGTCATACTGAACAGCAGGGAGTTTTGCAAATGGAATGTCTGAGTTGGAAGGCTCTCAAGTAAGAGTCTAGTTGCTTTGTTTGTACAAACAGAAGTTTAAGGTTTGGCAAACATGCTGGAGAAGGTCTGGCAGCAGCAGATGGCAGGAACAGTGAGCAGAAGGGAACCGTGCCTGACCTTGGGCTCTGCTGGAGGGGATTTTGGGCTGGCTAGGACTGCCTGGGACCATCGGACTTCACTCATAGCCTCTAGCCCAAGAGGGGGCTTCCGAAGACAGCATTTCCATCCTCTGGTTGAAGTCTCAAGCCCAGAGTTAAGAAGTCTAGTGAGGGGTAGGCACTAAGAAAAAACGGTTTCACCAGATGGGCTGTGAGAGGAGCGAACATCCACCACCCTCCATCATCAGCAGGGGCTGGGTACCACCATCCCATCAGTGCCACCTTGCATCGCCATGGGAACCTTGAACAATCTCCCGGTTTTCTTTCTTCCTGGTTGAGATCCTGTTTCTGTCAAAATGAACTATTTGTGTTGCATGAAACGTCACAGATTGTGGGCAAAACCAGGACAAATCCAAACCTCAGAAATAAGAGCCCTCTGATGATACACACAACTCCCCAAATCTTTAGAGGCTGCAATGAATTTTCTTTTCCCAACACTGAACTTATTCTCTAGAAGTATTTAACCCAAGCGGCATCTGACAGACAAGCCCCCAGTGGCCTGAGCATGCCAGATCAACTCATTCTTGAGCTGATTCACCACATGAAGCCGTGGACCTGAGCGACCCACTCACGGAGGGAGGGTGAAGACGTCAAAAGGAAGACGTGGCTGTAAGTTTCACCTGGAGGCCTCACATGAAGTTTAATCAAGCCGTAAAATACTGAAGATGTCCAGTGTATAAGGACTATTTCACTTTTGTGTGTGAGACAGAACTAAAACTTCAACGCTATTTGTCTTTTTATCTAAGATTAGCCATCATGCAAAAACTTACTGGTCAAGCAGATAATAAAATACACAGATCCCATGGAAGGGTTTTTGTACATTTCAGTCCTTGCAGATAACAAAGCCATTATCCACCCTGCATGGTCCTGAGAGTGAGTTCCTTCAATTCCGAAAGCTGCCAGTCCTGCCAGCGCCCAGAGGGCTCATGTGTTATAAATTCTCGAAGCTCTTTTAGCTGCAGTCTGGGCATCTGGTGACTCTTCGTCCTCTTCCTCGGTCCGCTTGTATTTTAAGAACAAGTCAGACTTTAAGAAGCGGCTGTAACTGTCGTACTTCATGAGGTTGAAGATCTAGGGGGAAAAGGAAAATTATAAATCGTTTAGTTTTTATTAAATACCTATCATGTGCGGGGGCTTTCCAGGTAGCACAGTGGCAAAGAACCCTCCTGCCAGTGCAGGAGATGCAGGGGACAAGGATTCGATCTCTGGGTCGGGAAGATTCCCCTGAAGGAGGAGATGGCAACCCCCTCCAGTATTCTTGCCTGGAAAATTCTACGGACAGAGGAGCCTGTAGGGGCTACAGTCCATGGGGTGACAAAGAGTTGGACACAAATGAGCAACTGAACATGAGCACGATCGTGTGCCAAGGAGTGCACACGCATGCCAAACACCCAAGGAAAGCTAAAGTAAGTCTTGTAGTAGACCAGGCAGATTTCCTGGATGTTTAGTTAGGGTCACTGTGAAATTATCTCAATGGAATACAAGAGCTTAAAGAGCACATGCTTGTGCTATATTTTTCACGGAAGTCTAGATTCACACAGTATTGATGCATACCCTTGGATCAAGAGGTACTTTAAGAATCACCACTTTAAAAAAAAATAGAATTACCACTGTATTCAGGTTAGATATTACAGGAATATGGGTCTCCAGGAACTTGAGGTAGCGGAAGAGAAGCCATATCTGTAGAGACGATGAAATAAAGGCCACTATCATATCAGACGATGCTGATATTTAGACCCCCGGAAGTCTGGCAACCAAGGTCTTACACAAACCTATTATTACGCCAAGAAACAAAATGGGGCATATTCAGGGCAGGGCAGAGAAGTGGGATGACAAGCTCAGGCAGGAGGGGCTTTGGGAACAGGCCCTAATTAAAGTAAATAGCAGTCAACTGCAGGACGCAGACACCTGCTCGCTCACACATGCCCAGAAGCGCCTCTCTGGGAAAGCAGTCATTCTAATGCACACTTGCCAGCTGCAAGGGGAGGACCCCTGACGGATTAGAGGACTGGCGCCTGCTGCACCCCAAGTTCACAAAGAGCTCCCCCCTTCTAAGCCAGAGTCCCCGTTCCCAACATTCTCCCCCTCCAACGCCTCCCCACGCTTTGCTGCAGTCCTGCCTTACCTGCCAAGGGGTGGGAACAGGGGAAACAAAAGGAAGCACTTTCTGGCTGTCGAGGGACAGCCTCTTATTTTGAGAAGTTTCTCTCCCACCTCAGACCTTCCCACTGGACTCTCAGGACATTGTGCAGACTGAAAATTCACGTCACGCAACCTGGCCCCTTCACTGACTGCACCGCCATGGGCTCGACAAACAGAAAGTTCCAGGGGCATCTGGAAAGATCTTGCTGCCGGGCGGGGTCACCAAATGAGTGGTAAAACATCTTTTAAACCCGCCCTCTCGCCACAGGCACATAAACTGCTTTGCAAATGAAACGCCTGACGGTGTCCACGGACTCGGAACATCTGGCTTGGAGCTGGGAGAACTGGAACTCAGGCTTGACACCTTCGTTTTCCCACGACGGCTCCAATCACGGGAGGATCGCCTACATCGTTTTGTTCTCAGCCGGGTTTGGACTTAGAGTTTTCCTAAATCTATTGACCTGCTGTTTGCCCTTCTGTGAGTGACCTTCCAGTCTGGCCAACCTGTTCAGAAGGAGTGTGCCTCCAAAGGCCCCTACCTTGCGCCTCTCCAGAGTGGGCCTCTATTTTGTAGCAATCTTGTCATCTTAGACCGCTTCAATAAGGTTTGGAAAAAGTATTCATTAAAACCAAAAACCTCCCAGAAAATACAAAAATCATAGGCGGGGGTGAGGCAGGAGATGCGAAACGCCAACAGTATGTCGCGCGGGTGTGTTACCATCCCTCATCACCACCTGCATTATTCAGCCCTTTCAGGCACAGGAATCTCCAAAGTGGACTTTGAGACGCCCATCCAGTTCACCGTTTGAAATGATGCTCAAAATCTGACCAATGAAACCAGGCTAGTGAGTGCCCCGACCCGGGGAACCAAGCCCCCACCCCCACCTCCCAAGCAGGCCCGCAGCAGATGGGACCCAGCACCACCAGCAGGATGCGGTTCGACCCAAGTGTCTCGTCTGAGTCTCTGCGTGTGGGAGTGGTGCATCCTGTTTGCCTGCTGCAGCTCTTCGAGAAAAGAAGAAGAAAGGCCGGGCCTGGAGGCGCCTGGCCCGAGGTGGTGGGGGAGGGAGGAGGGGAGGTGTTCCAGCAACGGGGCTCGAGGGGCTCAAGCTCCGGGGGATGCTTGGCTCTCCGTTCAGCACACTTGGAGCCAGCAAGCTCAGGGGGAGGGGGCTGCAAACTATTTAACAAGAGCCCAAGGACCACTCCCTGCTGTGGGCGGGTCTGAGGTGCCCGTGGAGGCCCTCGAGCTGGGGTTTCCCTCTTCAGGAGCCCTCGCCTGCCTCCTGGTGAAACCGAGTCACCAGGTAGCAGCTGGAGGCATCAGACCGGGACAGATCTGAAGAAGGAAAGGGATGTGGCAGCAAGAGCCTCACTTTCTGGGGAGAGGAACTGCCTGGGATCTCTGATGGGGTCTTCACTGCCACCAGCAAAGGGTCTCCTGGGCACTGGCCTTGGAGTTCATGGCAATAGGCAGCTTCAACCCAGGGCCGCTCGTGGGTGCTCAGCAATGATGACTTAGAAAATGTCCTAAAAATCTCTTTCAAGAAAGTGGCGGGGGCTGACCACAGCAGCCTTCATCACAGGCACGTGGTCACGCCGGAGGTTCAGCCAGTGAACTAGCGGGGCCATCCACTGAGCAATGATAGAAGGGCTGGGGAAACAGTTCAAGGTGCGCCAATCCCAGAAGGAGCGCCTTCAAACCACACGCCAGGCAGCACATGGGGCCGCCTCTCTAACCTCCACTGCTCCGCTGAGGGTCCCGAACACACAAGACAAAGAACCGGGCCCAGGAGGCCTGTTGCTTTGCCCCAGTGGCCGGTATATTGTCAGCTCAGCTGCCATGACGAGTACCAACAACCGATGACTTGAAAAGCAGAAATTTCCTTTCTCGGGGCTCTGACGGCTGGAAATCCAAGATCGAGGTGACTGCAGGGCTGGTTTCTCCAGTGGCCTCTGTCCTTGGCTTGTAGGTGGCCATCTTCCCCAGCATCTTCATCTGGTCTCTCCTCTGTGTGTGTCTATGTCCTAATCTCCTCTCCTTATAAGGACACTGGTCAGATTGAATTAGGACCCACCCCAAGGACCTCATTTAATCACCTCTTTGAAGACCCCCATCTCCAACTAGTCACACTCTGAGGTCCTGGAGCTTAGGAGTCTGACATCTGAATTTGAGGGGGGACACGATTCAGCCTGTGACTGTGAGTGAAAGAGACCGGCAGGATGCAAACACTGGCCGTCCAGCTCTCAAGCCCACGTGCCTATCTTCGGGCCATCCCGCCACTCGTATGGCAGAGTGAGAGGTAGTCACTAAAAATGAAGACTGTGCAAAGAGTTTAACGTGGAAAAATGAACATGAATGTCAAGTGACTGAACACCGAATGTTTAAAGTTCACTAAAACTGAAAATAGTGACCCCAAATACATTCTCTAATGTGTTAGCTTATGTATTTAAGTGGGAAAAAGTATCCCCAAAGGTCAGTATAGGAGGTTGAACAGTGTCCCCCAAATTGACATCCACCTGGAACCTCAGAATGTGACTTTATTTAGGAATAGGGTTAGCTGAGGATCTCAGGATGACATCATCCTGGTTTAGTTCAGTTCAGTTCAGTTGCTCAATCGTGTCTGACTCTTTGAGACCCCATGAATCGCAGCACGCCAGGCCTCCCTGTCCATCACCATCTCCCGGAGTTCACTCAAACTCAGTCCATCGAGTCGGTGATACCATCCAGCCATCTCATCCTCTGTCGTCCCTTTCTCCTCCTGCCCCCAATCCCTCCCAGCATCAGTCTTTTCCAATGAGTCAACTCTTTGCATGAGGTAGCCAAAGTACTGGAGTTTCAGCTTTAGCATCAGTCCTTCCAAAGAACACCCAGGGCTGATCTCCTTTAGAATGGACTGGTTGGATCTCCTTGCAGTCCAAGGGACTCTCAAAAGTCTTCTCCAACACCACAGTTCAAAAGCATCAATTCTTCGATGCTCAGCTTTCTTCACAGTTCAACTCACATCCATACATGACCACTTGATTTAGGGTGGGCCCTAAATCCAAGGGGGCTTTCTTTGTGGCTCAGACAGTAAAGCATTTGCCTCCAGTACAAGAGACCTGGTTTCAATCCCTGGATCGGGAAGATCCCCTGGAGGAGGGCATGGCAACCCATTCCAGTATCCTTGCCTGAAGAATCCCATGGACAGAGGAGCCTGGCGGGCTATAGTCCATGAGGTGGCAAAGAGTCAGACACAGTTGAGCAACTTTCGCTTCACTAAGTCCAAGGAGTGATGCCCTTATAAGAAAAAAAAAAAGAGAGGGCACACAGAGAGGCAATCAACCAGAAGAAGCCCATGTGAAGACAGAGGCTGGAGGGATGCAGCTATAAGCCAGGGACACCAAGGATTCCCAGGAGCCACCAGGAGCTGGAAGAGAAGAATAGAATCTCCCCTCCAACTTTCAGAGGAAGCACGGCCCTGCCTGACACTCAGGTTTCAGACTTCTGGCCTCCTGAGCTGTGAGAGAGAAAAAAAAAAAAACAACACCTATTTTCTTAAGCCACTCAGTTTGCAATCATCTGTTACGACAGCTCTTGGAAATGAACACAGGTAAATTATTGACTTCACCTCACTCCTGCTTAAGCGCAGAAAATGAGATGGCTCTTAGGGGTTCCAGAAGGCTCCACAAAACCAGAACTCTCTGATGGGAGAACTGGACTCACCAGGGCTGGACTGTGGTCATCAGCCCGACCATGCACCTCAAGTTGTCTGCAGGGAAGCGAAAGAAGAAGGTGGATACCCAGGTGGGCTGGGACTGTGGGCAGTGGACCACAGACCAAGGGAGCAGAGCTCTAACTAACACAGACAGCCTTTTGGGGAGATGGGCGGCCGACCAAGCAGAAACCCAAGTTGGCAGCAAAGTTGCATTTGTACCTTTTTTTTTTTTTTTTTTTTTGCCAACACAGCTGTGTCCGCATAGGTTTCAGATTTCAGCGGCCCCCACATCTGGGAGCTACATACCAGGACTGTAAATCGCTTAGTGTCTTGGCCTTGGGATCCAACCCTTAGTCTGCCAAAGGTGGGACTCGCAGTGAAAATCAAGAAGGGAGGCTTCCTGCTATGAGGGCCCCCAACTCCAGGTTGATACACAGTGAGATGCCCCACCCTGTCTCTTATACACATCTNCTACATACCAGGACTGTAAATCGCTTAGTGTCTTGGCCTTGGGATCCAACCCTTAGTCTGCCAAAGGTGGGACTCGCAGTGAAAATCAAGAAGGGAGGCTTCCTGCTATGAGGGCTCCCAACACAGCGAGACACCCCACCCTCCCCAGACCCCAGACAGCGCAACTAATTAGGATTTGCCTTTCCGTGACGGAAAATATCCATGAGGGGCTGTGATTTGAGACTGTTTTGTCTGCTGCTCTGGAAAGGATTCCCTCACGGACACACACTCAGTCGTGTAGAGAATGAGACGCTTAACCAGCTTTGAGGGCCCCTTTGTGGAAGCTTCATCCCTGTCTCGATCAAGTACATTGCAAGCCTAATAAATCTTCTAACCCATCCTAGAAGACAAGACGGCAGTCCAGTGGTTTGGACTTTGCATTTCCACTGCAAGGGGAGTGAGTTCCATCCCTGGTCTTGTGGGGAGCTGAGACCCCGCATGCCATGCGACATGGTCCCCCAAAAAAGCAAAAAACACAAGGACATAAAAGACCTAAATACGTACACTGCAAAGCCTTCCACCAATGTAATTTCAACTGAGCACCAAGAGGAAAAAGCATGAAACCTTTCCTGCAACAGAAAATTTTATTAATGGGATTTTGTATTTGCTTCAAGCACTTGATTTAGTTTTGATGTGAAAATGACTGCAAAAGTGCACAAGTGTCCACAAATTGCAGTTCTAGAATGTAATTGCACACGTACACTACAGGCAAACTTTCACACCACGCAAATAGATGCAAAGTGTGAAGAGAGGCAGCCCTCATGCCAGGATCAGCTGGGTGCTGTAGAGGCTCCTGTGGCAGGGGCACAGCTGGGGACACCCCCACCGCTGGATCAAAGACCACCTTCCCCTCTGGTGAAGGGGGGATGGGAGAGGAGGCCAGAGGGCAGCTGGCGGAGAGTGGGAGAGGAGACAAAGCTCAGGTCGGCCCTGGTCCCAAAGCTCCGGGGAAGGGCACATAGAAGATTCCATCACCTGGATGTTGCTCCTGCTTCTGGAACGGACCCCCTTAGAGGTGGNCCAGGTGCCTAAGGATATGGAGGCCTGGCGGCAATCATTGACTCAATAATGAGAAAAGCCCTATGCTAATACTCCAAACTCTCTGTGCTGTTTATGGTTGAGAGGTTGTAAACAATCATGTGGGTAGTGGCAGGAGTATGGATAATCCTGTCACACAAGCTAGTTTGCTAGCAGAGAGGTTTGACCTCAGACACCCTTGTCCCACCCAGGGCAGGGAATTAGCAGTNCTCCAAACTCTCTGTGCTGTTTATGGTTGAGAGGTTGTAAACAATCATGTGGGTAGTGGCAGGAGTATGGATAATCCTGTCACACAAGCTAGTTTGCTAGCAGAGAGGTTTGACCTCAGACACCCTTGTCCCACCCAGGGCAGGGAATTAGCAGTAATTATTGGCACAAATGAAAAACCCTTCACCAATATAATTCCTAACCAACCCACTATACTAATAATTTCTAACTTCCCACAAGAATTTGCCTTTAGTAAGTCTAAAACATCTTGTGCCTCTCACAGTTGGGGGTTGTAAACAATCACACGCGGCCGGATTAACCTACACAGGCGGGCTAGATAACCTTCAGTGGAAACACTCTTGTCACGCCCAGGAATTTTTATTGCCTTGGAGCTGCATGTTTACTCCTTCTCTGAGAGAAACGGTTATGGGGGAGAGACCCCCGGAAAAGCAAAGGTGTAGGTGAGAGCACAAAACAGACTCTGGTTTGGGGGTAGATGCTCGGGAACAGGGGGTTTCCNTGTGTCTTCAACAGAATTCAGGATCCTTCATGTTTAAAAAGTTGATGTAGGTCAATTTCTTTAAATGTAGAGGAATTATACTTGGAGAATCCCTTGGACAGAGGGGCCTGGCGGGCTACAGTCCATGAGGTTGAAAAGAGTCGAACACGACTGAAGCGACTTGGCCCGGCACAGTACAGAGGGATTTATCTATCAGCTCAAGGGTTCTCAAGCTGAGGTCATATATCAACCACTTTTTCTCACCAGGACTTTTCTTTGCTAAGCTTAAAATATCTAGAAAGTTACAAAACAGATATAATAAATACCAGAGTCCCAGCACTTAAAATTTTAACTTTAACCTTTTATTGTATTTGCTTCTGGCATCCATGCGTGCTAAGTCGCTTCAGTCCTATCCGACTCTTTGTGACCCTATGGACTGTAGCCTGCCAGGCTCCCCTGTCCGTGGGATTCTCCAGGCAAGAACACTGGAGTGGGTTCCATGCCCTCCTTCAGGGGATCTTCCTGCCCCAGGGATGGAAGTCGCATCTCTTGTATCTCCTGCATGGGTGGGCATGTGGGTCCTTTACCACTAGCACCACCTGGGAAGCATTTGCTTCTGGAGTTTTTTCATAATATCGATACAAGGAGCCCTTTCAATAGGTGCACTGTGCCAATCATAAGCTTCCTGCCTTTCAGCTCCATCCAGTGAACCCGTGAAGCTGCTCAGTCATGTCTGACTCTGCGACCCCACGGACCGTGGCCTATGGAGCTACGGACCATAGGCTGCCCCGTCCATGGAATTTTACAGGCAAGAATACTGGAGTGGGTTGCCATTCCCCTTCTCCAGGGGATCTTCCCAACCCAAGGATCAAACCCAGGTCTCCCGCATTACAGGCAGACACCTTACCGTCTGAGCCACCAGAGAAATTCGCCCTTTTTTGCCTGCTCTGTGAAAATAGCTGTGGGTTCCTTAAATACATTTCCTTTGCCGGCNCTCCATCACCCAATCCTTCCAGGATCAGAGCACAATGGACACATTCATAGAGTGTGACACCATGTCTGCTGTGGATCTTCAAGTCTCTTAAGCAATTAAATTGGGATGTTGAGTTACAGAAGTTATCTCTAAGGCCACTTCTATGCCAGTATGGCTAGCAGTAATTATATGCAGAATTGCTACAAACCACAAAAACATACCCCATAGTTTCTGGTCAAGAGTAGTGGTACAGGGTGGCATTTGCTAGTAAAGAGGAGAGATTTACTTGGGTTATTGTGTCTGTTTCATCCATGCAAAAGGGTGTAACACAACTTCTGCCCTTAAGAAATAAAGGAAGGAAGTTCAAAACAGTGGCATCTTCAATAGTCTCTGCAAACTTTAGAACTTGTAGACTGATTCCCATCTCTTTCTCAAAATAAAAGTAAAATCCCGGTGGGATTCTAGGAACACAGGGAAATTCTATTATTCTTATTAATCAACTAGGAGCAAAGAGAAGAGAGACAGTATCTTGGTGGGTTGCCCATCCCTCCCTTTTGTCTTGGAAAATTTAAAGCTTGAAAGATAAAGGTAATGGATATCACAAATTAGAAGTTCTACTTTGTGAAATTTTGAGCACTATATGTAAAACAAGCTCATCTAGACCCTATACTCCTCTGTTAGATGAAGGATACAATGAAGTCAAAATTCTGCCAGCCAAGAGGGCTGCGGAGACCATCCTGAGACAGAACACCTTTCCCTAGGCCTGCGTGTGTGTGTGTGTGTGAGAGAGAGAGAGAGAGAGAGAGANAATAGCATCTCTTATTACTATTACTCCCCTGTCTGAGAGGGTTTCTTCTGGACTATATTTAGGTTGCAGCATGTGGGTCTTAGTTCCCTTCACCAGGGATCACACCGGTGCCCCCTGTATTGGCAGCACAGAATCTTAACCACTGGACCACCAGGGAAGTCCAACCAATATTTATTTTATCTGTGGTCATGTCTAATGTCAAACCCAGTATACTCAGGTCATAGAGGTTGTTCTGGAACATAGAGAAGACAGCCCAGCAGTCACAGGCTTTAGGACCTGGGGATGGAGGAGGTATTGTGTAAGAGGAAGACTTGGAAATCCTGCTCTCCTCTCTCCATTGCACCACAGAAGGAAGACAGAGGAGACACAGTGGAGCAGACACGTGCGTCATGGGCTCCCCGCTACAGCCCAGCTCACAAGATGCGGTGGGGCTGGATGTTAAGATGAGGGAAAAGCCAAAAATGGAGGGAGGGACCCGCCATAAAGGTTACAGAATCCACAATTTAGCATGGGTCAGGTGGAGGGTGTGTCTGAGATTCAGATGGCTCTGCAATACTGAGAACAGTTGGCCAGGGAGAAAAACCAGAGTTCATCTGCAATAAGAACACAGGCTTCGAGTTAATGTCCATACCCAGGGAGAAGTAGCCCACGGGGAGGGTGGGCATCCCTGCCTCTGTGTCTGCCTTCCAGCTGCGTGCCCCCCCCCAACCCCTTCACACCAATGTTCTCAGGTTCCAGTGCTGGGAGTCTGTCGCCAGCCACAGGATCTTTGCACATCCCCACTCTCCTCCCTCCAAACTCAGCCTCCTGGCTCGGTCATCTTCTTCTCCATGCTCTCTTTTATGACACTTGTCATTTTATTGACTTGTAATTTTGCCTCTATCTTTTTTTAAAATGTATTTTTAATTGGAGCATAGTTGCTTTACAATGTTGTGTTCGTTTCTGCTGTACAACCAGGTGAATCAGCTATGAGTGCACGTTTGTCCCCTCCTTCTTGGACCTCCCCCATCCCGTCACCCCCATCCCACCTCCCTAGGTCGTCACAGAGCCCCAGGCGGAGCTCGCTGTGCTATACACAGCTTCCCACTCTAACTATTTTATATATGGCAATGCATATGTCTCGATGCTACTCTTTCAGTTTGTCCCACCCTCTCCTTCCCCTGCTTCTGTGTCCGCAAGTCTGTTTCCTACATCTTTCTATTCCTGCCCTGCAAATAGCTTTTTGGTACCATTTTTCCAGATTCTATGTATGCAGTAATATACAATACTGGTTTTTCTCATTCTGACTTACTTCACTCTGTGCAACGGTCTCTAGGTTCATCCACCTCAGTTCTGCCTCTGTCTTGGATTAACACCCGCCTCCCCCTCAAGATGACAAGTTCCCTGGGGGCAGGGACCATCTTTATTTTCACCCATCACTGTGTGCCCAGCACCCAACACAGACACTGGCAAGGGACAGACCCTCAGTCAACCTTTGCTGAATGACCGGACACAGCTGAACAAGTGAACACGTGGCAACAACTTCATTTCCACTTTTGGAAGAAGGAACGGAGGTCATCGGGGAGCTATGTCCGCACAGAAGGTGGGGGAGACGGGTCAGAAGCGGGGCAGATCCTGCCCTCCTGGAAGAAGCAGCCCTGTTCCCCCATCACACCAGCTTTTCCTTCACCCCCAGTCAGAAGTAAATTTGCAGGGTCTTTTGGAGAAAGCAATGGCTACCCACTCCAGTATTCTTGCCTGGAGGATCCCCTGGACAGAGGAGCCTGGCGGGCTACAGTCCATGGGGTTACAAAGAGTCAGACACGACTGAGAGACTCACACTTTCACTTTCACTTTGGTTTTGCATTTATTTCCCATTATGAAAATTTTCAGCAGATGAGAAAAGCGAGAAGGACAGTGTAATATCCATTGGAGAAGAAATATTTTAAAGTAAATTATGGGCACTTCCCTGGCGGTCCAGTGTTTAAGACTCTGCTCTTCCGCTGCAGGGGGCGNCCTCCCTAGGTCGTCACAGAGCCCCAGGCGGAGCTCGCTGTGCTATACACAGCTTCCCACTCTAACTATTTTATATATGGCAATGCATATGTCTCGATGCTACTCTTTCAGTTTGTCCCACCCTCTCCTTCCCCTGCTTCTGTGTCCGCAAGTCTGTTTCCTACATCTTTCTATTCCTGCCCTGCAAATAGCTTTTTGGTACCATTTTTCCAGATTCTATGTATGCAGTAATATACAATACTGGTTTTTCTCATTCTGACTTACTTCACTCTGTGCAACGGTCTCTAGGTTCATCCACCTCAGTTCTGCCTCTGTCTTGGATTAACACCCGCCTCCCCCTCAAGATGACAAGTTCCCTGGGGGCAGGGACCATCTTTATTTTCACCCATCACTGTGTGCCCAGCACCCAACACAGACACTGGCAAGGGACAGACCCTCAGTCAACCTTTGCTGAATGACCGGACACAGCTGAACAAGTGAACACGTGGCAACAACTTCATTTCCACTTTTGGAAGAAGGAACGGAGGTCATCGGGGAGCTATGTCCGCACAGAAGGTGGGGGAGACGGGTCAGAAGCGGGGCAGATCCTGCCCTCCTGGAAGAAGCAGCCCTGTTCCCCCATCACACCAGCTTTTCCTTCACCCCCAGTCAGAAGTAAATTTGCAGGGTCTTTTGGAGAAAGCAATGGCTACCCACTCCAGTATTCTTGCCTGGAGGATCCCCTGGACAGAGGAGCCTGGCGGGCTACAGTCCATGGGGTTACAAAGAGTCAGACACGACTGAGAGACTCACACTTTCACTTTCACTTTGGTTTTGCATTTATTTCCCATTATGAAAATTTTCAGCAGATGAGAAAAGCGAGAAGGACAGTGTAATATCCATTGGAGAAGAAATATTTTAAAGTAAATTACGGGCACTTCCCTGGCGGTCCAGTGTTTAAGACTCTGCTCTTCCGCTGCAGGGGGCGTGGGTTCGAAACTTGGTCGAGAAACTAAGATCCCACATGGGTTCGAAACTTGGTCGAGAAACTAAGATCCCACATGGGTTCGAAACTTGGTCGAGAAACTAAGATCCCACATGCTGTGAAGTGCAGCTCCCTAAACAAGTTTATGACAGGACAACAGGAACAAAGTGATATTTAGAAAAATAAAGCAAATTACAGCTATCATGACAATTTTCTGTCAAGACTTCAGTTTTTATCTTTGCTTTATTTATGTATCTTTGTGTCTATTGTTAGGGGTCTAATGGTTTATGATGTCTATCTTCTTTGTGAATAGTACCTTTTACCTTTAAAAATATTCACCTTTGTTTCATTTAAAAATAAGTAAATAAATTTTAAAAGAGAAGGACACTTCCCTGCATAACCCAAATATGGATTGGGTTGATCCATAATAGGATGATCAGGAGTTTCTTACTATCATCTCACACTCGGGCCTTGTTCAGATTTCCCCCACTGGGCTCCAAAATGTCTTCTACACTTGGTTTTCCTAGAGCCAAATGAAGTTCTTGCCCAGAGCAGCATGTTTTGAAAACCATCTCAATTGTCTTAATTCAGACCATATGCTGACCAGCGTGGAACCAGATGTCTTCCATTTACACACCGGCATCCTTGGTCCTTCTTCCTTCTTATCCATTCCTGGACAGCCTTGCAAGTCCAGGGAGGAATCGCCACAGAGCCCAGATCCCTTAGAGGAGAGACCCACAGTGCTCCCTCCAACCCCAGGAGAGGCATCATGCAAGTCAGGAGCAGACAGATGAGCCAGATGGAAAATATTTTCTTTTTCCAAACTTGCCAAACCCTCCTGGGAAATCTTGCCACCCTCTTCTGAAGGAAGGTGCTCCCCCCAGGCGAATCCTGGTGGTGGGGGTGGGGGGGAGCGTGGTGGTGAGGTCGACCTTTGCAAAGTCACCTACTTAAGAGACAAAGCACTTTCTCTGGCTCCTGGCCCCAGCGAAGCCGGCCTGAGGTCGGCCAGAGGGGCTGCAGACGGGCGTGTCACCAGAATGCCTGGGAGTTGAGCTGGGGTGTGGGACACAGGCCTTGGCTGTGCCAGTGAGATTTTTTTTCCATCTTGATGGGAGTTTTGTGCTTTTCACACTGCCTTGGGATAAGGCATCTGAAGTGTCCTGCAGATGAGTCTCTTAGGTCTCCAGCTTATACTTCGTTCCTTTGGGGGCTTTGGGGGAGCAGCTTCCCCTGCCCCCTATCCTCGGATTCCTTGCCTCTACATGAGGGGATATGTGTGTGTTCTCAGTCACTCAGTCCTGTCCGACTCTTTGTGGCCCCATGGATTATAGCCCGCCAGGCTCCTCTGTTCATGGGGTTCTCCAGACAAGAATACTGGAGTGGGTTGCCATGCTCTCCTCCAGAAGATCTTCCCTACCTGGGGATTGAACCTGAGTCTCTTAGGGGTCCTGCATTGGCAGGCAGGTTCTTTACCACTAGCACCACCTGGGAAGCCAAAAGCATCTATACTCCAATAAAATTTAAAAAACAAACGAAAAAGGATGGAAGAGACTCCTGGCTCACTGTCCCCTCCTGCCCCATTGGTGCAGACGCTTCTCTGAGGCAANTATTAGACCCTGGAGGTTGGAGACCCCTGTTTTAGAGAATAGATTAGGTAATAAAACAAAGCAGAAATTAGAAACCATTCAAATGAGCAGAACTAAGTATCCAAAGTCTGAAGGGCATGGAAAAAACATTCACTGAAAACTTGTAGCCTTAAACGTATTTATTATTTTTTAAAAGAGTGACAAAAGTGTCGCTTCTTGGCCTTTTTGGCTAAGATCAAGTGCAAAAGAGAGACAAAAATAAATACAAAATGGCTTTGGAAAATGTACTCTTCTACATTTGGTCAAGATGGAGTAATGGGGATTGAATTTACCCATCTGCCTGAAACAACAGAAAACTGGGCAACCTGTGGGAAACAGAGGTTCCCAATACACTGGACATCAGGCCGCAGAAGAAGCGATCCCAGAGAAACGGAAACCACCAGCAGCGAGTCCTGCGATTAACTTGGAGCCGGTCAGCGTCGGGGCGGCCTTGTCAATGCAGGCGAGGAGCCGTGAAGCCAGAGGAGAGAGAGATCACGGTGGGCTGGTGTAGGCTGTTGAGAAAGGCTTGGTGAGCACTCACTGCCGGTCATGGTATTTTAGGCTAAGAGGAGACAGCCGAGACTATGCCAGCTAAAAGGGTATCTTTTCTTTAGGTTCACATGGGGGAACCATTGGAAGGAAGGAAGGAGGGAGGGAGGGAGGGAGGTAGGTCACTCAGTCCTGTCTGACTCTTAGCGACCCCATGGATTGTTGCCCTACCAGGCTTCTCCGTCCATGGAATTTTCCAGGCAAGAGTACTGGAGTGGGTTGCCATTCAAAGTAGCTGCCTTTGAAATCTCATACCCAGTCTTTAAAAATAATGTGACTTGTGTATCCCATTCTCTAGTGAGGTTTTGGAATTAGACTGGGGATAGGATTCAGATGAGTCCATTAATTGGTGACTTTGGCCATGTTACTGAAAATTTGGTGGGCTTCCCTGGCGGCTCAGATGGAAAGAATCCATCTGCAATGCAGGAGTCCCAGGTTCCATCCGTGGGTCAGGAAGATTCCCTGGAGGAGGGCATGGCAACCCACTCCAGTGTTCTTGCCTGGAGGATCCCAATGACAGAGCAGCCTGGTGGGCCACAGTCCACAGGATTGCAAAGAGTCAGACACGACCGAGAGACTAACACACACACATGGAAACTTGGAGCCTCAGTTTCCACATCTGTATCAAGTCAATAGAGAAGGGAGGGGAAGTCCAGGGCAAGCCCAGGTAGCTCGATAGTTTACTGAAATGTCAAATGTAGGTCTGACGTCTGACATCAAATCCAGCTTAGGCATTTATGTAAGTGGAATACGTTTAAACAAAGATTTCTAGATTCATGCCCATAGCGATTTTATTCGGAGTAGCTCAAAACTAGATACTATTCTGCGCTGTGTCTGATTCTTTGTGACCCCATGGACTGTAGCTCCCCAGGCTCCTCTGTCCATTCGATTCTCCAGGCAAGAATCCTGGAGTGGGTTGCCATTTCCTACTCCAGGGGATCTTCCTGATCCAGCAATCAAACCGGAGTTTCTTGCATCTACCGCATTGGCAGGTGGATTGTTTAGCATTAGCGCCACCTGGGAAGCCCCAAGCATTAGTCTCATGTTGAACCATAGGTGTGTAAATAAATTATGGTATATTCATTTGGCAGAGTACTTACTTAGCTGTAAAATGGAATGAGCGATGGATGCATGCAACGTCACAGATGAATCTCAAAATAACTAATTCATTTACATATAATTCTACAAGATGCAAACTAATCTGTCTTGTCAGAAAGCAGGTCAGTGGTTTCCTGCAAAACAGGTGTGGAGTGGGTGAAGAAAGGCAGGGTAGAAAGATTGTTTTAAAAGCACAAGGAAATTTTGGAGGAGTGTTGGATATGTTCGTTATTTTGTTTGTGGTGATGGTTTCATGGGTATCAACTTGTGTGAAACTTCGAAAACTGTACAATTTAAGAATATGTGGTTTATTGTGTTCAACGCTATCTCGATAAAGCTATCTAAACAATAATCTCAATAGTGAGATACCATTTCATACTCATTAGATGGGAAAAATTTCAAAGACTGACTGTTATCTGACATTTGTGAAGTTGTGGACGAAAAGAACATGACTGCATTGTTTATGGTATATGAGTAGGGAATGGCACCATGGTGGGGGTGGTGGTGGTGGTGATCCGTCAGAATCCTTCAAGATTTAATAGTTACTTTAACAAGTGCTGTAGAACTTCCTTGGCAGTCCAGTGGTTAGGACTTTTCCACTGCAGGGGTCGTGGGTTCAGTCCCTGGTAGGGGAACTAAGATCCCCTGATATGCATTGAGGCNGCTCTGTGCTGAGGTCCGGGCTTTGTGACACGGTAGTCATCCAGCAAGGTCGGTGCTGTGTGCCAGGGTCACCTTGTGCCGAGGTCTGGGCTGTTTGCCGCTGTTGCCCTGTGCCAGGGCCGGGCTGTGTGTCATGGTCGCCCTGTGCCAAGGTCAGGGCTGTGTGCTGCAGTCTCCCTGAGCCGAGGTTTGAGCTGTGTGCCACAGTCACCTGGCGCCGAAATCCGGGCTGTGTTCCGCGGTCAGATATTGACAAGTTCTGGGCTGTGTGCGGCGGTTGCCATTCACTGAGGTATGGGCTGTGTTCCGCGGTCGCCCTGCACCGATATCCGGGCTGTGTTCCATGGTTGACTAGCGACACGTTCTGGGTTCTGTGCCGCTGTCGCTCTGCAGCTTTCCGGGCTGTGTGCCTCGGCCTCCCTTCACTGAGGTTTGTGCTGTGTGCTGCGGTCGCCCTGTGCCGAGGTTTGGGCTGTGTGCCGCGGTCACCCTGCGCCAGGGACGGACTCTGTGCCNCTGGGTTCTGTGCCGCTGTCGCTCTGCAGCTTTCCGGGCTGTGTGCCTCGGTCTCCCTTCACTGAGGTTTGTGCTGTGTGCTGCGGTCGCCCTGTGCCGAGGTTTGGGCTGTGTGCCGCGGTCACCCTGCGCCAGGGACGGACTCTGTGCCACGGTCGCCCTGGGCTGAATCAGGGATGTTTTCCGTGGTCTGCTAGCGACGAGTTCTGGGCTCTGTGCCGCAGTTGCTCTGCGCCAAGGTCTGGGGTGTGTGCAGTGGTTGCCATTTGCTGATGGCCGTTCTGTGTGTCAGGGTCACCCTGCATCGAGGTCCGGGATGCGTGCCACGGTCACCCTTCACTGAGGTTTGGTCTGTGTGCTGCGGTCGCCTGCGCCCATGTCCAGGATGTGTGCCGTGGTTGTCCTGCACCGAGGTCCGGCCTGTGTTCTGTNGAAAATCCTGGTTTCTCCTACAGTGAATGGTCTTGACATACTTGTAGAAAATTTCTTGTAATGGTTTGTTTTGGAGCCCTCAGATTTTGTCCATGGATCTTCATGTCTGAAATGTAATCTTTCCTTCTTGCTTGAACATCTTAGAGTCTTAAGGCTTTCAAGAGTGGACTTGACATCTCTCCACTGCATTGTGTATGAGTAATTCAGGGTCTGGGGCCTCCCTGCATGGTTTAAAGTGCCAGCTTTGGACTGTTTGACCCAGGGAATGTCTCAAGTTCTTAATCTGCAAAGAAAAACCTCCCTGATAGGAATGGTGTATGGTTTAGTGGGGACGTGTGTGTAACGCACACAGATGGTGCAGGGTGGGCATGGTATGTGTTCCCACCACCCCTCGCTGTCCCGTGAGGTTATTTATTGTTTTAAAGAGGAGGACATAGTCCTGGTTTAGCAGGAAGTAAGTGAAGAGGGTGGAAATTGGCTGTGTCACATCTGACTACAGAACCAGTGCTCTCTGTTCTGAGTTGGGCTCTCCTGGTGTCGTAGCAGCCGACTTTGGAACTTGCCTCCTTGAGGTGACAGTGGTGACTGTTGAGTGATCCCTGCTTTCTATGAGCCAAGAGGGCCTGAGACTGTCCCTGTGAGGCACCCAACATGTATGGCCACGTCTTACCTTTTCTGCTTAAAGTGATTTTTAACCAGAGAGTACAGTGATGAATACTGGTCTTGTGTACTTGGACCACACAATCTGGACCATTGGTCAGGTTAGATTCTTTGGGTAGAAATAATGTGCTTGATTTGGGGCCCCAAGATCACAGGGGTCTGAGACCAGACAGGGCATCAGTGGGCGTGGCTTTGTCTACAGTTCTGCCACTGAAGCCCAAGGTCCAGGAGCAACTCCTTCCCCTCATGGGTCTCTTATTTTCTTCTGAAAAATGAGCAGCTGCCATGAGCTGTTCCCCTGGGGACTTCCTCTGGCTTTAAAACTCAGTGTACCTGTAATAGTGAGTAAGCGATTTCCCCAACTATATTGATACAACATGAGCCATCTACAGAGGAGAAAAATGGAAAAAGAGCCACGAAGTTACTGTTTGAGTCACAATTGGAACTCAGCTTTTCAGGAAGTGTCATAAATTACGGGCTTCCCAGGTGGTGCAGTGGTAAAGAATTTACCTGCCAATGTAGGAGATCCAAGAGACGCCTGGATTTGTTACCTGGGTNACTGTTTGAGTCACAATTGGAACTCAGCTTTTCAGGAAGTGTCATAAATTACGGGCTTCCCAGGTGGTGCAGTGGTAAAGAATTTACCTGCCAATGTAGGAGATCCAAGAGACGCCTGGATTTGTTACCTGGGTCAGGAAAATCCCCTGGACAAGGAAATGGCAACGCACTCCAATATTCTTGCCTGGAAAATCCCATGAACAGAGGAGCATGGCGGGCTACAGTCCATGGCATCGCAGAGTTATACATGACTTAGCAACTGAGCATGCACACGCACTCATGGTAAATTATAGAATTTTCAGAATGAGATTGAGAAGAGATTGACAAAGTGAAGTCTATGTCATTAAGAAGTTACATCCTGTTTTAGGATAAATTCCTATAAGTATGTCCCAGGAGAGAATGGTGATGAGGATGTCATCAATAATTTACTAAAAACCTATTGTGTCTGAGTCTTTATACTATAAGGATTTTATATCCATTTTCTCTTAAGTTACTGGGAAAATGTTTGATAACACTGTGAGCAGTGTTAGAAATTTAAATGCTTTGAGGCCTCTTATGCCTGGATAATCTTAGGGCCTTTAAGGTTTGGGTGCATTTTCCTTCTTGGTTCCCACTTAGGGTCCCCCCACATAGAAGTATTCAACCAGCACGAGATGTCTGCACATCTTGCTAAACTCCTTATTTAATATTCCATGAGAATAATACTTAGCCTTTTCTCCTGTGTTAAAGTTAAATTGATTGTGATTTTCTCTCTGGTTTACTATGGGAAAGGTAAGGCACATCAGTTCAGTTCAGTCGNCACCTCTGTGCCCTCTTCCTTGCTCAGCTACTTTTGAGCAAAATAGCTGCTGGGCTACCGGACTTCCATATTTTTCCTGGGGACCTGCCAGGATTCAGATGTCCAAGGACCTTGCCCATTTTCCTCTCACTCTCTGTTGGACTCCTTCCTTTCAGACCAGAAAAGCTTCTGAGCTAAAGTATAAGAAACTTACCACAGAAAGAGATCCGGAGCAGTGCTGACTGTCTCATTTGTCATCACTTGAGGCTGGGAGACAGTTAGATAGTATTTATGAACTGCTGCTAGAAAAGGCTGGACTCCAAGGATCCCATATCTGGCCAAACAGCCATACATCCAGGGAGCCACAGAGATACCTACGTGGACATGTGCTGAGTCACTCAGTCACATCAGACTCTTTTCCTCCTCCAGGGGATCTTCCCAACCCGTGTCTCCTGTGTCTCCTGCATGGCAGGCGGATTCTTTACCACTGAGCCACTGGGGAAGGCCTACGTGGGCATACATTGTTTCAAAGACTGTGACAAATATGCTAGAGAAATCTACTTACAATAAACAACAAGTAAATTAGAAAATCAACTTCAAGATGAAGTGGAGAGGAAATGCTTTTAGGCTATGAAAATCCGAATGGCTGATGATACATTGGGTTCCTGAAAGTGAGTGTGAACTTGTTAAGTCACTTAGTCGTGTCCAACTCTCTAAGACCCCATGGACTGTAGCCCACCAGGTTCCGCTGTCCATGGAATTCTCCAGGCAAGAATACTGGAGTGGGTTGCCATTCCCTTCTCCAGGGGATCTNACTGTTTATGATTCCTATATCAAGAAACTTAATGAATGGATATTCAGAAAATTAGCTACTAAGCTTTTAAAGCCATTAAGCACAATGAAAAAATGTTTCTGTGTGATTGTAATACTGTATTTATTCATATCAACATACATGATCCATTTAAGATATGTCTGACACAGAACAAATACTGAAATACAAAGGAGATATAAAAGATATCCTTTGTTCTTCAAGGTTAGAGATTAACTAGGGAAAGAGCCATGTTAACACATATTTTTTTCAGCATTGCTTTGCTAGTGTGTGAGATGAGTGCAGTTGTGTGGTAGTTTGAACATTCTTTGACATTGCCTTTCTTTGGGATTGAAATGAAAACAAGCTGGAAAATTCTTCAAGAGATGGGAATATCAGACACTCTGATTTGCCTTCTGAGAAATCTGTACGCAGGTCAAAAAGCAACAGTTAGAACTGGACATGAAACAATGGACTGGTTTCAAACTGGGAAAGGAGTACCAAAGATTATCATGGAAGACTCACAGCAGTGTTTTCTCTGGATACTGTACTTGGGAATTTCGTAGGTAGAGGATGATTGAAAACCTAACCTAGAATTATAAGATGGTTGACATTTTAGAATAGCATGATGTGTGCTTTTTATAGGTGTCTATGAAATTTTGTCCTTTAAATACGGGAGTGGTGGAATTCCTTGCTAGAAGATTCTCTTCAGGTAGGGAATAAGTGGCCAACTTGAGTCAAGATAAGAAAGAAGAAGAATGAAAGAAATATTTCTGAGGAAGTAACCACCTTTAGGGCTGGGGATGCACCTCAGTGATAGAACATATGCTTCACATGTATGAGGCCCCAGGTTCCATCCCTGCCATCTCCACATCTAACATCAACAGTGTTAATTTGTTCTTTTGGGCTTCCTGGTAACTCAGATGGTAAAGAATTTGCCTGCAGTGCAGAAGACCCAGATTTGACCCCCAGGTTGGGAAGATCCCCTGGAGAAGGGCATGACAACCCACTCCAGTATTCTTGTCTGGAGAATCCCATGAACAGAGGAGTCTGATGGCTAGAGTCCATCGATGTGCAAACAGTCCAACACTGAGTGGCTAATATTTTCACTTTCAACCAGCTATAAACTCACTAAAGCCATTAGGGAGAATGGAGTAGAAGAATAGTTGATTAGAGGAAAAGACAGAGAGAAGAAAGAAGGACAAATCCAGGTGTTTGGTTGGTTTTAGATTTCTAAATTGGTTGACTTTAGTTTGCTGCATCATTAACTAAAAGTGACATTAACAGAAACAAACAAACAAGTNCTGATCTTCTCTGTATCCATTTTAATCTTTGTTCATTTACTTATGTTCTCTCTGATCTTTGTTATTTCCTGTATTCTACTAACCTTTGGATTTTGTTTGTTCTTCTTTTTCTAGTTATTTGAGGTAAAATATTATATTGTTTACTTGAGACTTTCCTTGTTTGTTGAGGAAGGAATGTATGCAGTTCTATATATTTCCCTCTTAGAAGTACTCTTGTTGTATCATATAGATTTTGGTATGTTATATTTGCATTTGCTTTTGTTTGCAGATATCTTTTGATTTCTTCTCTGGTTTCTTCAGTGATTAATTTGTTTTTCAGTAGTATGTTGTTTAATCTTCATATATATGTGAATTTTCCAGTTATGAGTGATTTCTAGCCTTAAAATCTTTGTGGTTGGAAAACATGCTTGATATGATTTCAATTTTAGATTTATTGAAACATTTTTTTTGCTTAACACAGGATCAATCTGCATATGATATGCAGAGTACATCATGAGAAATTCTGGACTGGATGAAACACAAGCTAGAATCAAGATTGCCAGGAGAAACATCAATAACCTCAGTCATGCAGGTGACACCACCCTTATGGCAGAAAGTGAAGAGGAACTAAAGAGCCTGTTGATGAAAGTGAAAGAGGAGAGTGAAAAAGCTGGCTTAAAACTCAATATTCAGAAAACTAAGATCATGGCATCCAGTCCCATCGCTTCATGGCAAGTAGATGGCAAAACAATGGAAACAGTGAGAGACTTTATTTTTTTGGGCTCCAAAATCACTGCAAATGGTGACTGCAGCCATGAAATTAAAAGACACTTGCTCCTTGGAAGAAAAGCTATGACCAAGCTAGACAGCATATTCAAAAGCAGGGACATTACTTTGCCAACAAAGGTCCATCTAGTCAAAGCTATGGTTTTTCCTGTGGTCATGTATAGATGTGAGAGTTGAACTATAAAGAAAACTGAGCGCCAAAGANCTATGACCAAGCTAGACAGCATATTCAAAAGCAGGGACATTACTTTGCCAACAAAGGTCCATCTAGTCAAAGCTATGGTTTTTCCTGTGGTCATGTATAGATGTGAGAGTTGAACTATAAAGAAAACTGAGCGCCAAAGAGTTGATGCTTTTGAACTGTGGTGCTGGAGAAGACTCTTGAAAGTCCCTTGGATTGCAAGGATGAAATGGTTGGATGGCATCACCGACTCTATGGACATGAGGTTGAGTAAGCTCCAAGAGTTGGTAATGGACAGGGAAGCCTGGCATGCTGCAGTCCATGGGGTCACAAAGAGTCAGACATGACTGAGAAACTGAACTGAACTGATGATCAATCTAAGAGAGTATTCCATGTTCACTTGAGAAAAATGTGCATTCTGTTGCTTTTGGATGGAATCTGAATCTGAATCAATGAAAGTGGAAGTCGCTCAGTCATGCCTGACTCTTTGTGACCCCATAGACTGTACAGTCCATGGAATTCTCCAGGCCAGAGTATTGGAGTGGGTAGCTTTTCCCTTCTCCGGGGGACCTTCCCAACCCAGGGATTGAACCAAAGTCTCTTACATTGCAGGAAGATTCTTTACCAGCTGAGCCACAAGTGAAGCCCAAGAATACTGGAGTGGGTATTCCTTCTCCAGCAGATCTTCCTGCCCCAGGAATTGAACTGGGATCACCCTGCGTTGCAGGTGGTTTCTTTACCAACTGAGCTATGGATGGAATTCTCTGTATATATTAAGACTGTTGTGCTGCGCTTAGTAACTCAGTTGTGTCTGACTCATTGTGACCCGATAGACTGTAGCCTGCCAGGCTTCTCTGTCTATGGGATTTCTCCAGGTGAGAATAATGGAGTGGGTTTCTATGCCCTTCTCCAGGAGTTTTCCCAACCCAGGGACTGAACGCAGGTCTCCTGCATTGCAGGCGGATTCTTTACCATCTGAGCCCCCAGGGAAGCCCATTAAGACTGGTAGATCTAACGTTGTTTCCTTAGTGATTTTCTCTGTAAAAATCTTTGTTGTCAGTGGGTGTTAATGTTCCCTAATACTATATTGCCATCTCTTTCTCTATTTAGGTTGTTTAATATTTCCTTTATATGTTTAGGTACTCCTGTGTTGGCAGCATACGTATTTACAAATGTCATATCCTTTTGTTGGATTGACCTCTTGATCATTATATAATGCCCTTCTTTGTATTTTATTATTCTTCTTGTTTTTACCTCTATTTCATCTCATATAATTACAGTTACCATAGCTCCTTTCTTTTAGTTTTCATTTGTGTGAAACATCTTCCATTCTTTTACTTTCAGTTTATGTGTGTCCTTACACCTGAAGTGAATTTCTTGTAGGCAGTTTATAGATGTCTTGTTTTTATTCAGTTTTATATTCAATGTATTTTTCTTGGAGAATTTAGTCCATTTCAATGTAATTATTGACACACTTGTCATTAAAAAAAAAATGTTTTCTGGCTGTTTTTTATTTGCTCTCTGTTCCCTTTTCATTTTCTTTCTCTGTTCCTTTGCAGTTTTATTACTTTCATAGGTAGTATGCTTAGATTCATTTCTCATTATCTTTTATGTGTCTGCTATAGGCTTTTACTTTGTGGTTAGCATGAGTTTTACATGTCTTAAACTATATTTATACAACAATGTACTTTAAACTAGTACTTTATGATTGACACATTCTAAAATACTGCAGTTTTACTTTTCATCTCCAATTCAGGTTTTGATGTTACATTTTACATTTTTTTGTCTGCTGTGTCCCTTATTATAGTTTTACATACTTATAGTACTTTTGGCTTTTAATCTTCTTACTTCACACTTCAAAGTTTTATAAATCATTAATCTACTACCTCTTCTATATATTTATCTTTACCAGTGAGATTTATACTTTCACACTAATTACTAATTAGTGCCCCTTTCAGTTTAAAAATATCCTTTAACAGTTTCTTGTAAGGCTAATTTAGCAATGATAATTCCCTTAGCTTTTGCATGTCTGGAAAATTATGTCTCCTTCAGTTTGAATGGTAATGTAGAGTATTCTGTGTTAGGTAGAGTATTCTTGATTGAAAGATTTTTCTTTCAGGATTTTAAATATATCACACCACTCTCTTCTGACCTACAAATTTTGTGTGGAAAAATCTGATTGTATTCTTGTGGAAGTTCCCTTGTGTGTGTAACAAGTTATTTTTCTCTTGCTGCTTTTAAGATTCACTCCTTTAGATTCTGACATTTTAATTATAATGTCTTGGTGTGGATCTCTTTGGCTTACTTAATTATTAAGTCTTTGAGCTTCCAAGAT
>SJYV01017715.1:161154-239248 GCA_006410875.1 Neotragus pygmaeus | reverse complement strand
TCTTTGTGTTCATCTCCTTTGGGAATCTCTGTGTTTCCTGTTCCTGGAAATCTGTTTCTTTCTTCAGCTTTGGGAAGTTTTCAGCCATAATTTAATGAAATATATTTTTGACCACTTTCTGTTTTCTCTTTCTGGGACCCTTATAATGAAAATGTTGGTATGCTTGATGTTGCTTGGGAAGTCCCTTAAACTATTCTAATTTAGTAAATATAATTGAGTGATATCCATAATTCTATCTTCCATATGACTTTTTCATTTCTCTGCATCACCTAATTTGCTATTAACTCCTTCTTCTATGTTTTTCTTTTCATTTATTCGAGTATTTATCACTCACTGGTCCTTTTTTAAGTTTACAATTAATTGATTTTTTGCTGGATTGGATCTAGTTTCAGCATGCAGGATCTTTTGTTATATCATGCAGGTGCCCTAGTTGAGACATGCTGGCTCAGTAGTTGCAGCATGTGAGTTTAGTTGTCCCATGGCATGTGGGATCTTGTTTCTCCAACCAAAGATTGAGCCTACATCCCATGCATTTGAAAGCAGAATGTTAACCACTGGGTGACCAGGGTAGTCTCCCCTGATTGGCTCTTTTTATCTTATTTCTTTTTTATTTCCTTGTTAAAATTTTTACCACGTTCATGTATTCTTTTTCTTAGTTTAAGTAGTACTTTTATTCTTTTGAACCCTTTATCTAGTAAATTAGTAAATTATTTATCTCCCTTGTATTAGATGTCTTTTTCAAAGGATTTTTAAAAAATAAACCCCGCTTTGTTCAACCTTATGTCTATGCAATTAACTGTTACTGCTACCTATTATAGTCTTGAATAGGTGTCTTTCTGTTGGAGCATCCCTATGCTGTATACATTTATACAATGTTTTTGGTGGGATAAATGGATCAGAAGTGAGCATGAGTCTTGTCTTCCCCAAGGTGTGCTGGCAGTAATTTCCTGGGTGGGAGATGGGGTTAGAGATGGAAAGGCCANATAGGTGTCTTTCTGTTGGAGCATCCCTATGCTGTATACATTTATACAATGTTTTTGGTGGGATAAATGGATCAGAAGTGAGCATGAGTCTTGTCTTCCCCAAGGTGTGCTGGCAGTAATTTCCTGGGTGGGAGATGGGGTTAGAGATGGAAAGGCCAAAATCAGAACCAGGTGATTGTTGTGCTTTCTCCAATGCTAGGTGGCTTTCATTGTTTTACCAGGGTTGAATAATATTATGAGATGCTAAAGCAAAAGACCTGGTGCCAGGGTCCAGCCCCCGTTGGATCCAGGGTATTTTTAGGGTGACAGTGTCAGCAACTGAGATTAGGAGATACAGAGATAAGAAAGAATGACACAGAGTGACCAAGCTTCTTTGGTGAGTGAGGTCCTTTACTTTATTTTCAGAGAAGGCTTTTATACCCTGAGTTATACATACAGCAAGGTGAAAAATGCAGAGTCAACTCAACATTCCATCAGTNGCAGGAGATATTTGAAGAAACGAATGCCTGTGGCCAGCAATTTTGTTACGTAAATAAATATTGAAACACTCCAGTCAGTAATGTTTGGGTAACAAAAGACGTATTAATACAGCTCCGGTCAATAAATTATTATAATGTGCAGAATTGTTGGCTTATTTATTTTGCTTGAGGGGTGCAATGAAAAAAATCAGAAGCACTAAAGGCATTGAGAGATTTTGGGAACCTCTGACTTAAGGATGAATTTCTCCTGCTTTCTCTCTTTCTTCCAAGTAATGAATCACACCCTGCATGGGGTGTAGTTGAGTGCATGGAACTAGGAAATCCTAAGTCTTCATCTTGCTTATGACAAACACCGTCTCTGCCTTGTCCTCCCCCAAGTTCCCTCATTACCTTAAAACTCAAACCTAAGTCTCTCTGTCCCCAGTTTTCATGGCACATGGACTACACCATCACCATTTGTTGTAACTTGGGTCTTTAAAGCCAAGAGGAAACACGTGCCTCGGCTCCCCCAGAGACCTGTTTCTAAAAGAAGGCAGGCCGTTCGGGCCACCAGAAGACTTGGCTTGGGTGTTCATCATTTTGCCAATACCCCTTCCACATGGGCAACTCTTGACTGATGTTGTTCAGTCGCTCAGTCATGTACAACCCTTTGCAACCCCATGGACTGCAGCACACCAGGCTTCCTTGTCCATCACCATGTCCCAGAGCTTGCTCAAACTCATGTCCATTGAGTTGGTGATGCCATCCAACCATGGCATCCTCTGTCATCCCCTTCTCCTCCCACCTTCAATCTTTCTCAGCATCAGGGTCTCTTCAAATGAGCCGACTCTTTGCCCCAGGTGGCCCAAGTATTGGAGTTTCACCTTCAGCATCAGTCATTCCAATGAATATTCAGAGTTGATTTCCTTTAGGATTGACTGGTTTGATCTCCTNGCCGTGGACAGCAGCCACGCTGCTCCCAACCCTGCCCCAGCAGGTGCTGGAGAAGGATCGCCCCTGGGTGCAGGTGATGACTCCCGGCATCAAGCTGAGAACCCCCGTTAGAAGCTGTGTGTAGCCAGGTTTGCCTCCCAGACACGGTCCCCAGCCCCTCTGCCCAGGGCCTTCCTCCCAGCCCAGCAGCGCATCAGCCAAGAGCAACGTCAGCACTCAAACGCCGCTCCCAGCAAGTGCACGTTTAGGAGAAGCAAACTCACTTGAGTATCATCAGCCCCAGAAAGAGAAATCGACCCAGAACAAAGGCAAAAGCATTTGCAGACCATAGTGTAGATGAACACTGCTCTGTACGTTCTGGCTTCTCTTCCTCATTAGTAAGTGTGCTTTAGCTTTATCCACTGGGAGAAATAAAAGCTTTTACTCCACATGCCCCTGTAGTTAATGACTTCTCACTGAAACATCTCAAAAGAAAGCACAAGTGCATTTTCTGTCTCCACCTTCTCCCTTCCACCTGCTCCCCTGTCCCTGGCTCCCGCCCTCCCTCGGGCTCACTCCACACCCTTCCTCTGGACCGCTCTCCAGGCCCCCACCTTGCTCGCCCCCATTGCCCTCTCGGGATTCTCCAACACCTCGCTGCTTCTGTCTCCTTTGCCAGCTCCCGTCCCTCTGTCCCCCTCAGCCCTGCAAAGTCTGGGGTTTCCTGAGTTTGGCCCTAGGCTGACCACTTTCCTAACCACATGGTCTCCCAAGATTTCAGCCCATTCCTCTGCCCCAAGTCACTTACCATGCAGATAACTGGTGTCTAGAATTGTGGGCTTAGATATCCCACAGACATCTCACACGTAAAACCAAGGAAAGGAATGGCCCCCTTCTGGCCTGGGGGGTCCCCCTGTATCCACTCCAGGAACCTGGGGGTGGTGATCCCCTAACACCCCACTCATCCCTGCACCCTGCCTGTCACCGAGTCCTGCTCACCTGGCCTCCGTCAGCCCCTCCCTTGCTGTTCCCATCACTCTGCCAGCGACGGACAATGGGCCAGGACACATAAGAAAAGGCAAGGCTCGAGCCACACACTGCCTGAGTTACTATCCGCTTCAGAAAGAGACTGAGGCAAGGAAAAGGTCAAGAAGACGACCTGAGATAGCGTCTGAGAAGGGGCTCAGGGAACGGAAAGCAGCTGGAGGAACAGTGAATGACACCGCAAAGAGCAGCAGAAGAAACCCAGGCCCTGCAAGTGTGTCGGGCGGGGGGGTGTGCAAAGCAGCATCCCCAAATGGCAGGAACTCAAGGGCACCTGGGAACCCAGGCGGGAGGGATGAAGAGGGCAGCAGGAAGAAGCCGTGAGACCCCCAGGTTCTGACCCCCAGCCCTGAGCAGTCATCTCCTCCCTCCCCACCCACCTACCACGCCCATCCCCCAGCCGGGAGTTTTCTTCTCTTGAAGACAGAGAAAGGCAGGAGGGAAAGGAAGAGATGCCAAACTGAATACAAGGGTTAACTGAAAATCCGCACACAGACACGCAGCAAGTTTCTCCCAACCCAGCTCATTGGAAATATGTTCAGTTTATAAGCCTATCAGGCTTGCCCCCACCAGGATAAGAGGGCCCCAGTCTATAGAAAACAGAAGTGGAANCCGCACACAGACACGCAGCAAGTTTCTCCCAACCCAGCTCATTGGAAATATGTTCAGTTTATAAGCCTATCAGGCTTGCCCCCACCAGGATAAGAGGGCCCCAGTCTATAGAAAACAGAAGTGGAAAAAATTCCATAGAAAGATTTAAAGATAAAGTTGAAATCTCCAAAAGAAAATGTAGGAACTGAAAGGTACAAAGATGAAAAGCTTGGAGGGAAAGACGAGGAAACGGAAGACACAGTCCAGGGGAGAAAGGCCAACACTGGGAAAGAAACCAGAGAGAACGGAAGGAAAGACGTTTCAAAAAAATAATGATAATAAAAATAGGAGAACGTTTCCCAGAACTACAAATTTCCAGATGAAAAGGTGCCAGAAAATGTCCCACACAATGAATGTACCTCGCCCCACTCCCAAGCCTCTGACTGTACAGCTTTAGAATACTGGTGATGAAAAGAGGGCCTTATGTTATTCCGGAGAGAAAAAGCAAAGAAAACGAAATAGCTTACATATAACATACTGATTCGTAACAAAAATGGAAGATAATAGGACAATGGCTTCAAAGTTCTGAAAGAGTTTTAACCTGGAATTCAATTTTATGCCCTGTTGGATTATCCATGAAGTGGGAGAATAGGAAAACAATCAACATTTTCACTCAATAAGATCTTTAAAGGTCTACCTGCCGTGTGCCCTTTCTCAAGAAGTTATGATTGGTCTTGCTCCATTAAGATGAGGAAGTGACTCAGGACAAGCGAGGGCCTGGGTCCAGATGGCAGGACAGGGGCAAAGGGTGTGACCACTGGCAGCANGATCTTTAAAGGTCTACCTGCCGTGTGCCCTTTCTCAAGAAGTTATGATTGGTCTTGCTCCATTAAGATGAGGAAGTGACTCAGGACAAGCGAGGGCCTGGGTCCAGATGGCAGGACAGGGGCAAAGGGTGTGACCACTGGCAGCAAAGAAAGACCTGGGGACGTCCGGGTGGGAGCTGGGGTCAGAGGGCCCCAGGAAGGGCCCCCCAGGGGAACCTGGGCTGCAGAGACGATGAGAGGCCTGAGCCACATCATAACAAGAAGCATCTCGCAGGCTACTGGAAAGTATAAAAAGAAGAAAAGCAAAAAAAAATAGTCCAGGAACTTCCCTGGCAGTCCAGTGGTTAAGAATCCGCCTGCCAATACAGGGAACACAGGTTCGATCTCTGGTCTGGGAAGATCCCACATGCCTCGGGGAAACTAAGTCCGTGCTCCACAACTGCTGGACCCACGCTCAGGAGAGTAGCCCCCACTTGCTGTGGCCAGAGAAAGCCTACAAGTAGCAAGGAAGATCCATGGACAGAGGAGCCTGGTGGGCTACAGTCCATGGGGTCACAAAGAGTCAGACACGGCTGAGCGACTTCACTTTTCTTTTATAGACCCCTCCCTCTGGTTAACTCTAAACCACTATAGAAAGACGAGGTACTGTTTGTTACATTTGAGTACCAGTGCAAGTTGCTCTCAGAGCTTTGATTATTAGAAATCTTGCACCACCCCACCACTTCTCCACCCCCACTCAGTTTGGTTTTTACAAATCTGTAGAAGCTGCTGTATCCATTTTAATCATTGTCACATAGTAAATAGGCCCTTTATACATGTGCTAATGAATGAATGAGTAACAACGAATGAATGAGTGAGGGATAGCCAAAGAACACCTTCTTGGAGCTTTTTCAGAGGTTTTAAAGGACATGAATGTTGCTCTGTGTTAGAAGGTAGATGTATCTCCCATGCTAACTCACGGGGAAGAGGCCCTTTAGAGAAAAATGTCAAACCCTAAAGAAATAGCCAAAGGAGAGAACAGCCCTGAAAGCTGTCTGCAGAATAGGAACACCTGGCAGTTACAACCCTCAGGAACCCCGAGCCGGGAGGGGGGCAGGCATCACCTCCCAGCTTCCTAAAGCCCAAGCATCCCCCACCATAAACAGAGTGCTGAGACCCTCCCAAACTAAAGCGTTGCGTTCCCACCTGCCAGGGGGCAATGCTCAGACCAGGGAAGGCAGTGAAGGCCCAGCATGGGTCCACTGTTTGGAGTTTCTGAGAATTCAGACCCCAGCAGAACAGACAGCACGCCCCTCTCTCAAGTCTACCCCTAAAACTGCGACTGTAGCTCAAGGTGAGCAGGGAAGCCAGGATCCTGCCCACTGTGGGTCCTCAGGGGTCAGCTGACTTGAGTGGAGATCGGGGAGGACCCAGTGAGCCAGGGCCCATCCTAGGCTTGGGACAGAAGACAAAGCTCGCCAACCTTAGAGAGCCCTCATGATAAAGGGAAAGCCAAACCGCATGGGAGATAAATAAATATAAGGTACCTGGTAAGTTGGTAAGAGCTTATGGAGCCATCTGAGTGGATCATGACAGTAAAAGAATGAAAACAACACCCAGCACAGGTCCAATTTAAACCGAGGCAAAGGTGAGACACAGCCTCCATCTTGCAACTGCGTTAGTTCATGGCAGAGACAGACAGTCAACAAACTCCCTGCCAGCTCAGACGTGACAAGTCCGATTGTGAAACGCAGTTGGGCTGACTTCTCCCTGGGCCATGTCCTCCTCTGCATCTTAAAATTAGTGAAGCAGAACTTAGCTCTGGTTTTACTTCCCTGCGGCTGGACCGGCAAGACGGTCTAGGGAGAGAGCTGGGCTGCATTCCCAGCTCTGTCTGCACCGAGCCCGGGGGGCCGTGGGCGAGCCACAGCCTAACGTCTTAGACCGCAGCCCCGGTGTCTGGGAAGGGGAGGAATGGTCAGGACGCTGAGTGTGATGACCGGGAAGGAGGTGTGGACCCCATGGGCCTCCCGGATGGGATGCTCCGTCTGTCCCAGAGCCGTCCACATCCGCACGCAGCTGATGGGTGGCGAGGCAGCGTTCACTGCCCTGAAGCAACATCCAGACCTCAGGACACAAACCCTGGGTGTCAGGGCTTGGGGTGCAGAGAGGGGCTGCTGGATTTTGGAGGCTCTGGCTGTAGGAGCTGGATGGGCCCGAGCACCCCCAGCCCGAGGCTTTCCAGTCTTTACCTTGGCACCTGGGTTCTCCGGCCGTGACCCCACCTCCCTCCCAGCACAACCTGCAAACAGGCACAGCCCGCCCCCGAACACGAGCCTCCTGCCCCCTGGTCTTCCTTCAGCTCTTCTCTCCAGGCCTTCCTCCCCGCAGGCTGTGCCCTCTTCCAGGAACACTCTGCCCACCTCCTGACCTCACCCCCATCCCCAAACTCCACTGAGGTGTCAGCTGAAGAGTAACTTCCCCAGAGCCCTGCCCAGCACCGACTGCCTGTGCTCCCACGGAACCTGCACTTCCCATTTCTGGGCTCGTCGCACTTGCAAAGGCTTGGAGAACAGGGAGCTTCCGCTCTCAGGGCCTGTTCCCTAAAGAGGCTCGGCTGTCTCGTCCCCCCGTGTCGCCCATGCTTTCTACAAGGCCTGGCCCTGAGCAGGTGCACCGTAAGGGTCTGGCAAACTCGACTGAATGGAAGGGCATGTCAGCGTCACGGGCAGGGACACCTGGGAGGCTCAGGAGGCAGGTTCAAGTCCCAGCTCAGCCGTGCAGAGACCTCCGCTGCCCGGTTTGCATATAGAGGAGCGGCTGGCTGACTGGTCAGCCCCTCGCACCTCCAGCACACAAACTGAGGCAGAATAATGGCCATCTGTCCACCTGTCCCACTTGACTCTGAGCTAGGGCTTTAAGGTGAGGCCAGATGAATCCATTGCCAGGTCAACATTTATCGACAGTGGCCCCTGGGCTCTGGGCTGGGTGCTGGCGGCCAAGGAGAGCAATGGGTGAGACAACACCCAAATGTTAGTTGCTCAGTCGTGTCTGACTCTTTGCTACCCCAGGACTGTAGCTCACCAGGCTCCTCCATCCATGGGATTCTCCAGGCAACAATACTGGAATGAGTTGCCATTCCTTTTTCCAGGGGATCTTCCTGACCCAGGGATGCAACCCAGGTTTCCTACATTGCAGGCAGATTCTTTACCACCTGAGCCACCAGGGATGCCCAAAGGGCTCAGGCAAAGTCATCCAAGGGGGAGAAGCAAGAAGGAAGCCAATGCCAAGCATCATGCCCAGGATGGCTTTCGGGGCTGACCTGGGAATTCCAGCTCCAGGAGTCTCGGAATCCATCTATCCTTGCCCCTGCAGAAAAGAAGGCGTAGGACAAAGGCCACACCACTCCCTCTCGGGGAAAGAGTGTCTGAGGCAGAAAAGCCTTTGAATAAACCAATGACAGATATTTTCTGCGAACACATAATGGCCTCTGGCTTCATGGATTCCAGTTTTTTGGAGCCAGAGGCTTAAAAACTGGCAGCCCACAAGCCACATCTGCCCATGGCTATGTTTTGTTTGGCAGGAAAGGTTTTACATTTTTTAAAAATTAGTTCCATCATTTATAAGATTGGATGGTTGCACATAAGAAACCAAACGTCCAGCTTCTCTGGAAAAACAGGCAGCGGTTGGACTGAAGATGGGAGAAGATGCCCTAAGAAGCAAGGTCCCTCAGGGTTCTGGGGCAAGTAAAGACCTAAGTGGGAAGAACCCAAGGCAGGGAAAGCTGAGACAGCCACAGACCCCAAGGCATTTGCTGCCAAGGTCAGCTAAACAACCAGCTACTGCAGGCAGGACAGGCCACCCGCTAGTGCCCCAATCCCCACTACTCCCTACAGCCTCACACCAAAAACTTCCTTCATGCACATTATTACTGGAAGATTCCCTGGAGGAGAAAATGGCATCCCACTCCAGTATTCTTGCCTGGAAAATCCCGTGGACAGAGGAGCCTGGTGGGCCATAGGTCCATAGGGTTGCAAAGAGTCAGACACAACCGAAGCCACTTAGCATGCATGCATGCATGCATTTAGCCATGAGCCTCTTAGAAAGGCACAAGCCTTGTAAACACACCCAATCCACAAGCCTCCTTGCCCAGAATCTCCTCCACCTCCCCTGACACCCAACCTTCAGTGGCAGAAAATCCAGCTGACACTGGAATTAAAGACTACCTCCTGCAAAGAGCACATATTCACCCAGGAGAACAGTCAGAAACTTTCTATGTGGGATGCCTGCCAACTACAAGATGTTTTGTAAAGATAGATTGAATAATTGACAATCCATCTGATGTGGCTTGTGCTTTTATCACCACGCATCTGCTTTACGATGTCCATACAAAACGCCAACATGTCAAGCCCTGGAAGGAGCATTCACATATATTATGCATGAAAAAAAATCATACTCGATGACAGACTCTCAGTGACTTAGTTATTTTTACTTTAAATATCTGAAAATATTTTAAATCCATTTGAAAATAAATTAACACACTCTTTTAAAAAACTGTTAATATTTGATCAACACAAGGTAGGCTATTCTGAATCTTAAATCCTCCCCCAAATCCAATATGGTTCGGATTTCTGTTGGCAATTTCAAAATTTATTGGAAAGGCAATTGTAACTTTATAAAGAACGAAAAAAAGTTAGCAAGAACATGGTTACAGAGAGAAAGAAGTACCTGCTTTTTATCTTGTGTTTTCTTAAAATCTTCACATGCTAGCCAAAATAAAACATTTTCTTCACTGAATTCCTTTTTTAAAAATTCCTATGGATGAAGAGAAGAAAGAAATATCAAACAGTATTCTACTTAAAAAACAAAGAAACAAATAATGCATTTCCCTTCAAGAAGTGATAAGTCAAAATTCGACAAATGAGCATGTTCATTCACTCTGTAAAAGCTCCACCCCCACAGCAGTGTTATGCTTAATGTTAAAGCTAGAATTTCATATGCATTCGAACTTAATGGTTTTAACATTGTGAAGAAGTGTAAAAATGAAGCAGGAATCTACTCAACAATTCTCAACTAACAATAAATTACCAAAAAGTAAATTAAAGCGGAAGATACATTAGTTCCTTCCAGACAATGTTTAAACAAAGTACATTCCTCTAAAATCAGGCTCAGTTTTTTTTTTAAACAAAAGAAAAGAAAACATATTAAGCATGTCTAAAAACTCCACAATGAAAACTATTTTAAGTTGGAGGTGCACTTTCTTTCGGCACATGTTGAAGGTCAGTGGCACAGCCAGCTATCCTAATGTGCACGGAAAAGTTTTCTCCCCAAGATCTACATGGTGCTTACAAAGGCCCTGTGTCCAGGAATGGCTGCCACCTGCTCCCTGGTGTCTGCAAAGCGAACCAGCAGCATGATGGCTTTTGATGGCCTGACCCAGGACTAAAGACAGAAGTCAGTGGGACTCAGGCAGATACAGGCATTCTTGAAATTTACAGGTTCTTCTGACACCTGGGGTTTCTGGAGGCCTTTTCTAGGTAGTCCTGACATTTCCCCATCCGCCTGTCCTCCTTTGAGTTCAGCTTCACTTCACCAGCTGTTGTCCAGCTCTTTCACTCTACGAGCAGTGTATCCTGAGAAGCCCCAACACACGAGAGAACAAGCCTTCACATCAGGGAGCCCCTGACCGCCCCCTCCTAGGTGTCACAGAGCTGGAAATTCTTTGCAGATTCTGCCAGTGAGCACAGTACCTCTTCCCCATCCCCCACCACTCCCAGTTATATAAAAACCAGACACAGTCGGTGCAAGCCCCTCGGTGCTGGCCCATGACCACCCGGGAAAGTATCCCCATGTTGGTCTTGACAGATGAGAAGTTCTTTCTCTCAGGTTGGGATGGACAGTATCAAAAGCTGGCCTGTGTTTTCCCCACAGGCTTCTAAACTTCTTTGTGTGATGTGTCAACTCCGGTCAACAAGGAAAAAGGCACACCCTAAATCTTCTCACGCCTTCTGGGTCTTCAAGCAGATTCTCCAGGGAAGACGCCCATTTGGCTGTGGTTTTGGGGGTCTGGTGGCTGCTGCTGGAGCTCCCATCACTGTCGTGGATGTCTGCAAAGCAAAGTTCAGAGACTGTGTATGTGGTCCAAAGATACTGTCATCTTATAAGGAGCATTATTTTCATCATCATCACCACTACTATGACCAAGACACAGTATCACGTTACACACCAGAATCTATTCTCTGGGCTAACACAGGGAATTCATTCATTCATTCATTCCCGACAACAACCTTATGAAGTGGGTGCTACCATTCCATTTTACAGATGCAGAAAACTGAGGCTCAGAGTCAAGAAGGGACTTGTCACTTTCCAACACTCCCCATACATCCTTTGGCCACACACATATCCACTGGCCGACCCACAGGCAGCCTTCAGGTCTCCCTCAAGCCCTCCTTCCAGGGACCTTGACTCAACTCGTCCCCATTGCTTTCTGTGCACAGTCTTATAATTACCCTGCTGTGTTGTGACTTTTTGCACAGTCGGCTGTCACTAGTCTGAAAGCTCCTCTGTGTCTCGATCTTGTATCTCAGGAGGTAGCTCATTGCCTGGCACATAAAGTAAGTACCAGAGCTGGGACTAGAGTGGGGAAAGGGAGGCAGTGGACACAGGTGCAAATTTTAAGGGGACACCAAAAAAACTCAGGCATCAGATAAAAGAGACTTTCATGCAATATATTGAAAAAACAAATAATGCAAAAAAATTCCATAATGAGCAAAACACTAAAGACAGAGTCATTATAGCTGACTTATCCTGTGCCTCTCAGACTCCAGTATGGCTCGGCATCACACTGGCACAATGGATAAAGACTAAATGAGTTAATGACTGCACGTGCCCATCTCATGCACTCTCTTACTGTTGCCTCCAAATAAAAGCCTCTTGATTAAAGGAAAGGGGACTGGCACCTCCAACTAACACACTTCGGCTACTTGCCTGAAGGTGGAAGCGATAGTACAAACACATCTCATCTCACCTGGCCCCTCCCCGGAGTCAAGGGAAAAACCATGGAACGTCACTTCAGATGGGCCCCGGTTCCAAAGCCATTTTGGCCAATTTGAACTACGTGCCTGGGTGAGCCACTCACTTCTGTCCACCTCTTTGCGACCTTGAGGACTGGAGCTGGCCAGGCTCCTCTGTCCGTGGGATTGACTCAGCAAGAAAACTAGAGTAGGTTGCCATTGTAGGTTGCCTGTGATCTCTCTTGTACTGCTGGGGGTCAACACAGGTTCATTTCTGTGAACAGCAGAGATTGCGTTCTCCTAGCATCTTGCCACTAGGCTAAATAAACCAGAACAATACACTTTGGTGACGGAGTGAGAGAACTGTTGGGACAAAGCCACTCCTTTGAGGGGCAAACTGACTCACACATCACAAATGGACCTGATGCTCCTCTAAAGTGAATCTCCAGTTCGTGAATATTAAATTAGTTCTCTGCTCTCTTTGCAAATGCTAAAATGGCAAGCTTCTGAACACTGTGTTTCTTCCCAACGAAGTATAAATCAAATTAAAAGATCATTATCATAAGGAATTTCTGCAGCAGGGTTCATTCTGCCAAGCATTTCACCAATTTACTCGCTGTTCTCTGCCTGAAGAATACAGTTTGACGGTTTTCTCCACTTCCCCAGCAGGTCTTCTCTAAGTAAATAAATTAGAGACACAATTTACTGTTCCAGGAATAAACTTAGGCAGCCAGAACTCTCTCTGCCACGGCAGAACAGCTCCTTTGTCTATAAGTTTTCAACCTTGGCCTGTGGTGATTCCAAAACTCTCTGACATTCTTTTCAATAAGACATGAAACCACATTCGAGCTTTCACAGTTTCACTGTCTTGCAAGTAAATATCGTTGGTGGGTTCCCATTTAGCTAACAGAGTGCTCTGGTTAACTAGATCTTCTGGTTAACTGAGAGGTAAGATAGCTGTCTTATGAGACACCGTGAGACAATCACTTCCTCCCTCTCCCGTTTCATTTAATACTCTATTCACTTTGCACATTAGGTCTCTGGCCAGCTTTCTGTGCCACTTGACAAAAAGTTTTACAGCTCAAAACCCACTCATCTGATCTAGTCTCCTAATTTAATAGACAAAGACAGAAAGGTCCAGAGGGTAAGGTGACCCAGCTAAGGAACTGCTGGATGGAACCAGTATTGGGTTAAATGTACAGGCAATTGTTCCCACCAGGACCACCTCCTCAGAACCCCAGGGTTCCTCAAAATACAGGAGTTTGCAAATGGGTGACCCTTCCTTTCAGTTCCCTCCAGGGCTACCGGTTCCCTTCCATCAACATTGTGAAATATATCTATGGCCGACACTGTTACAGAAGGCATAGAATTTTTAGGGCTAGCTCAGAAAGCCCACTGTATGGAGATACGGTAAGTATCCCCATAACCATGGTTACTGCCTTCTGGCTTTGGTGCCCTGGATAAAGAGAAATTCCTTCTTGCTTTTCTGCTCACCTTCTGCCCTAAGAGTCCTTACTATAAGAATCTTCTACTCACACTCTACCATCATGTATTTTCACTTCTCCAGAAATATTGGTTCACATTTTGCAAAGACTTCCCGATTGTCTTTCAATTTTGATTAAGGCCTCTGCCTCAAAAAAAAAAAAAAAAAAAANCTATAAGAATCTTCTACTCACACTCTACCATCATGTATTTTCACTTCTCCAGAAATATTGGTTCACATTTTGCAAAGACTTCCCGATTGTCTTTCAATTTTGATTAAGGCCTCTGCCCAAAAAAAAAAAAAAAAAAAAAAAAAAAATCCTTCTTGATTGTATCAATATACATAGATAGCTCTAGTTAGAGCAACATTTGCAAACTCCATTCACTTAATGGTATCTCTCTTTTCCAAGTCATTATCCCCAGCTTCTAATAAGCCTGGCAGAGGTCCACTCCATTTGGCACTGCCCTAGAGACTCCCTCATCACCTGAGGCATTTCCGTTCCTCGGGAACCTCTGCACAAGAAGACTTCCACTATTTTCCAATGCATACAAGTTAGGACTTCCTAAGACAACTTGGTTCACTTTAAATGTTACAATCAGTCCAGTGATGTCCAGGAGAAAGAAATAACCTTTCTTCATAGCAATCAGATATACTTCTGAGCTTAAGAATAAAGCAAAACCCAGTGGTAAAGAATCCACCTGGAATGCAGGAGATGTGGCCAGAGCAGAGGGTTCAATCCCCCTTGGGAAGATCCCCTAGAGGAGGACATGGCAGCCCACTCTAGTATCNGTTCACTTTAAATGTTACAGTCAGTCCAGTGATGTCCAGGAGAAAGAAATAACCTTTCTTCACAGCAATCAGATATACTTCTGAGCTTAAGAATAAAGCAAAACCCAGTGGTAAAGAATCTGCCTGGAATGCAGGAGATGTGGCCGGAGCAGAGGGTTCAGTCCCCCTTGGGAAGATCCCCTAGAGGAGGACATGGCAGCCCACTCTAGTATTCTTGCCTGGAGAATCCCATGGACAGAGGAGCCTGGTGGACTGCGGTCCATAGGGCTGCCCAGAGCCAGACACGACTCAGCAACGATAACAAGGGTGTTCAGCTTCCCAGTTCCTTCCCAGTCCCTAGCACTTGGAAACACAAAGGTCCAACACTCTTCTTTCCTTTTTCATTGACAAGCGTTTCCATTTTAGATGGATTACACAGGAAGGGAGGTCTGGAAAGGACAGGTAGAGGGACTTCCCTGGTGGTCCAGTGCTGCCACTGCAGGAAGCATGGGTTCGATCACTGGTCTGAGAACTAAGACGCCACAGGGCACAGTCAAAAAAAAAAGACGCACAGGAGGAAAAAGTTAAACCTATCTATCTAGCAGCTTTAAGACCACTCAAGTGAGTAAAGACTGTTGGTGATAACATTTGTTTGTTTCCATTTTGTTCAGCTCTGCACACTTGCTGTCATTCAGATCAGCTGCAAAGCATTTTTGCAATGAAATAAATAGGTTTTTTACCTCCTGGGCTCTTCAAAGTATTTTAGCTTTTCGGATTTTTGCAGGCACAATACTTACCTTTCAAGAAATTCCTCCTCGGATGAGTTTATCATGGGCTTGTAGTAACCATTACACTTACAAATTATTCACAGCATGCTGGGCTCTAGCTATTCTGAGCTTTTCCCATAGGTTCGATCATCTTGTTCTCACAGTGACCCTCTGATGTGGTTAATATTATTCCCACTTCACAGATGAGGAAACTGAGGCACACTTGCAAGGGTCACCCAGCTTTGAAAATGGGGACTTTTCAAAGTCCAAGCCCAGGTAGCCTTGGCTTCAAAGCACAACACACCATTTGCCACTGGCTCGACTGCCATCTTTATTTTTGATATCTGCTGATCTTCACCCTCACTGAAGCCAGAACACGCCAGCCTTGAAAAGAATGGTAACAATTATGTGAGAGAAGACAGTGAAATAAGGGTCTAATCCCACACACGACTGGGCCAGAATCATCCAGCACATAAATACAACGGGCATATGCTTTCATTTACATTGACGCTGTTCTGTGCAGTCTCTGACTTCAGTAAAAGCTAATATTGAAAAGCCAGTGCAGTATCCAGGTGCAGAGGCCTGAGGCTGGTTGCCTGTAGCATATTCTATGATGCATTATTTATAGATGCTATGATGTCATATCTACCAGAGACCTTCTCCAGACATTAATTCCTTGGAAATCCACATTCAAAAGGCATCTCTAACATTCATCACAACTGAATGCTTACAGTACAAATTCTTGCTATTAGTCTACAGGACCATCTGAGTAATTAATGATCCTGAGACAATTTCCCCAAGCCAANCAAAAAAAAAAGACGCACAGGAGGAAAAAGTTAAACCTATCTATCTAGCAGCTTTAAGACCACTCAAGTGAGTAAAGACTGTTGGTGATAACATTTGTTTGTTTCCATTTTGTTCAGCTCTGCACACTTGCTGTCATTCAGATCAGCTGCAAAGCATTTTTGCAATGAAATAAATAGGTTTTTTACCTCCTGGGCTCTTCAAAGTATTTTAGCTTTTCGGATTTTTGCAGGCACAATACTTACCTTTCAAGAAATTCCTCCTCGGATGAGTTTATCATGGGCTTGTAGTAACCATTACACTTACAAATTATTCACAGCATGCTGGGCTCTAGCTATTCTGAGCTTTTCCCATAGGTTCGATCATCTTGTTCTCACAGTGACCCTCTGATGTGGTTAATATTATTCCCACTTCACAGATGAGGAAACTGAGGCACACTTGCAAGGGTCACCCAGCTTTGAAAATGGGGACTTTTCAAAGTCCAAGCCCAGGTAGCCTTGGCTTCAAAGCACAACACACCATTTGCCACTGGCTCGACTGCCATCTTTATTTTTGATATCTGCTGATCTTCACCCTCACTGAAGCCAGAACACGCCAGCCTTGAAAAGAATGGTAACAATTATGTGAGAGAAGACAGTGAAATAAGGGTCTAATCCCACACACGACTGGGCCAGAATCATCCAGCACATAAATACAACGGGCATATGCTTTCATTTACATTGACGCTGTTCTGTGCAGTCTCTGACTTCAGTAAAAGCTAATATTGAAAAGCCAGTGCAGTATCCAGGTGCAGAGGCCTGAGGCTGGTTGCCTGTAGCATATTCTATGATGCATTATTTATAGATGCTATGATGTCATATCTACCAGAGACCTTCTCCAGACATTAATTCCTTGGAAATCCACATTCAAAAGGCATCTCTAACATTCATCACAACTGAATGCTTACAGTACAAATTCTTGCTATTAGTCTACAGGACCATCTGAGTAATTAATGATCCTGAGACAATTTCCCCAAGCCAAAGATTTTAGTAAAATCTCAATATCCAGCTTCCTCAACAGCAGAGTCAACTTACATCCTCAAATGGTTTGTCAAAGGCACCCCCCCACAAATGCATGGCTTATTTTTAAAAAATAAACATTCGAGCCCAGGAAAAGGAAAAAACATTAGCTCTAAATTCTGAAGTGGTTGGTAATACACACACTAACGCACACACACACACCAGACTCCTTTAAAATACGCAGGGAAAGCGCACACACCCCACAGAACTTATTCAAATCCTTGTATCACCTACATCACGCCAAACATTACATTTTTTAAAAAGTCATCCCAACTTAGAAGCAGAGAATCCGTTTTTAAAATTGGTGATCCATGGAAGGCTCCAGAGAAACTGGGTCATGGAAACCCTCTATCTAAATATTCCTTAAGTGTTTATCGGCTCCAGTATCTAGCTTCTGAGAATAACGACCCTTCAGGCATGCAATTCCCTTGGTGGGGAGGTTTGCGTGAACTGCCATTAGCAGAAAATAAAAATAAAAACGTTTTGAAATAATCATACTAATAGAAAGCATCAAAGACCAGAGCAGGCCCACAGGCTGGAGAGGTCAGCTCAGAAAAGGCCTCATTGGCATTTTCCCACGAGTTCTGAAGCCTCAAAAAAAAAGTCAAGTGCTCGGCGACCCCCAAAAAGGCCCCCTGTGTACCTATGACTGCACCACACACCCCCGACCCTACTTTGCCTGTTAGCACCCAGCGATGGCTAAGTGGAGGGCATATCAGCTCCAGGATGGGAACCCTCCTTACGTGCCATGCCCTGGGGTCCGCCTGGGGACGTCCACGCAGCCCCACACTCCGCCGTCTTCTCAGAGACGCGTTGTACAAGACGGGCAGGGGCTCCGGGGCTCCTGAGCACCCTTGGGTCCAGAGGAAAAACAAGCCTCAACATCCTCTTTTGAGTGGACTAAACAACAGATGGCCACTGGTTTCCAGTTTCTACCAGAGGGAAGGAAATAAGAACGCCAGACTGTTATTTGTAGCCTCTTAGAGTCCTCACTTTCTAGGCAAAAGCCCAGAAAAAATAAAAACTCCCCAAGAGCCCAGTTCTGGAGGCGAAAGTAAAGACCCCGACAGCGTTTTTTCTCACTTTCCAGAAGTCCCTGTGCTTCCTCTGGAACCAGTTATTGTTCAGTAGTGCTAAGTCGTGTTCGACTCTTTGCGACCCCCTAGACTGCAGCACGCCAGACTTCCCTGTCCACTGTCTCCCGGAGTTGGCTCAAACTCACATCCATTGAGTTGGTGATGCCATCCAACCATCTCATTCTCTGTCGCCCCCTTCTCCTCCTGCCCTCAATCTTTCCAGCATCAGGGGACTAGACATTTATGCAGAAATGTGCCCCCTCTCTCCCCTGGCCTCTGGTNGGCTCAAACTCACATCCATTGAGTTGGTGATGCCATCCAACCATCTCATTCTCTGTCGCCCCCTTCTCCTCCTGCCCTCAATCTTTCCAGCATCAGGGGACTAGACATTTATGCAGAAATGTGCCGCCTCTCTCCCCTGGCCTCTGGTGGTGGTTTAGTCCCTAAGTCGCATCCAACTCTTGGGACCACATACTGTAGCCCTCCAGGCTCCTCTGTCTCTGGGATTCTCCAGGCAAGAATACTGGAGTGGGCTGCCATTTCCTTCTCCAGAGGATCTTCCTGACCCACGGATCGAACTCTGGTCTCCTGCGTTACAGGTAGATTCTTTACCGACTGAGCCACCAGGGAAGGCCCACCCCAACCTCAGCCCCTACGTTTGGGCAAATAAGCAACTTCTCCCCTCCAGTGTCAGTAGGGTAGACTGTGTATTTCTTGACAGTAAGAGTTGTGTCTCCCTCAGGGTCCACAGTGCTTGGCATTCCTGTAAAGATTTATAGTGATAACAGTTTTCTGATAGATTGTTGGGGTGGAGGGCAAGGCAGAAAGGAGGATGATGGTTATACAAAGATCCGGCATGTACTGAACACCGATTACCTCCTGTCTCAACCCAACCACAACCCTTGGAGCCTGGGTCCATCACTGGCCCATTACAGATGAGGAAACCAAGGCAAGCAAAGGAGCAAGCCAGGAGCTAGATGAGCTAGGACTCAGCCCTAGGCTGTCTGGCTGCAGAGGCTTCAAAGGGAAGGGCAGAGTAAGATGCAAGAAATAAAAGGCAGGCCCTTTTTCTCAGGGAACTTAAAGTTGACAGAGAAGATGAGGCCAGGCATTCCCTGATGGCCACTGCCTGCCTTGCCCCACACTGCATGAAATTTTCTTCACTGGTCCATGAAGGAATGAGAATGAGCAGGAGGAAATATTTACCAAGTGAGCTGTGTTGACCAAGTAAGAGCAATCTGGGTTTGTTTGTTTTTTTTTAAGTAAATAAATGCATTTATTTACATTGTACAAAAGACAAGAGCTCCAATGGGACAGGTCTTCCTATCTTCCCTGTCCCTCAACAACAAAGAGCCTCTCGCTAGAAGCAACAGCCTCTAGAAGATTCTTGTTATCAGGACAGTTCTTTATATGAGATTNCCAACTATTCAGGAAACTGATATAGAATTTTACCTCTTGTTCTCAACCTGTTTCTATCAAAATAAAACATAAAACTCTATGTCTGTAGTTAGTATTAGGTCATATCTCCCAGGCCTTCCTAATTGTAACATTTGAAAATAATAATGATAATGACATCTATTTTTGACCTTAGGTAAAGAAAACTAGTGCATCTTCTACAATGTGATCTCTGCAATCTCAGATATGAAGTTACTCACCAGCATGGGGTCCAGCAAGAGGAATGCAGACGTTTAGTCACAAAATCATGTCTGACTCTTTTATGACCCCATGGACTGTAGCCTTCCAGACTACTCTGTCCGTGGGGTTTCTCCAGGAAAGAATGCAGGCATGGGTTGCCATCTCCTTCTCCAGGGGATTTCCTGACCCAAGGATTGAACCTGTGTCCTCTGCACTGGCAGGGAGATTCCTTACCACTGAGCCACCAGGGAAGCCTGAGGAATGCAGAGGATGTGAAAAAAACATCCCTTTATCAGGACAGCGTTCTGGGATCCCCTACTGCCTGCCTCTGCCTTTCAGGCTGATGCTTCATGACGCACAGCTGGGAAGAGTTCACAGGGGAGACTCCCTGAGCCCACCCTGGGACATTCAGTCTCTCACAGCCACCAAGCAGGTACCTTTCAGGACTTCAGTTTCACGATCAGGAGCTGACAACCCGCTTCCCTTCCCCAGCCTAGCTCTGCCTCCCCACCACCACACACACACAAAATTAAAATAGGACTTCTTACCAGCTGAGATCTATCACACATGGATCCTAAGCAACGAAGGATAACTATACACTTTCCCATATTCTTTACATTCATTGCATTTCTCTCCTGTGTAATTTCTCCTGGATGTAATATGGCTAGAATTACTTCTGGTGGCTTTTCCACACAGATTATATTCATAGAGTTTCTCTCCAGGTTGAGTTGGTGCCTGCTGACTAAGGAGTAAGTATTAATTAAAGACTTAGCACTACCATGCAAAATCACTGTAACCTTGGTGAAACCATTTAATTTTCCCAAACCTCAGTTCCCTCACCTATAAAAAGGGAGTCATCTTGGTAGCTATTATAGGGTCTTCAGTGATGACTAATGCAATAATATACATATTTAACACACTAACACTTAGCCATAGATATTAACTATCATCATTATCATCAAAATCATCATTATTAACTTCATCATCATACTGATAGCTTATGGTGAATGGTGTCGGATTCTTGATATCTGAAAAAGATTATTTAGCTTCAGGACCAGGGACCAGACTTGATCACTCAAGAGCTTTTGTGTGGAAGAGTTTTATCAAAGTATAAAAAGGAACAGAGAACGCTTCTGACATAGACATCAGAAGGGGGATGGAGAGTGCCCCCCACCGCTAGTTTTAACAAGCTGTTTTATGTCTATTAGAAAGTTATTATCTTGCATGGAAAGTCCCATGGACGGAGGAGCCTGGTAGGCTGCAGTCCATGGGGTCGCTAAGAGTCGGACACAACTGAGCGACTTCACTTTCACTTTTCACTTTCATGCATTGGAGAAGGAAATGGCAACCCACTCCAGTGTTCTTGCCTGGAGAATCCCAGGGATGGGGGAGCCTGGTGGGCTGCTGTCTATGGGTCACACAGAGTAGGACACGACTGAAGCGACTTAGCAGCAGCAGTAGCAGCAGAAAGTTATTAATCAGAAAAGAGAGACATCTCAAGGTTGATGGAGTTTCACCAGGTCCCTCTTCCACAATATGCATTTTTTGAGATAGGATGGCACGAAAGTGAATCATTTCCCAGCCATAAAACAATTAATATGAATACTGGTTTGTTGAACTATTTTGAAGAAAGGTAAATTCCAAAGCATATTCCAAAGAAGCAAATTCCAATACATAGTTTCATTAACAGAGCTTAAGAAAAATATTTCCATAAGAAAAACGCATTTGTTAGCTCAAGGCTTGAGAAACATTCAGTTCAGGTGGAACCAGGTGTCGTCATAGCAACACAGAATTTTAAAAGACATTTGCAGCCTATTTCCTCCATTTGGAGACCCCTGGCTTTCCTGCCTCTTACCCTCTCAATCCTCACCTAAGATAGTCTCTCATTTTACAAACTGATAAGTTAAGTTTTAGAGCAGCTTTTCTTAGCATTGCTAATAAACTGCAATCACTTAGAACATGAGTATTTTTTAATAGTGAGTATTAGATTGATGTCTGACCATTTTTATGCACATTTGTATACATTTTTATATGATTCAATTTAATACTAATGTTAAGATGATTTACTTTAAAATATAAATTAGGGTACATTGAGGATTAAGTATGTAGTAATATGAATCTTTCATTCCTATATTTGCTATGCTTGTGGTTCTCTACCCAGTGGCCCAGGCAACAGTATTTGTAAAGCTCCCCAGGTGATTAAAAGGTCGAGACTTCTTACACTTCCTTATGTTTAAGAGAATCACTGCTTTCTGCCTTCTCACCTGGGAGAGAAATGAAAGCCATCAATCAGTTCAGTTCAGGTGCGCAGTCGTGTCCGACTCTTTGCGACCCCATGACTCGCAGCACGCCAGGCCTCCCTGTTCATCACGATCTCTCGGAGTTCACTCAGACTCGTGTCCATCGAGTCCGTGATGCCATCCAGCTATTTCATCCTCGGTCGTCCCCTTCTCCTCCTGCCCCCAATCCCTCCCAGCATCAGAGTCTTTTCCTGTGAGTCAACTCTTCACATGAGGTGGCCAAAGTACTGGAGTTTCAGCTTCAGCATCATTCCTTTCAAAGAAATCCCAGGGTTGATCTCCTTCAGAATGGATTGGTTGGATCTCCTTGCAGTCCAAGGGACTCTCAGGAGTCTTCTCCAACACCTCCAGGAAACTTTATTGGTTTACCTCAATGATCCTCAACCCAGTGATCCTCAACCCTGGGGCTGATCAGAATTACCTGGGGAGGACTTAAAGTACAGATCCCAACCAAGACCATGTAAATCATGTAATCATATTGATTACAAGTTATTAAGTTTGTCAACTACCTCACTTCTAAAACAAACAAAACACATTATTCCCAACAGCCATGATACAAAGCAACTTTATTTTTTCTTGCTTGCTACAAAGAGTAAGTTGAGGTACTACTGTGCTGACTTTACCAGTAAGTTTAAATCAGGATTTGTGTACATCCAAAAATAATTTTTAGCATATCCTTTGAATCTGCTGTGGACAAGTGGGTTGAGCATATTCAAAATAGACCCAAGGGAGCCCTTATGCAACTGTTTAGGAAAAATCTTTTCCGCCCTTTCCCTGCAGCCCCGAGAACGCGGCGCAGATCCTCCGGCGCGCTGCGCTTCGTGATTCCGCGCGCTTTTGCTGGGTGGCAGGTGAGGGTCACCTCCTGGTTCCGAGACCGGAAAGCCGAGATCTCGTGGTTCTGCAAAGCCCAAGTGCAGCCCACGGCCTTCGCCCTCTTGCCCTCGGGTTCCAGCATCCCTGCGCTCCCCGGGCCTGCCCGACACCGTGGGCGTGGGGCCCTCCCACGGCCGCGAAAGCCAGCGGGGGCGTCGCCTGGCCCCGGGCCGCGATGTCCGCGGGCGGAGCGAGCCGAGCCCGCGCCGGTGGGCGCCCTCTCCCGGGCCGCGCTGCGCGGGCACCGAAATGTGGGCGCCTCCTGCCCTTGGTCTTGAGGCTCCAAGGGCCGACCTCGGGAGAATTCCTCACGACCCCCTCCGGTTTCAGCGCTGAGCGGTGCCTCCGCCCCGCAGGCCGGCTGGCGGGAGACCCTAACTTTGGGCGCCACGCACGTGGTGCACCTGTCGGCAAGGCCTTGGCCATCAGCCCTGGAAATCACTTGGGCCACACTGAGCTCTGCTTCTGATTCCTGCTTTCCCGCCGCCGGTCTCCTGCTCTGCGTGGCCAGCTCCACTCAAATCTATTGTCTCATTTCTTCTGCAAAACATCCCAAGAGAGGGTGTCACTAGCCCCACTTTCTTGAGGATCTGGTTTACGAGGAATTGTCTTTCTGGCAGTCCTACTTTCCTCCTGTGTATCTGGCTTTGTCTCTAAATTGGTCTTTATTTTTAGCAGTACTAATTGCTATTTTTCTCCACGGCTCCCCAGTCGTCGGTCCCCGCTCCAACCATCCTTTCTCAAGATTTTCACTAGTTGGCACTTTCTTTTATAGCTTCTGTTCTGAGCTTCCCATGCCACTTATTTTTCCTCCCTCCCTCCACCCACCGTTTGGGTCCCAATCCCACTCGTCTCTAGCCTTCTATGGTTGCTTCTCACTTCTGTCCCTCCCATCCCTTCCCCTCTCAAAGTATTTTGCTCAGAGTATTTCTAAGCACCCTGCCCCTCTACTGCTGGAGAGAAGCTTTTCTAGCTCCTGAAGGTTACAGGGGTTTTCAGCTGCAATTCTAGGAGGCCACCATGACCAGGAATCAGAGCGAGAACCATCTGAGCAGCTCAGTTTTTTTGAAGCCTCTCCAGCTGTCAGTCTGCGTTGGGCCTCCTCCTTCCTCTTGGTTGTAACAGGATTGAACCGTGGTGCTTTAAATATCCTGCTTAAATAGGCAGCAGGTTCAGCCATTGTAAGAGCAGGACTTTTATAGTCTGCAGAGTCCAGCATCTAAATGATGCTGCATTATCATAGCAAGAACCAGGGAATTGTGCAGAACCTCCCCAAAAGTTCCTCAGGAGAGATTACAAGTCATCCTAACACAGGAAACAGAGAGACTGGCAATTGGTGAACGTTAGGCATAGCTCAGTTTTATGCCAGTTTCCAAGTCCACCCTCAATGTATCCTGGAAAAAAAAAAAAAAACCTGGCGTGGCCTAGGACATCCATATTAAGCTGTTCGGAGCTAAAGACTGTGGCCAGGCCTTTTTGAAATGAAGGGAAAATAGAACAGCTTCAACTCACTTTTACTGTCCTGTTAGCACATCAGATAGTGAGTACAGAAATAAAGACCTATGGGTCAACGGCCACAGTTTAAAATTTGTTTCGGGGCATGAAAAGACTGTCCTCATGAAATTGCTATAAATACTTGTCTCAAGTGTCTGAAGATCCAACAGCCAGTTTTCAATGGGTGCTGTGCAGAAGACCAAGTATAGAAGTATATAGCCTCATGGTTCCTAAGGCTTGCCAAAAGAAAACACACACACATACCCCTCCCAAGGGATTCAAGTTCTGCCTGTGGTTTGCAGTACCTGAAGATACTCTCCATCCAAATAGCATCACTCACTTTCTATAGCTCATCTCAAGCCTTTACAAACACCCGTAACCAATCTAGGTGGAGAAGGCACTGGCGACCCACTCCAGTACTCTTGCCTGGAAAATCCCACGGACAGAGTCTGGGAGGTTGCAGCCCATGGGGTTGCACAGTTGGACATGACTGAAGTGACTTAGCAGCAGTAGTAGCAGCAACCAATCTAGGAAAGAAGAGGACAATCGGCTTGGCTCCTTCCTAGCCCTGCTGGTCTCATCTTTTTTTGAACCACTTTCACTCTGACCAGGCAAGGAGCAGGCGACTAGGATGTCTCCTGGTAAAGCAGAATTTCAGAATTATTATTGACTCTAGAATTTGATATTTTTTTATTCTCAAAACCTTAAAAAAAAACAACCGGTAAGCTGTGAATATCTTTTAGTCTTTAATAACAAAATTGATTCCACATGGTGCAGTGGTAAAGACTCTGCCTGCCAACACAGGAGACACAGGAAACGTGGGTTCATCCCTGGGTTTGGAAGATCCCCTGGAGGAAGAAATGACAACCCACTCCAGTATTCTTGCCTGGAAAATTCCACGAGCAGAGGAACCTGGCTGGGCTACAGTCTATAGGGTCACAGAAGGTCGGACATGACTGAGGGACCGAACACACACAATAAAATGGAATATGGCTTAGAGTCATAAAGATTATTCTCAGCCATTTGAAGCAGGTGAGGTGTAGTAAAATAAGTAAATACCGAAGTGTCAAGCTTGGAATCGAGAGCCCTGGGTATCGATCTTGACCACACATCGGACTAACTGTGTATCTTTGGGGTTTTTTTGGCTGCACCTCGAAGTTTGCAGGATCTTAGTTCCCTTAGCAGGGATCACACCTGTGTCCTTGGCAGTAGGTGCGCAGAATCCTAATGACTGGACTTTCAGGGAATTCCCCAACTGTGTGTCTTTCAACACAGACTCCTAGGATTGGACAGGAAAAGGATGCCACCTACATTCTAAGGTGTGGTGTTCACAATAAACAGGAGTAAACAAGAAAGCATCTGGCACAGTGCCCAGAGCATGTAGACACACAAAAATATACTGGAATCTGGATCACTCCCCCTACAATGCTGTTTTAATAAGAAATAAACTTTGGCTTGTATTCAGTGAAAGGTGACTTTTAAAAAGAAATTGTAGGAAGTTGGCAGGGTTTGTAACAACATGATGCAATCAACACACACAGTGAAGGTGGGAAAGTAAATTGTTACAACCTCTCTGGAAGGTAAGAGAGGCAGATGTGTTAAGGTGGTTTTTGGCAATATGTCCAAAAGCCTTGAGAATGTTTCCACCCATTGGACCAGTGAATAATTCTACAACTGGCTGTTTATGCCAAAGAAAGAATAAGACATGCAAAGATTTATTTATTTGTTTATTCATTTTTAAACCTTTATGGCTCTACTGGATCTTCATTGCTGTGTGCTGGCTTTCTCTAGTTGCGGTCAGTGGGGGCTACCCTCCAGTTGCGGTGTGTGGGCTTCCCATTGCCACAGCTTCTCTTGTTGTGGAGCACGGGACTCTGGAGCATGGGACTCTAGAGCACGGGCTCAGCAATTGTGGCACATGGGCTTAGTTGCCCCAAGATGGTTGGGATCTTCCTGGACCGTGGACTTGAACTGGTGTCCACTCTGTTGCAAGGTGGATTCTTAATCACTGGACCACCGGGGAAGCCTGGAATACAAAGATTTATGTGCAAAGTTGAACATCCTAACAATTCTTTTATCAGCGCTGTTTATGACAGCTATAAATGCCCATTCATAGAAAGACTAAGTTACAGTGTATTCCTAGTTACAGTGTATTTCTGTTGAACAGCTGTATGGGTTTCCCTGGTGGCTCAGAGGGTAAAGTGTCTGCCTGCAATGCAGGAGACCTGAGTTGGATCCCTAGGTCGGGAAGATACCCTGGAGAAGGAAATGATAACCCACTCCAGTACTCTGGCCTAGAAAATCCCATGGACTGAGAAGCCTGGTAGGCTATAGTCCATGGGGTCGTAAAGAGTCAGACATGACTGAGCAACTTCACTTTCACTTTTCAAGAAGTAGTGAAGAATATTTGGTGATGCAGGGAACATGCTTGTGAGGCTGTCACTAAAAAAAACAGGATACAATTATAGAGGCATTTTTCATTGGGGGAAGAGAAGAAATACGGTATTATATTTATGGATAGAGAGCTTGAAGGAAATGACTCCACAATGTTACTATCATTTATCTCTAGATGTTGGGATAATGGGTGATTTTAATGTTCATTATTATATTTTCATGTTTTATAAAATTTCTATGGTGAATATGCCTTTCAATGAGGGGATGGGTTTGGTAGTTGGAAACTGATCCAAATCTCTAGCATTAATCCACAAATGCTTAAGCCCACATCTTTACAACATTAGTTGCGCTTTCTTTAAACTCTTAATTTCCCATGGAAGAAGCAAGCAGATATTGACCGCCTTTCTCAGCTTTGATCTCCCTTGCTTTTCAAGTCACCCATTCATGCCATATCATAGCTAGATCCTTGGAGATCAGCGTCTTACGCTGCAGATCAGGAAACTGAGACCCAGATGACTTTGCCAAGGAGCGATGCTTGCTCTCCTGAGTCATCAGAAGGTGGTCTTCCTGGCTCAGCTCCCTCTGTCTTGTATCATGCTGCATTCATGAAGATGCGCCTAAAAAAAAGGCAGGGCTTTCTGTACATTTAAAGTTCAAATTGGGATTTCTGCGAAGCAAAGACAGATTTGAATTACAGCATCATGCGATCATATTTGCATTGCTCCAATCTCAAACCAAAAAAAAAAAAAAAAGTTTCCTGTTGCTCTATGTCACCGCAGCTTCTCAGCAAAGTGCCTCCCTTAGTTGCCTGCAGTCACTGTCCCCTCTCACCCTCCTAGGCCTCTCCAGTCCGCCTGCATCTTCATCACCCCACTCAACTGCTCTTGCAAAGTCACACTGGCCTCCCGCTTGGGAATTCCAACAGTCAGCTCCATCTCCGTCTTACTTGACCCCCTGTCAGCATTGACCCTGTGGATCCTGCCGCCCATCCTGAGCCACTTTCTTCCTTTGACTTCCAAGACACTGCGCTTCCCTGCTCTTCTTTCTTTCTGCCCTCTTGGCCGTCCCTACCGCCTCCTCTCCTTCCTCCTGAAGGAGGGCACTGCAGGTTTTTGGATCTCTTGTCTTGCACGCTTACTCCCTTGGCCATACCATCAAGTCTCATAAACAAATAGACTTTGTTTTTCAGAAGAATTTTGGTCCCACAGCACAATTAAACAGGAAGTTCAGAGTTCCCAGGTACCCTTCACCCACCCCTACAACCTCCCCCACCATCAGCCTTCCCCCTCAGGGTGGTTCATGTGTTACAAGCAATTGAACCTGCATCGACACATCAGTTTCACCTAAGCCCACGTGAAATGCCGTTCTTAGACCAGGGGACTCCCACGTTTCCATCTCCAGCCTGGTCTTGCCTGTTTGATATCTCCTCTTGGAAGCCAACCAAGACATTGTAAACCAAGTGTGTCCCGAAAGGAACCTCCTCTTCCCATCCACACCCACTCCACCCACCCACAGCCTTCTCATCGCGACTAAAGACAGCTCCACCCTTGCTCAGGCCAATTATCTTGGAGTCATTTCTGATCATCCTTTTTCTCACACCTCACATCACAGTCCAAGGAGCTCTGCAGGTTCTACATTCAAAATAAATCCAGAAGCCCACGCTCCCTCTCAATCTCCACATGACCCCTATCCAAGCCACCATCCACTGCTCTGGTTCCCTGCAGCAGCCTCCTGACAGGTCACCCTGCTTCCAATGGCCATGGTCTGTTCTGAACCCAGCAACCAGAGTGAGCCTTTCGGATGAGGGATGTCTCACCATGTCAACCCTCTGCTCAAAACGGCAGTGGCTCCCCATGTGGCCCCAAGAGAAAGCCTAAGACCTTATAAAGACTGACTAGACCCCACGTGACTGGGACCTCTCTCCACCTCTGAGCTCCTTTCCTGTTCTCTCCCCTCACTCATCTGCTCCAGCAAATCCTCCTTACCCCTCGAACCCCCACCCCTCCCCGCCAGCAATCCCACCTTATGGCCTTTGCTGGGGCACTTCTCTCTGTCNGGGTCCTCCCACCACCATCTGTTCCCCTCCCCCAGAGAATCACTGCGCAGCCAGTCTGGGTCCCTGCACAGCGGCACCTACCACAAAGCTCCTTGGTGTCCACATGGCTGCATGCAGAGAGAGAGGGAGGCTCAGAGACAGGCCTGTCCCCGCCTTGCCCCCGGCCCCCACCCGTCTCCCTCCAGGGTGAGCACAGCCCCCAGTGGTGGTCAACACCCCCAACCTCACAGCCTAGGTGACCCCCACTTCACAGATGAGGGAGCAGCCAGTGAAGGCTGCCACCCCCTGCAGAGGATCCGCGTCTGTGCCTCTGTCTGACCTCGTCACCACACCACCCACCCCGTTCCACTCCCCACGTCTGCCCACTGCATCCGGAGCAGAGGGGGCTGAACCAGGCGCTGTGACAGCTGTCACCAGAGCTGTCCGGTGACCTCAGCCCGGGCCCTGCTCGGTTGGACGGTCTCCCCCTCTTGTTCTCACTCGAGCCCCGGGGTCCCGTGTTCCCATTCCTACAGCCAGAAGGCTCTTGGTCTTTCCTCGGAGACCGGGCATGGGCCACCCACGCCGGGCAGGTGCAGGCAGCAGCCTCAGAACCCGGAGGCTGGGAACAGGAGCTGGAGGCGGGCGCCCGGGGACCCAGCTCTGTGCACATTCCAACAACCTCCCTTTCCTGACGGTTCCCTCACCGGGAGAGGAGGGGCTGGCCTCAAAAGCCAGCCAGCCTCATCGCGATGGCTCTGGGGAAAGGCTCCCAGCCTAGGCGCTCTGCAAATGCTGTCGTGGAGGCCCACGTGGGATAAGTTCTCACAGGTCCTGCAGAGAGGAGGCCCGCCTCACGGTGCTCAAAGTAGCACCGACCTTCCTGAGCAAACCCATCTAGCATCCCCAGGAGGGAACGTGTACTGTTCACACTCTAGGGAGTGTTGGAGACAAAACACCCAAAGGTCTTTAGAGCTCTGACTTCTTGCTGATGGGAAATTCGCCCCGCCCGCACTCACCAGCCCCGCTCCAGCTGCCCGAATGAGGCTGAATAATCTGTGGGCACCTGCAAAGCCCTTTCAAGCTCCCAGGGGGGCTACAGGACCCGCTCAGAACCTCCATCTGGCTCCAGACACAAAGCCCTCCCCTGGGGTCTGCAGCAGGAAGCAGTCCCTTTCAAGTGGCCTTTCCTGAGCCAGCTGCCCTGCCCTGGCCCCAAGCCACCTCCAACCTGGCCCCCTGAAAACAGGCCTGGGGACAGCTCCTCCTCCATGCCTCTAGCCTGGCCCAGGGGACCCCAGCCTATCAAACCTGCCCCCCAGCAGCCCCAGGAACTCAGGTCCTCATCACCTGAGTTGGGTGGAGAAGGGGCCGGGGCCTCACCCTGCCTGGGGACCACTCGGAAAGGGTGGGGGTGGAGTTCAGGGTGGGAAGTTGGTCCCTGTGAGTAGAGTGAGCATTTTGTGCTGGATTTAAGGACTGGCTGGGGTTGGAGGAGTTTGGGGTTGATTGAGCTGCAGGTTAGGGTTCTGGCTGGGTTGGAGAAAACGTAGAGTGAGGAAGAAGGTTAAGGTCCGATTAAGAACCAGTCTGGTTTAAGGTGGGCCCCGGTTAGGAAGATCTCAAAGCTCATGTTGGGACTGAGAACAAGCATGCGGTGTTGGGGTCAGAACTGAGTTGAGCTGGCTGATTACCCTTGTCATCCCGTGTATATTCTGCTTCCCAGGTGGGACAGTGGTAAAGAACCTGCCTGCTACTGCAGGAGATAAAAGAGACATGAGTTTGATCCCTGGGTCAGGAAGATGCCCTGGAAGAGGGCAAGGCAACCCACTCCAGTATTCTTGCCTGGAGAATTCCCGTGGACAGAGGGGGCTGGTGGGCTGCAGTCCATGGGGTCACACAACTGAAGCGACTCAGCATGCATGCACATATATTCTGCAAACCCAGGCTCTCTCCCTGCTTTGCCACATTGCGTTCAGAAAAGACAAACACTTGCCAACATGATCTCAATCTGTCCACTCCCCAGAACCGCCCCAGCTAGTGGGGGCCAAAGAGATGGCACTCTGGATGAGCGGTCCAGGGGAGTGGACGCTGGAGATTGGGGGATGCCAGCTCCGGGTCCCAGCCGCCAGGGCTGAGCTCACTTGGTGTTGTCAGAGTCGATGGTGTGGAAGAGATCCTCCAGTTCCCTCTCGTTGAGGACGCCATCTGCAAAGAAGAGCTGGAACTCCTCCAAGGACAACTTCCCGTCGTCTGCGAGGGAGAGAAAGGGAGGGCAGCTGGTGTCGAAGCGACGGGACATCCCCAAATCAACAGAGGAGCCACAGCCAGGCAATCCCCGCCCGGCCCTGCCAACTCCCCAGCCAGCAGCCACACTCCCACACGGGGCACCCCTGCCCGTGGCATGAACCCACATTGGCCACCATTTCACAGAGAGCACCTGCTCACCCAGCTAACTCCCCACCCAGCAGAGCAAGAGCCACGTACAGGGACTCGCCTTACCAGCAAATACTGGGGCTCCTCAAGCCCCGCAGCCAACAGGCAGGCAGAGAGCCCCTGCCAGGCAGCCATCACTCCGAGTCACCTGCCTGCCTGGAGCTAGGTAACCCCATGCCTGCTGCCTCCGGCGGTCCCTAGCCTTTTCAGCACCAGGGGTTGGTTCCATGGAAGACGATTTTTCCACAGACCAGGGGCCGGGAGCGGTTTCGGGGTGGTTTCAGGATGCTTAAAGCACACTGTGCCCTTTATTTCTATCATTTTATCAAACCTCAGATCATCAGGTGTTAGATCCAGAGGTTAGGGATCCCATACCCGGAAGAGGCAGGTTTAACCCTGGGCGGTCTGAGGAGTACTCTCACTCGCTTCCAAAAGCCCAGAGAACCTCTGCACACTTAAATCATCTCTACCCCAGCGCCCTGGTCCTGCCTGGGGAGGCAGTGACCTCTCTCCTCTCTGCCTTTGCAGGGTGTGACGTGACCCACTGCCAGCAGTGGCATGGAGTCCTTGCCAGGCTGTGGATGCAGCCCTGAAGATGCCAGAGCCCAGGGGGAGGTGGCGGCAGGCCCGGGGCGGGGCTCTGGACGAGGGGCCCCCACAGCAGACACACCTATCCCAACGCGTCCCTTGCTATCTCACACCTTCAGCAGCCTCCACTGCCGTCACCCTGGGTAGCAGTATCTGCTGGGGAAGCCCTCGTGGGTTGGGGGCAGTCGGGCCCCTCAGAGAGGGGCTCCCAGCAGAACTCCAGCTCCTCCCACCTGGGCTCTCCAGCTTAACACACATCTCCCAATCCCACCCCTGAAGCCACAACCCCCTCCTCAATGACCTTAGACCGGTCCTACTCCTCCCTAAAGGAACCATGTCTGTGGGAGGCAGTGGAGGTCAGGGAGAAGGGCGAGCCCAAGACCCTTCCCGCCCCAGCCCCTCTCCGTAGACCCCCTTCATTACTTCCAGCTAGTCTGCACTCAAAGCCCTTGAGAGCCCACGTGGCACTTTGTGTGGATTAGAAAGAAATGCCCTTCCTGGTGGACAGGGTGGCGGAGATGCCGCCCAGCATCAGAGCTCCTGAGGGGCGGGGCATGCAGGCTGGACCTGAGGTCCTCAATTCTCTTGCGTAGGTGCCCTTGCAAAGTACACAACATGCCCAACCAGACATGGCAGACTTACTCAGGCCCAGGGCGGAAGTCAGTCATACTTTTAAAAAAATGCATTTTACCTCTGCGTTTTATATTTTAGTTTATTATTTTTGGCTGTGCCAAACAGTATGCAACATCTTAGTTCCCTGACCAAGGATCAAACCTGTGCCCCCTGCAGTGGGAGAACTGAATCTTAGCCACGGGGCCACCAAGAAGTCCCCAGTGTACATCTTAAAGGCTCTGGGGCTTCTACTCTGCCGCCAGCAGCTCTGCAGGGACTCAAAGTAGGGCAGCAGGAGGCAGCTCCTGACTCTTGCAGTGGCTCCCCTCCGCCCATGCTGAGAGGGGGATATGAGAGAGTGGGCGCAGGCTTGCGTATGGGGGCGGTGGGGCAACATGCCGCGAGCCTCCAACATCCTGGCTCGGGTTTTAATGTTACAAATGGGAGAACGAATTTCTAACTCTCAAAATCCAGAGTCCCCCTGAAGACAAAACAAACAAACACCCCCTCCCTCCCCAATAACACATGAAGACCCCAAAACCCACCACAAAAAGTGCAGGGTGACAGCTGTGAAATACATGAACGCTAAGCTATGGCTCTGCCTCCTGTGGAAGGGGATGCTTTCCAACTTTCCTTTAGCAAGACTGATGATGATCCGGCAGCCAGGGGCAGAACCAGGGCAGACACATGGGCTCTGTGTGTTCATGCATCTGGTCCTCAAACACCCCCGGCAGACCCCCCTTTCCCCGCCTCCCATTTACAGAGCAGACAGGCCAGACTGGTTATGGGACTTGCCCAGGTCCCTCAGTGGGAGCTCAAACCCAGGCCACCCAGCTCCTGAGTCCACACTCCCAACCCAACCTGGGGCAGGGTCTTCTGTCGGGACCCCCAGCCACAGGGTCACACAGAGAAGCCGAGGCCAAGCCTGGACCCAGTGGAAGCGTGCTGTGAATGACTACTCGTGTCTGCCATGGGCAGGGCACCACCAGCACCTCCAACCAGTCTGCACTCAGAACGGGCAGCGGGGGCCCACCGGCCTCCCAGGCGCAAGGCCTTCTGGGCTGACATTTACCTTGAATGTCCCAGCACAGCCCAGATCAGCTAACGAGGGAGGCGGCATCTGCCCGGGGCCTCTGTGCAATTAGAGGAGCCAGCGGGTCTGCACCTCTGGGACCCCCGAGTGGGCCGTCTGAAGGTGTCCACGCTAATGAGCATGAGCTCAGCCTCTGTCCCAGTGACCTTTCAAATGCCAGGAGTCTGCCAATGCCCTGGCCCCTGGAGGGAGACGCACTGGCACTCACTCCTCTGCTGGCTGCCACACCACCCTTCCGGGCCCCAGACCCTCGGCTGCTAGGAAGGGCCCCCTCCTTCTGCCTCCCCTTGGGAGCCACGCCCAGTCTCCACCCTCACCCCTACGAAGAGACCTCTGACCTGGGAGCTGCCAGGACAGGCCAGCCCGAGCTGAGCCCCTGCTCCTGTGATTCCAGAGGCTGATTCCACTCCAACCCGTGGCCCAGGCCCTCGTTTGGGACCATCCTGCCATCCCTGCAGGCATCTTGCTGCTGTGGATGCCAGGGGCAGAGCCGGAATCTACCTGTGCTACATGTGTGTGTCTGCACACCTGCCGTATGCACCTCTGTCTACATCCACACTCGCCCCTTCTCCCATTCCCCTGCCCATACGATGTCTGCAAACTGGGCTGGATTTAATCAAAACTTCCTGCCCAGCCCCCCAGCCCAGACTCTGATCTTTCACGTGTCCTCCCCAGCCTTGATTCTGTCACATGTAAAAAAGGGGGGTGACATTCCTTCTGCCTCTAGGACCCGAGGGAACGTCCAAAGAGGAAGTCTATCAATGTCTGGTGTGTAACGGACGCTCCACAGCCACCAGCAGTCTCCACCACATGTTGATGCCCCGTGAAGTCCAGGGTGGGAACCCAATCACAGCCCGTTTTTCCAAGGCTTGACATTCATCCGCCGGCATGAGGGCTCATAGACCCCTTACCTCATGCCAAGACCCAAGCTCTACTCCATCCCCCTGATAGCCCCACCCCAAGGTGGGTACCAGCATGACCACCCCCACCCACGGATGGGGACGCTAAGGCCCTGAGAGTCTGGGGACTGGCCTGAGGTCAGAGCTGGGAGGGCCCTGAACCCAGGCAGTCCCTGGGGCAAAAGGGGGGTGCCCTCCGGGGACTGGCACCACATCCCACGTGAACCCCCCTGACGGCCACTGGTGGCGGCCAGGAAGACAAAGGTCCCAGGGAGAGGAGGGGGCTCGGGGCCTCTGTGGGGGGCACAGGAGCAAAATCGAGGGTCCCCGAAGCTGTGCTTGGAGGGTGGAAATAGTCTCTGATGGCATCAGGGGCGGGGGGCAAACAATGAGGACGAAACCCATCTGGCCTGAAGGGAGACCAGGGCGCCTGCCACCCACACACTGCAAAGGTTCCCGCAGAGCTGAGCATCCAGAAAGACACACACACACCCCCACACACACCTGGCACGTACAGCAATGGTCACAGAGACCCCCCCACNAAAAAAAAAAAAAAAAGTTTCCTGTTGCTCTATGTCACCGCAGCTTCTCAGCAAAGTGCCTCCCTTAGTTGCCTGCAGTCACTGTCCCCTCTCACCCTCCTAGGCCTCTCCAGTCCGCCTGCATCTTCATCACCCCACTCAACTGCTCTTGCAAAGTCACACTGGCCTCCCGCTTGGGAATTCCAACAGTCAGCTCCATCTCCGTCTTACTTGACCCCCTGTCAGCATTGACCCTGTGGATCCTGCCGCCCATCCTGAGCCACTTTCTTCCTTTGACTTCCAAGACACTGCGCTTCCCTGCTCTTCTTTCTTTCTGCCCTCTTGGCCGTCCCTACCGCCTCCTCTCCTTCCTCCTGAAGGAGGGCACTGCAGGTTTTTGGATCTCTTGTCTTGCACGCTTACTCCCTTGGCCATACCATCAAGTCTCATAAACAAATAGACTTTGTTTTTCAGAAGAATTTTGGTCCCACAGCACAATTAAACAGGAAGTTCAGAGTTCCCAGGTACCCTTCACCCACCCCTACAACCTCCCCCACCATCAGCCTTCCCCCTCAGGGTGGTTCATGTGTTACAAGCAATTGAACCTGCATCGACACATCAGTTTCACCTAAGCCCACGTGAAATGCCGTTCTTAGACCAGGGGACTCCCACGTTTCCATCTCCAGCCTGGTCTTGCCTGTTTGATATCTCCTCTTGGAAGCCAACCAAGACATTGTAAACCAAGTGTGTCCCGAAAGGAACCTCCTCTTCCCATCCACACCCACTCCACCCACCCACAGCCTTCTCATCGCGACTAAAGACAGCTCCACCCTTGCTCAGGCCAATTATCTTGGAGTCATTTCTGATCATCCTTTTTCTCACACCTCACATCACAGTCCAAGGAGCTCTGCAGGTTCTACATTCAAAATAAATCCAGAAGCCCACGCTCCCTCTCAATCTCCACATGACCCCTATCCAAGCCACCATCCACTGCTCTGGTTCCCTGCAGCAGCCTCCTGACAGGTCACCCTGCTTCCAATGGCCATGGTCTGTTCTGAACCCAGCAACCAGAGTGAGCCTTTCGGATGAGGGATGTCTCACCATGTCAACCCTCTGCTCAAAACGGCAGTGGCTCCCCATGTGGCCCCAAGAGAAAGCCTAAGACCTTATAAAGACTGACTAGACCCCACGTGACTGGGACCTCTCTCCACCTCTGAGCTCCTTTCCTGTTCTCTCCCCTCACTCATCTGCTCCAGCAAATCCTCCTTACCCCTCGAACCCCCACCCCTCCCCGCCAGCAATCCCACCTTATGGCCTTTGCTGGGGCACTTCTCTCTGTCCGGAGCAGCCTGCCCTGAGTATGCACGGTGCATGCCCTCAGCTTCTTTGGGTCTTTATCCAAATGTTACCTCCTCAGTGTTTCAAATGGCAGCTTCATCCCTGAACTCCCACACTCCATTCTCCTCCATCCCTTCCCTGTCTCTCTGTAGCGCGCACGCCTCCTAACGCACTGGCACTTCCCTACTTACTACGTGTGTCTATTCTCCATGGAGTCCTTGCACACACCCTAGTCTCCATTCTCCCTAGAATGTCAGCTGCCATCCCAACACCCAGAAGAGTGACTGTCACAGGGAACACCAATGCGCTGATGAATCCAGAGGAGAAGTACTGATCTCCTTGCTCCCCAAACTCCACTAAGATGACAGAAAAGACGTTACAAATAAGCTGTATTCGATAAGGTACACACCTGGGCTTCTTAGGTAGTCTAGTGGTTAAGAATCCACCTGCCAATGGAGGGAACACGGGTTCTATCCCTGATTCAGTAAGATCCCACATGCCTTGCAGCAACTAAGCCCAGTCTCCACCACTACTGAGTCTGTGCTCTAGAGCCCAGGAGCCGTAACTATGGAGCCTGCACACCCTGGAGCCCCAGCTCCGCAGCAAGAGACGCCATCACAACATGACTAGAGAGAAGCCTCTGCCCTCCACAACTAGAGAAAGCCTGCACACAGCAACAAAGATCCAGTGCAGCTAAAAATAAATAATTAAAAACAAGTTTTTTTCAAGTACAAACCTGCTGGATGAGGTACAAGAAAGGAGGCAAAAACGGAAGAGAGATTTCTTCTTTTTTTAATTAAAGTGTAGTTGATTTACAATATTATAAAATGCCAGCCAATCTGAAAGCTGATGGAGCAGCAGAAACTGCTTCAACAAGAGAAAGGCGCTTCCACCCAATATGGGCAGCTGGGCATTGGTAGGAGGCCAGTGTTCCCTGCAGAGCCACCCGTGAGCTGTGAACCAAAAGGTACAGGACCACCGACTACAGGACAGGTAAGGGCTGGAAATGGGTTTTGGATCAATCCAAAAAGGTCTCAGGTTCCCTCCCACCCCAGCCCAGGAAACCAGAAGTGACGGTGGGAAATGTGGAGGCACGGAGGCTGTGGACTTAGGAACCAGGGGCTGAGCTGACATGCAAGTGGGATTCTGGGCTCTATGAGGGTGAAGTTCTGCATCCTGAATTGGGAGGACTCTTCCCCTCCCTGCACCCAGAAAGCCAGCAGTCTGGCGCCCTGGACACATTTAATATCTCCCTCCAAATAAATATCAAAAAAAGCGTAATAGATATTAATATTTAGGGATTCACCAAAGGTGTCACGTCTAACCAATCATAGAGAAAATACACCATCCACATGCAGCTTCTGAGAGCTTTTGACATCTTCCTCTCAAATATGAGGGGTATGTGAAGATCACAGACATTCAAGGAAGGCCTCCAGCCTGAGACAGAAACCAGAACAAACAGAAGAATTCAGAGGAAAGACAATGGAGACAGTAGAATAAATCTTTTTTAAAAACTGTAATTACCTGAGAGAGAGAGAAGCTATGGCATCCATAAAAGAAACAGAGCTTAGAATATAAATACAAAAACAATTATTTTTTAAAGGAGGGTGGAAGAAAAAGTCAAAGAAATCTCCTAAAAATTAGAATAAATGAAACAATGTATGATAGGAAAGAAAGAAAACTAGTGAAAGAATCAGCCTGAGCAATAGAAGTTCTAGAAAGACATTGCAGAGAAAATAGCAGAGAGGAAATGAAAGATACAATTTCACAAAATTGTCCAGACGGAAGAAAACTCATCTCCAAACTGAAAGAGCCCACAAAGTGGACATAATGATACACTTACAACAAAGTACATCAGCATGAAATTTCAAAACAGCTCTTTCCAAAAAGCTTATGGAAAGTGTACTGCTGGTGGGAATATGAAAAATTTTTTAAAAACATATACAGACCCTATAATTCAAATATTCCACTTCTTGGCATTAAATCAAGAAAAATAAAAGCATATGTCTATAACGGACTTATACGTGAATATTCACAGCAGCTTTGTTTGTAATATCCTGAAACTGGAAACCACCCAAATGTCTATCAGCTGTTGAATGGATACACAGATAACCATGCAATAGACTGTTATTCAGCAATAAAAAGGAGTGAAGCCTTGACATATACCACATGCAGGAACCTAAAAAAATATTTCACTAGGTGAAAGAACCATCACAGAAAACCACATATTGTATGATCACATTTATATACATTTAAAAATAGACAAGTCTGTAGAGATGAAAAGTAGATTATTGTTGTTGCTGAGTCGCTAAGTTGTGCCAATTCCTTGCAACCCCATGGACTGTAGCCCACCCGGTTCCTCTGTCCACGGGATGTCCCAGGCACGAATAATGGAGTGGGTTGCCATTTCCTTCTCCAGGTGATCTTCCCAACCTGGGATCAAACCCACATCTCCTGGGTTTGATTTTTCACTTCTGAGCCACCAACCAAGCCCCAGAGAGTAGATGGGGTTAATTAACTGTTGTTAATAGGTAAAAACTTCCTTTGGTGGATGATGAAAAAGTCCTAAAATTCGGTTATGGTGATGGCTGCACAGCTCTGTAAACATACTAAAAGTCATGTAATTTTATGCTCTAAACAGGTGAACTCTATGGTATATATATTTTAGCTCAACAAAATTGTTGAAGTTTTTTAATTGCAAAGATCAGGGGACTTCCCTGGTGGTCCAGTGGTTAAGAATCCACCTTCCAATGCAGGGGAAATGGATTCAGTCCCTGGTTGGAGAGCTAAGATTCCACAAGCTACACTGTAACTAACCCCTCAAGCTGCAACTACTGAGCCCACGGATTCTGGAGCCCCCACATTGCAAGAGCCCTAGTGCCACAGTGAAAGATACTGTGTTTCGCAACTAAGTCCAGATGCAGTAATATATATATATATATATATATATATCAAAACCAGCTCACATACAAAGATTCAGAAATCAAATTGCTGGGACTTCCATAGTGGCCCAGTGGCTAAGACTCCATACTCCCAATGCAGGGGGCCTGGGTTTTATCCCTGGTCAGGGAACTGGATCCTCCATGCAGCAAGAAGAGTTTGCAAATTGCAACTAAAGATTCCAAGTGCCACAATGAAGACCCAGCAAAGCCAAATATTTTTTAAAAAGAACGAAATAAAATTGTCATTGAATTTCTTAGAAAACTACTGGAGAATATTCTATAACAATGTGAAGTGAAGTGAAAGTCACTCAGTCGTGTCTGAGTCTTTGTGAACCCATGGATTGTAGCTGACCAGGCTCCTCTGTCCATGGAATTCTCCAGGTAAGAATACTGGAGTGGGCTGTCATTTCCTTCTTCAGGGGATCTTCCTGACCCAGGGATAGAACTCAGGTCTCCTGCATTGCAGGCAGATTCTTTACTGTCTGAGCCACCCAGGAAGCCCCTATAATATGAGAAAATGCAAAAAGAAAGGAAAACACAGGCTTCTGGGAACAGGGAACCCAACCCCAAAGACACACAAAGTGCCTGTAAGAGATGCTGGACAGTGTGGTAAGGCTTTCCAATACGGTTGCATTAAGAGACAACAGGATTGTATCTCGTTCTTGTTATGTGGAAGTAAATAAAAGACGGAAAAAATAGGACTGAAATGGAAGTCTTCAGATTCCTGGTGCTCTTCTACGTGTGTCTCATATAAGTACATCATTGAAATGCCGTGCTGGATGAAGCACAAGCTAGAATCAAGATTGCCAGGAGAAATATCAATAACCTGAGATATGCAGATGACACCACCATTACAGCAGAAAGCGAAGACAAATTAAAGAATCTCCTGATGAAATTGAAAGAGGAGAGTGAAAAAGCTGGTTTAAAATTCAACATTCAGAAAATTAAGATAATGGCATCCGGTCCCACCACTTCATGGCAAATAGATGGGGAAACAATGGAAACCATGAGACATGTTATTTTGGGGGGCTCCAAAATCACCGCAGATTGTGACTGCAGCCGTGAAATTAAGAGGTGCTTGCTCCTTGGAAGAAAAGCTATGACCAACCTAGACAGCATATTCAAAAGCAGAGACATTACTTTACCAATAAAGGTCCGTCTAGTCAAAGCTATGGTTTTTNGGGGGCTCCAAAATCACCGCAGATTGTGACTGCAGCCGTGAAATTAAGAGGTGCTTGCTCCTTGGAAGAAAAGCTATGACCAACCTAGACAGCATATTCAAAAGCAGAGACATTACTTTACCAATAAAGGTCCGTCTAGTCAAAGCTATGGTTTTTCCAGTAGTCATGTATGGATGTGAGAGTTGGACCATTGGACAGCAAGGAGATCCAACCAGCCCATCCTAAAGGAAATCAGTCCTGAATATTGTTTGGAAGGACTGACACTGAAGCTGAAATTCCAATACTTTGGCCACCTGATGCGAAGAACTGACTCACCCTGATGCTGGGAAAGATTGAAGGCAGGAGGGGAAGGGGACAACAGAGGATGAGACGGTTGGATGGCATCACTGACTCAATGGACATGGGTTTGGTTGGACTCCGGAAGTTGGTGATGGCCAGGGAGGCCTGGCGTGCTGCGATTCATGGGGTCGCAAAGAGTCGGACACGACTGAGCAACTGAACTGAACTGAACAATGCAGGAGACCCAGGTTTGATCCCTGGGTCAGAAGATCCCCTGGAGAAGGGAATGGCAACTCACTCCAGTATTCTTGCCTGGGAAAACCCATGGACAGAGGAGCCTGGTGGGCTACAGTCCATGGGGTCACAAGAGTCAGACACGACTTAGTGACTGACCCACTGCCACCATACACAGATGAACATGTATCTACATGTGCACACTTAAATGAGTTTGCAAGCAAGCTGAAAGCAGTGAGGGCTGTTGGCCCCGCAGCTGGATAAATGCACCTTAGTCTGCACAACTACAGTTCTTAAGAGTAGGCATTAGTTCCACACAGAGATCTGGCAATCGTCAGACAGACCCAAAGTTTTAAGCTCATAAAAAGGAGTTACTTTTACAGGGAGGCAAATACCACAAATTTCTGGTTATCAGTCTTGTTATGTGATCTCTACTGATAAAGATAGGAGAATCTACTAACACTACTTATTTTTACAAGCTTCCAGTCATAAATACCAAAATACTTTCTTTAATAAACTGTTAATCCCACACGTTTATAAAATGGGCTGTCAAGTGCCATTTTGGATTGGGGTCCATGTTTTGAAGGGATTTATAGATACAGGTAAAATTTGTTGCCAGGCACTATTTGCAACCTCAAACAATCTTGCCAGCTGAGGCCACGTCTGTTCTCAGCCACCACTACCCTCAACCTTTTTAAGTCAGGATCACCAGGTTTTTTTCACCCTTAACATAAATAGCAGTAAATTCTCCGAGGGCAGACATACCATTCTTGACTTCATAGGCTAAATGGATATGCAGCAATTGAGGATCAGACTGCTATCAGCTACATTTTGCATGCATTGCTGTTGGGCTTGGTGGTCTAACATTTCTTCACGTTTAATATTTTTATGCCACTGGCTAAGAAATACCAGTAGACTAAAATCAGCTTAAGGCAGTTTAAGTCAAGAGGAAATTTACTAATAAGCTGACAACTAGCTGAGATGTTAACTCACCTAAATGTCTTAAATAACTAAGTTCGGTTACATAAAATGTAGACTTGACAAAGCAAAAACAGTGGAAGAGTACTATTTCTCAAGAGGAAAAGTATCCAAGGACAGTCACCTAACTAGAAGAAAACTGAGTAAATTTACACAGAGGATCTAATTCTGTCAGCGAGAAAATGAGAAGAATTCAGAAAGCGCTGACAAATCTGAAAGGAAAAGAGTGGTTAGGCCCAAACAGTAATCATTCTCTTGGTTTATTATTATTTTTTTAATGTGATCCATAAAATTCAAAAGTTACATACTTTATCGTGTTGAAAATACACAACATAATATTTTCCATCTTAGCCAGTTTTAACTGTACAGTTCAGTAGGGTCACATTGTTGAGAAACAAATCTCCAGAATATTTTCATCCTGCAAATCTGAAACTATCCCCATGAAACATTTCCCCTTTCCCTCTTCCCTTCAGTTCCTGGTAACTTTCATTTTCCTTTCTGTCTCCATCAATTTGACTACATTAGATGTCTCATATAAGAGGAATTACAAAATTACACAGTGTTTTTCTTTTTGTGACTGGCTTGGCCACCTAATGTGAAGAGCTGACTCATTTGAAAAGACCCTGATGCTGGGAAAGATTGAGGGCAGGANTCAATTTGACTACATTAGATGTCTCATATAAGAGGAATTACAAAATTACACAGTGTTTTTCTTTTTGTGACTGGCTTGGCCACCTAATGTGAAGAGCTGACTCATTTGAAAAGACCCTGATGCTGGGAAAGATTGAGGGCAGGAGGAGAAGGGGACGACAGAGGATAAGATGGTTGGATGGCGTCACCGACTCAATGAACATGGGTTTGGGTGGACTCTCGCAGTTGGTGATGGACAGGGAGGCCTGGCATGCTGTGGTTCATGGGGTCGCAGAGTCAGACATGACTGAGCGACTGAACTATTTCACTTAGCACAACATCCTCAAGCTTTATCCAGGTTGTAGCCTGCGTCAGAATTTCCTTCCTTTTAAAAGGCTGAACAATATTCCATGGTATATATATACATTTTGCATAATCCATTCATCCGTCAATGGACACCTGAGTTGCTTCCATCTCAGCTTTGTGGATAATGCTGCTATAAACATGGGTACACAAATATCTTTTTGAGAATCTGCTTCCAATTCTTTTGGATTGGAAATGGGATTATCAGGTCATATGGTAAATTCTATTTTTTGAGGACTCCAGACCGCTTTTCATAGCCGTCACACCGTTTCACGTTCCCACCAACAGTATACAAGTGTTTCAATTTCCCCACATCCTCATCAATATTTGTTATTTTCTGGTTTGCTTTTTTTCTTTTAGATTAAAAAACAAAACTATTCACTATTCACTCTTTTGGGCTTCCCTGGTGGCTCAGACAATAAAGAATCTGCCTGCAATGCGGAAGACCTGGGCTCAATTCCTGGGTTTGGAAGATCCCCTAAAGCACATGGCAACCCACTCCAGTATTCTTGCCTGGACAATTCCCGTGGACAGAGGAGCCTGGCAGGCTAGCTACAGTCCATGGAGTCGCAAAGAGTTGGACACAACTAAGCACATATACGTTTTACATCTACAGTACAGNGCACATGGCAACCCACTCCAGTATTCTTGCCTGGACAATTCCCGTGGACAGAGGAGCCTGGCAGGCTAGCTACAGTCCATGGAGTCGCAAAGAGTTGGACACAACTAAGCACATATACGTTTTACATCTACAGTACAGTTTTCAGCTTAAAGTAAGAATGAAAGTTGGGTGGAAAAAAAGGAAATAATTGTCAAACTTTTCAAAATTTTTAAATGTATATAGTCAACTAGATCATTGCTCCCAGAACTTAAAAATTTAACTCCAAATTATTTAGAGTTTTGCTTTTTCTTTTGAACACCCTGTCCTTATTCTGATTGATCAGGGAAAAGATGACTAAGGGTTCATTCAACTGTAAACATAGGAACAGCTGCCAGTGGTGGAGACAGGGATGAGGGGGCCATGATGACGGGAGTGGGGAAGGGAAGATTTAGATTTGCACGTTCCCTGGTGGCTCAGACGGTAAAGCGTCTGCCTGCAATGCGGGAGACCCGGGTTCAGTCCTTGGGTCAGGAAGATCTGGAGAAGCAAACGGCAACCCACTCCAGTACTCTTGCCTGGAAAGTCCCGTGGACAAAGGAGTCTGGCGGGCTACAGTCCATGGGGTCGCAAAGAGTTGTACACGACTGAGCGACTTCACTGGCTTCCCTCTTGAAGATTTCCTTTCCGATCACCGCCACAAGCATGTTCATCAACACCAACAGGAGCTCCTGAAAAGAAGCTGACTTGCCTGTTCCCCAAACAGCTGAAAACTGAGAGGCTCCCACCACCAGCAGTAGCTACTAGACCGCCAGAAGAAGCTCTCAGTGGCCCGCCTGACTTTGGGAGTGACAAGGTGGGAGGTCAGCAACTGTGCCTTGAATAATAGAATGACCCGTATTGCTTCCCAAGCAATATATTTCCCTTATATTAATAGATCTAACCAGACCGCTGCTCCAGACCATGACCCTATTTCTCTTCTGTCCCTACTTTATCATCATTTTTTGCTATTGTTGTTCTGTTGCTAAGTTGTGTTCCACTCTTTGTGACCTCATGGACTGCAGCAGGCCAGGCTCCTCTGTTCTCCACTATCTCCTGGAGTTTGCTCAAACTCATGTCCATTGAATCAGTGACACTATCCAACCATCTCATCCTCTGTTGACCCCTTCCCCTCCTGCCCTCAATCTTTCAGGGTCTTTTCCATTGAGCTGGCTCTTCATATCAGGTGACCAAAGTATTGGAGCTTCAGCTTCAGCAGCAGTCCTTTCAGTGAATAGTCAAGACTGATTTCTTTCCGGAATGACTGGTTCAATCTTCTTATTGTCCAAGGGACTCTCGAGAGTCTTCTCCAACATCACAGTTCAAAAGCATGAATTCTTCGGTACTCAGCCGCTTTCTTTATGGTCCAACTCTCACTTCCATACATGACTACTGAAAAAACCATAGCTCTGACTAGATGGACCTCTGTTGGCAAAGAAATGTCTCTGCTTTCTAATCTGCTGTCTAGGTTGGTAGACAGCAGGTAGATAGTTTTTCTTCCAAGGAGCACGTGTCATAGAGTTCAAAAACTAACTATTTAAGATCATACAAATTAGGCTAGTGGTTATCTTAGGAGGGAAAGTGGAGGTTAGAGACCAGATAGAAGGCATGAAGGCTTCTAGGGTGCTGTCAATGCCTCTTTCTCAATCTCAGTGTCTCTACATGAATGTGTATGTTTGAAACTCGGAGTTGGGCACATATGTGTAACTTTCTAAGTCCTAACTTTTTAAAGTATACATTCCAGGTAGAAAGCTGTAGTATTCCAGATGAAAAAAGATGGCAGGTCAAACTTGGGTAAGAATAGAGAGCAAGTGAAGACAAGATTTATAAATTGAGATGTATTTTTCCCCCTGCCTTTGCCTTTTGTCTCAAGTCTCTGTAGGTCTAATAAAGGCATCAGCAAATTGAATGTCAACAACGTATTTGCTTGAAAAAAGTGTAGTTGCTCAGTCATATCTGCCTCTTTGCAACCCCACGGACCGTAGCCCATCAGGCTCCTCTGTCTATGGAATTCTCTAAGCAAGAATATTGGTACGGATTGCCATTTCCTTCTCCAGGAGATCTTCCCAAACCAGATGCATTGTAGGCAGATTTGCTTGAAAGAGGTAACAAATTTGAGTACAGTTGTAAACTCCTGGGGGTAAACACAAGTAATTTCCAGACATTTTAGAATTTAAAAGCTCTGTGCTTGGCAGCGCTAGATTCAGGGCACATTTAAGACTCAGTCAAGTGAAGGGCTTGCTTGGGGCTTCCCTGGTGGCTCCAATGGCAAGGAATCCACCTGCAGTGCAGCAGACCTGGGTTTGATCCCTGGGTGGGGAAGATCCCCTGGAGAAGGGATTGGCTACCTGCTTCCAGTATTCTTGCCTGGAGAACTCCATGGACAGAGGAACCTTGAGGGCCATAGACTGAGCGACTAGCAGTTTCAGTTTCAATACTCAATCAAACTAAAAATATAGACTATAAGGCATTACCCTTTGTGACAGAGGGCAGATCAAATTTTAAGTAACACAGTATTTTAAATGTACACTCATAGGTGATACCATGAGAAATCAACACTATTAAAATTACCTGTTTTCCTACAAGTCTTTTACAAACTAATTTTCACTTAAGCAATTTAAGAAATGTCTTTATCAGTATTGCTGAAGCACACAGATTTTAGATGTCTATGATATATATATATATATATATATATATATATATAGCAATTATATACATATAAATAATTGCTACTTCAAGAACCTCAACTGTGTCACTTCCTATGGTTACTTCCAAGTAGTCTATTATCAGATGCTGCCTGCCTGGGAACCCAATTCTGCCTTGCTGGTAGCCCCTCTTCTGAAAAAATGCTCCCCAAACTATCTGATACCATGGCCCAGTGTCACTCACATTCTTGATGAGAGCTATACAGGAAGGGCTATGGTCCCTACCTGCTAACATTATCATAAAGTGTACATTCTAGTCACCTTTGAAAGATAGTTAACACTATACTGGGTAACNCATACAAATTAGGCTAGTGGTTATCTTAGGAGGGAAAGTGGAGGTTAGAGACCAGATAGAAGGCATGAAGGCTTCTAGGGTGCTGTCAATGCCTCTTTCTCAATCTCAGTGTCTCTACATGAATGTGTATGTTTGAAACTCGGAGTTGGGCACATATGTGTAACTTTCTAAGTCCTAACTTTTTAAAGTATACATTCCAGGTAGAAAGCTGTAGTATTCCAGATGAAAAAAGATGGCAGGTCAAACTTGGGTAAGAATAGAGAGCAAGTGAAGACAAGATTTATAAATTGAGATGTATTTTTCCCCCTGCCTTTGCCTTTTGTCTCAAGTCTCTGTAGGTCTAATAAAGGCATCAGCAAATTGAATGTCAACAACGTATTTGCTTGAAAAAAGTGTAGTTGCTCAGTCATATCTGCCTCTTCGCAACCCCACGGACCGTAGCCCATCAGGCTCCTCTGTCTATGGAATTCTCTAAGCAAGAATATTGGTACGGATTGCCATTTCCTTCTCCAGGAGATCTTCCCAAACCAGATGCATTGTAGGCAGATTTGCTTGAAAGAGGTAACAAATTTGAGTACAGTTGTAAACTCCTGGGGGTAAACACAAGTAATTTCCAGACATTTTAGAATTTAAAAGCTCTGTGCTTGGCAGCGCTAGATTCAGGGCACATTTAAGACTCAGTCAAGTGAAGGGCTTGCTTGGGGCTTCCCTGGTGGCTCCAATGGCAAGGAATCCACCTGCAGTGCAGCAGACCTGGGTTTGATCCCTGGGTGGGGAAGATCCCCTGGAGAAGGGATTGGCTACCTGCTTCCAGTATTCTTGCCTGGAGAACTCCATGGACAGAGGAACCTTGAGGGCCATAGACTGAGCGACTAGCAGTTTCAGTTTCAATACTCAATCAAACTAAAAATATAGACTATAAGGCATTACCCTTTGTGACAGAGGGCAGATCAAATTTTAAGTAACACAGTATTTTAAATGTACACTCATAGGTGATACCATGAGAAATCAACACTATTAAAATTACCTGTTTTCCTACAAGTCTTTTACAAACTAATTTTCACTTAAGCAATTTAAGAAATGTCTTTATCAGTATTGCTGAAGCACACAGATTTTAGATGTCTATGATATATATATATATATATATATATATATATATAGCAATTATATACATATAAATAATTGCTACTTCAAGAACCTCAACTGTGTCACTTCCTATGGTTACTTCCAAGTAGTCTATTATCAGATGCTGCCTGCCTGGGAACCCAATTCTGCCTTGCTGGTAGCCCCTCTTCTGAAAAAATGCTCCCCAAACTATCTGATACCATGGCCCAGTGTCACTCACATTCTTGATGAGAGCTATACAGGAAGGGCTATGGTCCCTACCTGCTAACATTATCATAAAGTGTACATTCTAGTCACCTTTGAAAGATAGTTAACACTATACTGGGTAACAATCATAGTAATCATGCACTCTAAACTACTAATTTTTCTGGGAAAATTTGTGACCATTGCCCATAGTTTCTTCCCCTGACAAGAGCTAAAGGAAGAAAGGAACCCACACCAATTAATTTTATCTTAGATTACATTTAACAACTGTGGACTCTCAAGAGTCTGCATTTTATCAAGCACTTGGTTGATTGTGATCAAGGCCTACTCATGTAGTGTTCTAAGAGGGAGACTAAAACACTCATTTGCTTATACTTCCTCGATCACATTCATGCAATAAACATCTAATGACTATCCTCCATGTGCCAAATATTGTTATTTAAGTCCTAGGATTTGTGTAGCTATCAGAAGGTCCTTGCCCCCATGGAGCTTACATTCTAAAGGAGGGAAACTGAAATATCCAAAGATAGAAAAGTAGTGAGGCAACCTGGGAACAAGGTTATCCACTAAAACATTCCTGGTTATGACAAACTAAATATGGATTTTGAAGGATGTCTTAATCCCATTTTACTGAAAATGCGCAAAGGCAATATTTTAAAACAGTAGCAGGACTTCCTGGTGGTCGAGTGGATAAGACATCAAGCTCCCAATGGAGGGGACCTGGGTTCAATCCTCGGTTGGGGAACTAAGTCCCACATGCTGCAAAGATGACCTGGTGCAGCCAAATAAATAAATATTTAAAAATACATTAATAAAACAGCAGCATGTGCCAAACATTCTAATACACACATAGGTACAAAAATAAAAATACACATTAAAGGAAGCTGAAATGATCAAGGCCAGTAAATAAGACAAACATGTTGGTAATACTTTATTTTCAATAACCTGGTTAAGTCTTCTTGACAAAATGTGCAGAGTGTATGCTAACATATTAAGTATCAGCACCCAAGTCCTGACATCATGCATGGTTTACTACACCTGCCCAGGGTTGTCTTACTCCCGTGTTAACACTCTTCAGAATCAAAGACTTCTCCCATCTTTATTACCCTAGTCACTCCTCCCTTCCCAACCTCATTAAACGGATAACCAAGGATGAACTGGGCCCTATTATATCAAAATACTAATATAACCTGCCAGTTTAGTTAAAAATGTTCTTCCAAATTTAGTCCTTTTCAAAAAGGACTAAAGTTATTAAATGTTTTGTTTAGCTATGTTAAGACCTGTGAATTGGCTTTCTTTTCATTAGCAAAAGCAATCATATACACCATATATGGAACAACTCAACTCACAACTCTCAACAGTAAAGTGAACTGTGAAAATCTGAAATTTATACAGCATTAATATCAATTCTCAGAACAGGCACAGTTGCATATGGCTATACCTTTCATGCCCATTTTGTCCAGACGGTTTTGTGGACTTCTCTGCATTGGTGTACTGAAACCCAAGGAAGAAAGATACAGGAACATAAGGAAAAAAAACATCATGGTCGGGAAAGTTAGATACTAGTTAAACATAGGGAAACCTTGTTTAACTTAAAAAAAAAAAAAATCTGCAGAACCACCTGACAACAGGCTGTTTACAAACTCTCATCAGTTCACAAGGGTGACTCAGAGTCAAAACAGGAGGTTCACGGGCAATCTAAGCCCAGTTGCAAAATCAACAACTGGACAGCTTGACCCCAAGAGATTACTTTTCAGTGTAAAACCATCCCAGCTTTCTTCTGACAGCTATCTAATTGCAGTTCAGTTTTAGCCATGTCTGGTTAATTTTTCAAGCTGACTTCAAAATATCTCAAAGAAACAATGGTTACTGAATTTTGAAAAATGCAACCATCTGGAAAAGTGATAATTCAGCATTGTGTATTAGAACTGAGTTGGAACACTAAGGGATTCATTTATTGGATATGTACCTTTCATCACCTGTTATCCTAATTGACATTGTTCAAAAACCAAATTTATGTGTTACGTGGATTAATCTTCTCTTCCTTCAAACGAAAGTGTAATTTAACAAAAGGGTCAGTGATTATTAACACCCCTTTTCTAAGACAAATACATACAAATCCCCTTCCTCTATGCTAGATATAAACTGAACCTCCTTCACATTTGGGCAATTCTAAAATTAAATTATCTGTGCCCCTCAGAGATATTTATACAAAGTATTTTCTAAATTATAAACGTTTCTAGTTTATCTGCAGTTATTTAAAAAATAGCCCTTCTCCCAAAATAGACCCAATTTAGGTAGGCACAAGCCTAGGTTTCATATGGCATTTAAATACCACACTGATTAACCACAACTTAGAATGACACATTTTTAAAATGTCATAATTATTCACATCATTTCCTTATTTGAAAGTGGAAGAGATGGTAATACAATCTGTAGTGATCTGAACGTAGTAAGACATTACTACACACAGAATTCTTAAGAAAACCCACTCATTCGAACCTCTCAAGGCTTTATATAAATAGTAAAAGTCTTAGATCATTTCTGTATCTTTTCAATACATACAGAAATGCAAATTCAATGTTTCTAATGTATTAAGTGGAAGCCCAAATGCTTCTTTTTCAATGAATAGGTAAGATATAATTTGGGCACACCTGTTAGAAAGGTGTTTAGACAATTTATTAAATTCTTTTTCTATTGAGCACTCTTTACCAATAGCACTGCTGCTGCTGCGTCACTTCAGTCGTGTCCGACTCTGTGCAACCCTGTAGATGGCAGCCTATCAGGCTCCCCCATCCCTGGGATTCTCCAGGCAAGAACACTGGAGTGGGCTGCCATTTCCTTCTCCAACTCATCAAAGTGAAAAGTGAAAGTGAAGTCGCTCAGTCGTGTCCGACTCCAATGGCACTACCAAAGATCAATCCAGAAATGGTAACCTTATGGTTCCCATTACTTGTGGACTCTAATGAGATTTTACTACATTAATATTCAACAGAGATGGTTGGATGGCATCACCAACTCGATGGAAATCAATTTGAATAAGCCCCAGGAGTTGGTGATAGACAGGGAAGCCTAGCATGCTGCAGTCCACGGGGTCGCAGAGTTGGACACGACTGAGTGACTGAACTGAATGTTCAACAGAACATTTATTTTTAGAAGGATGCAAATTTCTACTCCTCTATATCCAGAAATTAAATTTTAATCCAGCAAAGCAAATGGATGTTTATCACTTACACAGAACACAGAAATAGGTCCTGAATGTATGTAAACTTCATATACCTTAACTAATAACGTGAAACAAAATGGAATTTCCTATTTCATGGCAGCCTAGAAGGATAATTATGTAATAAACAACAATAAGAAAAAGTCACTCATCATATAGTCTAGTCTTTATTGAAAGACTTAACTTCAACTGTGGTTTACAGCTTTGGCTTAAGTTGGCCAGTCATTTCAGCCTCTCACTGCCAGCAGACATGAAAATCAAGTGGTAATGGCATGAGGGGAAATACTAGTAGAGAGATCAGAGCAAAGGTGGTAGTCAGAAACACATCACCAAAAATATCTCAAAGTGATCATGAAACAAACATTTTCTTGCTTGCCAAAGAATCTTTGCTGCTGTTTTTAATGAACATGGAAAAGGCAACGATTCTTAGGCTTAAATTGGATCAAGATAGCACTGACTTCACTCTGTTATAAAATAGTCTCCAGTCTGTGTTAGCTTAATAGTTGTACTTTAAAATGGTACATTTCATTTGGATAAGTAGCTTTATATTTTAGAAACCACTTAATAAGAGATATTAATAATTTCCATTAACTGAACTGAGCACGTAATCTTGTTCTTTCAGATTAAGATGAAGACTTCAGTCATGTTTACTATGCAGTATTAACTAGTCTGGTGTTGCAACGAGCTACTTAATTCACTGGCAGACCAAAAAAGGCAAACTGAGAGTTTAGTTCAAGTTTCACATATATTTAAGAAAATTTTAACTAGGAGGCATAATTGAATAATTTGAGTGTTCTCCTTATAAAATATAAATTTTCCATAACATCCCCCAAAGATACTAACAATGAACAAAAGAAATAAGGGTAAATTTTATAATAGATGAATGTAATAAATGAGTACTGTGGTTAAAACTAAAGTGCCATAAAAAATTTGGCCTGAAGATGAACAACTTCAGACTTTGTAAATTTTCATATTTAATAAATTTCTAAATGGGGGAAGAAGGAAAATACCAAAATTACTGTGGACCAATTTAAAAAACCATTATTTTAAAGCTAATTATAAGACTTCAAAAGTTTAAAAACCAGTAATTTGTGGGTGCTAACTGTATCTTATAATATAACTGTAAAGAGTTTTTTTTTCTTTTTTTCCATTTTGGTGCCCAGACTTAAAAACATTTCAAATACATTGCCTAAACATTTGCACCCCCTAGCTGTTAGGATTCAAATAGATAAGAGTTTTATTTTACATTCCTGTTATGATAGAAATTTGAGGCAGATTTTATGCACATGGCCTGAAAAATACCTCAGAATCAAGTGTTAATCTTACCCAATCGAATCATTTACAAACTCTACACTCATACAGCTCAGCCTCTGTTCAGACTTGTCATCCCATGCACACTACCCACAAGGAAAAAATTAATTAAAAATAAAAGTCACAACTCTGTGTACTACTTAAGCTGAATATCCAATTATAAATTGGTACATCAAACTGTCTAAATAAGATGTTTTAACAATCTTGTTAAAAAAATTCTTGGGCAAAATATATCTAATTTTAAAAAACACCCCAAGATTTTTTAAAAACGCTTGTACTATACAACTTATAGGAACCTTGAAATAGGCTTACAAGGTTTTAATCAAGGTATTTACATACCAGATGATGTAAAGCAAAAAGAGAAAAAAGGAAAAAAAATATCTAATTTCCAATGACATTTTAAAATGTACTAATGCATCAGATTTGTATGAAATTAAAATTAAGGCTTTTTCTGTCATTTGTATAAATTTTAATCTTACATAGTAGCCAACCTTGGAAATGTCAGTCTTAAACATTCTTATTCATCCATTGCATTCAATGCAGTGGAGTGTGTTAAGTGTTACTTCAAATAATTACATTGTTGCTACTTCTATGTTGAAGCATGCTTTTAAAACACTATATTCAATATTTACAATGTATATCATTTAAACTTCATGTAAAAGCATAGGTATGACTGTCTGACTTTTAATACAAACACCATACTTGGGATTTCCCCCCCAAAATGAAATGTAGTTTACTACAGTTTTAATTATGAACACTTTTTAAGTTTTAAAAATATGTCTTAATGTGAACCACCAACATTTGCTCAAGGAAGACAATGCTGTTCCTTATTTAGGTTACAAAATTTCTTTTATCAGTCTGGTTTCGGTTTCTTTAGGCACAGAGAAAGTATTTCCTCCAAAGCGACTCCAAAATCATGCATTTCTTCTCAGTATCACTTTTTTTTTCCTGCTGACTTCGAATGTGGTCCACCTCTGGGGAGGGGAGGGGAGTATCAAAATTCAGGATGAACTTATGTGTGATTCCCAGTTTTTCACGATCCTCCCTTTTTTGCTCTTTTAAAAACACAGTGAGTTAAAATACTGAACAGCAAGATAAAAATGGAATAGTATCTAAGAATCAAAATGTATTTACCCATTTCTCCTATATCAAAATTTGTAGTCAGAATTTTTTATTCACTTTATTTTAGTTTTTATACACAAAGAAAAATCATGTTCATATCCATCATGAACAAAAACTTAAAAAGGCAGAACTAGAAGACACGTGTCCTTCACCAAAGCAAAGCTGTGCTAAAGGGTCCAAACATTTCCATTTTTAAAATAAATATTTTCATTTTCCGATGTCTACTTTCATGTCTTCAGAGTGTCACAAGGAAATTGAAGCTATCATGAATTACATTTTGTTGAGAGTCCCCGCTCACTGTGTCTGGTAACTGGCCATGCCATATCCAGCTTGGTTGGGAGGAGGTATTACAGGGGGAGGGGCTTGTCCTTGGGGAGGCTGAGCACCAAATCCACCCATCCAAGCAGCTGAAGGTGATTGANGCAGTATTAACTAGTCTGGTGTTGCAACGAGCTACTTAATTCACTGGCAGACCAAAAAAGGCAAACTGAGAGTTTAGTTCAAGTTTCACATATATTTAAGAAAATTTTAACTAGGAGGCATAATTGAATAATTTGAGTGTTCTCCTTATAAAATATAAATTTTCCATAACATCCCCCAAAGATACTAACAATGAACAAAAGAAATAAGGGTAAATTTTATAATAGATGAATGTAATAAATGAGTACTGTGGTTAAAATTAAAGTGCCATAAAAAATTTGGCCTGAAGATGAACAACTTCAGACTTTGTAAATTTTCATATTTAATAAATTTCTAAATGGGGGAAGAAGGAAAATGCCAAAATTACTGTGGACCAATTTAAAAAACCATTATTTTAAAGCTAATTATAAGACTTCAAAAGTTTAAAAACCAGTAATTTGTGGGTGCTAACTGTATCTTATAATATAACTGTAAAGAGTTTTTTTTTCTTTTTTTCCATTTTGGTGCCCAGACTTAAAAACATTTCAAATACATTGCCTAAACATTTGCACCCCCTAGCTGTTAGGATTCAAATAGATAAGAGTTTTATTTTACATTCCTGTTATGATAGAAATTTGAGGCAGATTTTATGCACATGGCCTGAAAAATACCTCAGAATCAAGTGTTAATCTTACCCAATCGAATCATTTACAAACTCTACACTCATACAGCTCAGCCTCTGTTCAGACTTGTCATCCCATGCACACTACCCACAAGGAAAAAATTAATTAAAAATAAAAGTCACAACTCTGTGTACTACTTAAGCTGAATATCCAATTATAAATTGGTACATCAAACTGTCTAAATAAGATGTTTTAACAATCTTGTTAAAAAAATTCTTGGGCAAAATATATCTAATTTTAAAAAACACCCCAAGATTTTTTAAAAACGCTTGTACTATACAACTTATAGGAACCTTGAAATAGGCTTACAAGGTTTTAATCAAGGTATTTACATACCAGATGATGTAAAGCAAAAAGAGAAAAAAGGAAAAAAAATATCTAATTTCCAATGACATTTTAAAATGTACTAATGCATCAGATTTGTATGAAATTAAAATTAAGGCTTTTTCTGTCATTTGTATAAATTTTAATCTTACATAGTAGCCAACCTTGGAAATGTCAGTCTTAAACATTCTTATTCATCCATTGCATTCAATGCAGTGGAGTGTGTTAAGTGTTACTTCAAATAATTACATTGTTGCTACTTCTATGTTGAAGCATGCTTTTAAAACACTATATTCAATATTTACAATGTATATCATTTAAACTTCATGTAAAAGCATAGGTATGACTGTCTGACTTTTAATACAAACACCATACTTGGGATTTCCCCCCCAAAATGAAATGTAGTTTACTACAGTTTTAATTATGAACACTTTTTAAGTTTTAAAAATATGTCTTAATGTGAACCACCAACATTTGCTCAAGGAAGACAATGCTGTTCCTTATTTAGGTTACAAAATTTCTTTTATCAGTCTGGTTTCGGTTTCTTTAGGCACAGAGAAAGTATTTCCTCCAAAGCGACTCCAAAATCATGCATTTCTTCTCAGTATCACTTTTTTTTTCCTGCTGACTTCGAATGTGGTCCACCTCTGGGGAGGGGAGGGGAGTATCAAAATTCAGGATGAACTTATGTGTGATTCCCAGTTTTTCACGATCCTCCCTTTTTTGCTCTTTTAAAAACACAGTGAGTTAAAATACTGAACAGCAAGATAAAAATGGAATAGTATCTAAGAATCAAAATGTATTTACCCATTTCTCCTATATCAAAATTTGTAGTCAGAATTTTTTATTCACTTTATTTTAGTTTTTATACACAAAGAAAAATCATGTTCATATCCATCATGAACAAAAACTTAAAAAGGCAGAACTAGAAGACACGTGTCCTTCACCAAAGCAAAGCTGTGCTAAAGGGTCCAAACATTTCCATTTTTAAAATAAATATTTTCATTTTCCGATGTCTACTTTCATGTCTTCAGAGTGTCACAAGGAAATTGAAGCTATCATGAATTACATTTTGTTGAGAGTCCCCGCTCACTGTGTCTGGTAACTGGCCATGCCATATCCAGCTTGGTTGGGAGGAGGTATTACAGGGGGAGGGGCTTGTCCTTGGGGAGGCTGAGCACCAAATCCACCCATCCAAGCAGCTGAAGGTGATTGACTTGGAAGAAAGAAAGAAAGAAGAAAAAAAAACTTCAGCAAACACAAATAAAAAAATCATCTATACATTTACACAGAAATCAAGCAGAGCTAATCACAGAATAGACAAGAAATCAAGATACCTACAACAAAGAGCAAAGAAATAAATGTTACACATCTAGTCATATATGCAAAATACATGTTCTAATATTAGTCTTAAATTTTTGTTTAGACAACATAATGCTATCTGATAAATATCTCAAAGCTGATTTTTTTTTAATGACAAATGATTTAACACATCTACCCTCCAAATATTGAACACATAGATACGCATATCAATTTTAAAAAATACATGTTTACATTGGAAGGGCGAGGAGCAACTGCTGAAAATAAAGATCTAGGCTGGCCCAGGGGGAAAAAGTACAAGGAACAACACAATTGATCCATAAAACAAAAAAGGTAAGCTGTTTTGAGTTAGATAAATCTTGGGAGACTTCTCACACAAGTTAATAGGCATAAAGCTTTAAATTTCTGAACAGAAATAAGACAAAAGATCTTTTCCATGCAAAAGTAAATAAGTAAATAAAATGGTGTTTAGAAATATAAGTCAAACTCTACCAGCTGCTCATAGAGAGAGGACACAGCAAATGCTATCCCAACCTCCCTTTCCACCCAGATTATAAATAGCAAAGTGGCAGCATTTTTCGTAAGGTTTCTACCATGCTTATAATACCAGATAGTTCAATGTATTTAATTTAAAAAGATTTTCCTCAGGAAAACATACTTTTAGATTCCTTTTGTTGGAACTTTATCTGTCTCTACACAGGAAAAACTCAAAACAACTTACTCTACTCCAAATCCTTGTTGATTCCATGGCTGCCCGTATACTCCATAAGGCGGTACTTGCCACCCATTTGCCATATACTGTCCATACTGTTGTGGGTTTCCATAAACTTGGCTCCACTGGCCCCACTGACTATAGTCAACCTAGGAAAAAGCAAATTACTGTTTTAGGAAACGAGTAAGAAACACAGTATTTGAAGAAAGTGGGAGACAAGGAAGAGAAAAACTAAGTAAGCACCCTTATGTGAATAGGACTCTGTTATTTATCATTGTCTAAGTTTATTGGGGTGGTGACACCTGTGAAAAGAAAGTATTAAGATTCAGTTAATACCGTAAAATAATCACTTTTGAAATAGCATTAATAAAATCAACTGAAAGCAGCTATATGCTTTTATTTTTTGTTTGCTCTTTTACAGACTTTCTAAAGCTCTTATGTAGATATGTAAGATGGAAACCTTAAAAAGTGCTATGAAAAATTGAATTACCTGTTGAAAGTTTTTAGTCATATCAGGAGATTCTTTACCCCAATAGCATTTAACAACATGTCCTTCAATTGTAGTACCATTCACCGAAACAATAGCATGAGCCGCACTTTCATGGGTAGAAAATCTAAGACAGAAAGAGAAGGAGGTTTTTTTTTTTTAAACTTAGTAACACAGAAACCCCTTAGTTTAAACCTATCAACTTGGTATTTTCCTAAAGCACATCGTGTAGGCAGTTTAAACTTCTATATTGCAAAGAAGTACTAAATTAACAAACCCATACTTGAGGGGATCAAATAATATAACTGAAAGGAATGGATCACATGTAAGGTAGAATTATACCTGACAAATGAATAGCCCTTTTCTGGAAAAACTCTGATTTCCATAATTTGCCCAAATGGTGAGAAGGTCTGCCTCATAAGCTGATCTGAAAAATAAACATACAAAAAATGTAAAAATACTTCAGGTTCATGTTATCAAGAAATTACTACTAATGATGATGAAGCTCCACAGAGAAGGGAACTAGGAAAAAAGATTCACTATACCTGTTAAGCCAGAAGCAATTCCTCCACAGTACACAGTACAGTTTTTTGGACTTGACTGGTTTACTACATCTTCAAATCTCAACTGCTTAGTGTTATCTGTATGCAGAAATAAAGAACAAAGTGTTGACGGTTATACAGCATTATAAAATGGGTTACTGTAATACTATAAAGATATGAGATGTGCCTCACTGTGGGGAGAAACAGAACTTTTTTCTCCTTGACACTATTGATTTGATCTATAAAACCAGTTGGTTCACAGCTTCAAATATACTTACATCAAAGCCCAGTTATTTTCAGATAAATATATTGAAAACTAAAAGAGTCTTACGATGCTAACAAAGTTAAATTCTAAGAAACTGAGACTGCCCTAATAGAGGACCTTGTGAAGCTCCTTAAAAACATGCAAAAGCAGGCACGTCTTACTTTCTTGGGTGCTCTTAGGCGCAGGTGGTTTACGTGTGGCCCAGTTGGTTCTGATCTGACGACCACCCAACCACTGACCCCCCATGTGCACAATCGCATTTTCTGCATCCTATGAAGGAAAAAAAGAAAAGAGCCATTACCAACCCAGAAAATAACCATATGCAAGACTCACTAAGATGAAATAAAATGCTGGCATTTCTGGATACAAAAATCTTATCAGTAAGTGACTCATTACAGCAATGTTTATTTCTACATTTTAAGATACTAGGAATAGCATTTAAGCATCAAGGGAAATTTATAATTCAAATATGCAAGGAGAAAAATCACAATCTTATTGATAACCAAGAAAAGAGACACAGTTGTTTTTAAATATCTTGTTGATCTGTAACATAACATTTACTGTAGAGTATCTAAAAACTCTTGATATTATGGTCTAAATCACCTTACCCCTTACCAAATCTGCATTCGAATAGCAATGGATTATGATTATGACAGGCCTCCCCAGGTGATGTTAGTGGGAAAGAACCTGCCAGCCAATGCAGGAGACTAAGAGAGAAGGGTTTGATCTCTGGGTCAGGAAGATACTTTGGAGGAGGACATAGCAACTCACTCCAGTTTTCTTGTCTGGAGAATCCCATGGACAGAGAAGCCTGGTGGGCTACAGTCCCTGGGTTCACAAAGAGTTGGACATGGCTGACATGACTTAGCACATACGCATGCACACATGACTATGACACAAGATTTAAAGCTTAAGACAAAAAACTTCTGCATTGATTTAGAATGTTTTAAAAAAATCTTTTTTTTTGAGCCATGCCACATGGCATGCAAGATCTTAGTTCCCCAAGCAGAGATCGAATCTATACGCTCTGCAGTGGAACTGCAGAGTCCTAATCACTGGAACGCCAGGGAATTTCCCCCATATGAATTTAGATTATAGAGGTTAATGTGCATTTGCAATGAATCTAAGCAGAGAAAGAATATGACTCCAATATGACCACCTTCCCTGGTGGTCCAGTGGCTGAGATTCTGGGCTCCCAATGCAGGGGGCCTGGGACCAATCCCTGGTCAGGGAACTAGATCCTGCATGCCTCAAACTAAAGAGCCTGCATGCGCAGGGAAAACTAGAAATCACACATGCCACAACTAAGACTTAGAACAGCCCCCCCCCCAAATACAACTCTTGTCCCTTTATCTTACTGCTTCAATAAAACGTGCAATTTGTTGTTGAAACTATTCCAAAATGTTAATATCAAAGCCCATTATATTATCTGATGTTACAGTTAATGCAAATGCTTAGATATTTGGTGCTCTTTTCTTGAATATATGCAAAAATCAATATGGATTGCCTAGAAATTTCATTTCCATAACTTGCTGTAGTCACTACCATCCCAGCTACAAAAATACAGATAATATAATTTAAGATTTTCATGGTTAAGACAAATATAATTTAACCTCCCTCCAAATTCTGAGGTTAGCTCGTGCGTCCTAATTTTGAGTTTTATTTCTAACACATCTTATGCATACCAACTCACAACTGCAAACGTCAATATTCTTTCTTATCATCACCTTATAACCAGTCTATCTTTTCCCATTTATTTCCAAGCTTATGGGGAAAAAAAAAAGAACTATGCCCTATTACTCAAACAAACAAAATCACACAATCATCGTGTTTGTTGTTAACATCCAAAAACATTTACTGATGCCTGAATTTTGTATTAAATTCAAATTGAGCTGAAAGAACATACCAGTTTATTATAAAAAGACACAAAGCCATAGCCTTTGGATTTTCCAGTTGCCATGTCTTTAACTACTCGGGCATCCCTGTGAAAAGAAGCACAGCTAAATGAGGGAAGTGAGAGTCATTCTCAAAATAAAAACTAAAAGGAACCACACACACTGTATTGTGAGCATTTTTTTAAATAAAATTTCAGTTAGCCCTAATTAACTACAACCATTCCTGAACTCTCCCTAACGCTTCTTTACCTGTTAGAAAAAAGCAGTAGGACAAAAACATGTAATAAACATGCAACCTAATCAAATAGCCTGTGCTTTCTAAACTAAATGCTCAAATCTGAAGATTAATAGGAACAATAGTTTCCTTTGCTAATATTCTATTGGCTAGTGTCCTCTAAGGTTTACTGGTTCTATAAATTACTGTAACAATGCTAACTACTTTACCATGCAAACTCTAAATAGTTAAATGTTTTCTGCCTAGTGATACAAAATATATGAAATATTAAAAAATTGAAAAAGAGGAAAAAATAGGAATTAAAAAGGCATACATGGCCTGTTAACAGATTTCTTTATTTTTCTTGGTCAATTCTCTACCATCATTTTGGAGTTTGGGCAGCTGTAAATTTTGAAAAATTGACATTTTCAGAAATTTAAGAAAGGAGAATAAAAAACTAACAACAATGCTAAGCACACCAGTACGAAAACAACAAATTTACACAGAAATTTTAGTGAGTAAGTTAAAATGATTGGAAATATAGAACTCCACTGAATATAGAATGTTAAAATGTAAATACTAAAATATGTATATATAAATAATGTATAATAATAATAAATAGAAATGAGAAAAAAAATCTACAACTGAGTTCCAGTGTGCACAGTTCCTTGCAGTTAGCCTTCAAGATCCTGTCCATTCTTATGAGCAATTCTGCAAAATAACCAGAATGCTATTACTTTTAATTGTGACTTGGACTTTAGAAAATCTGCAGGTCTCAGGTATAAATAAAGATTGAAAAACAGCAACCTGTATTATTTTTTACACTGATTTTTAAAACAGTACTACTTACCACATTTATTAGAGATTAAAAAGCAAAGCAAATATCAAAATAGAAAATTAAGAATTACATCTATCAAATAAAATCTACAGAACAACAAACTGTAGAGAGAAATATTGTTGTTCTTAGTGAAACATATTTCTGTAAAGTACTAAAACATTTAACTTAAATCTATAGGAAATAAATACATAAAATAATGTGATTTTAACTAGATAAATTGTGATAAACATTTTACAGAACTTGTAACCACTTTTAATTTTCCAATATATTAGATCAAGTAACAACACAGTAAAATCTGAGCATAAACTTTGTTTAAAAAAATAAATAAATCAAACCACAATTTGGCCCTAACTAGTAGAATCAAACACCACTAACAAAAAATAATCTACTAATTAATCCCACATTTATGGCTCAGACATTGAAACATTTTAATACTGTAATAGTGCTACTTTTCAGCTAAAATATAAAAACACATTTATCATTATAATAACATATACATTTCTAATTTCACAATATACCCAAGGATTTCCCTACTTTTCCCCACTGATAAATTCCTTCTATAAAAGTTTAAAACACAACCGAAATCACATTTAATTTTGGTTAACCTGTATCTTTAACCACCAAATTTTGAAAACATTTGACAAAAGCTAGACTTTATAATAGGCATTACCACCCAAACATCTGCTTTAAAGATAACAAATAGAATCACTTAAAATTTTTTCACATGTTATACACAGGATTAGATGAAAACAAGACCCCAAAACATTGAAATGACATTAACATTTTCAACAACATCTACTAATCAAAAAAACCAAACAAACAACAAACAAAAAAAATCACACTAACTAGGGAAAGAAACTCTTAACTCTGATACAAGTTCATCATATACAATTTTGCCTATTGCTATTGAATATAGTATTGATTATGATACTTACGATATTTTACCAAAGGGGGCAAATGCTGATTTGATATCTTCTGTTGTAATTTCTGGACTCAAATCTCCAACAAACACATGGAAATGATCTGAAATCAAAGCATTTAGTAATCAAATATTTAAGAAGTCAGGGAGTAAACCTTTTTTAGGCAACACTAAAAGGAAGAAAAAGCCCTATGTAAGCTGGTAATGCTGCCAGGATAATTTCAGAACTCTTCCGTAAAATGCAGCAGGAGTACTTACTGGAAGTATCTTTTTTCTGGCTACTTGGTGTTGTTGCCCAGTTTACTTTGACCTCCTAAAAATAAAGATTATATTTCATAAAATTATTAGGCATGTCATTATTACTCATAACACTTACCACTCATTAAATCATTTATCAAGCAGAATGAATTTTGGTAAAAGCACTAAGCTGAAGAAAACAAAACCATCACTTGGCAGAGCTGAGTATTTGTTTAAAAACTTGCTAAGAAAGAACACAAACTAATCTGACATGCAGATAGATATACTCATAAGGTGCCATCATTTATGATCTTACCTTTCCCAAAATTTTTCTCCCATTCATAGCAGCTAATGCAGCAGCTGCATCTCTGTGTTCATAAAATTCCACAAAGCAATATGGGTCATTGCTTGTATGCTGCAAAACAGAAAATCCAACAGAAGAGTTGACCCTTCTGCTATCGGGTTGCTGAGAAGAAAATCCAGGAAAAAACATTACTGATAGCTAGGAACGTATGAGGTGAGACTGCATAAGCTTATGAAAGCCTAACACTTTACAAAGCCTAACACTTTATAAGATTTACACCTGTACCTGGCTTTGTACCTCAGAATATTGTACTCAAACAGAACTACAAAGCAGTAGAGAATCATGACTATCAGTATTAAATAAAAATATAGGATNTGCAAAACAGAAAATCCAACAGAAGAGTTGACCCTTCTGCTATCGGGTTGCTGAGAAGAAAATCCAGGAAAAAACATTACTGATAGCTAGGAACGTATGAGGTGAGACTGCATAAGCTTATGAAAGCCTAACACTTTACAAAGCCTAACACTTTATAAGATTTACACCTGTACCTGGCTTTGTACCTCAGAATATTGTACTCAAACAGAACTACAAAGCAGTAGAGAATCATGACTATCAGTATTAAATAAAAATATAGGATTCTGGTGAAATATGTTAAATATAAAACAGAAGTTTATTCTAAACAAAACCTCAAGCTCAGATCTGAGAGATGAGGACCACTCCTTACCACTGCTCTCCTCTCCCAACATTATTTTCAAAAGGATGAACTCTATTTACACATCATAATCCTTCATAAACTGTATCCCATGACTATAAAAAAATACAGAAATGAACCAACTTTACAAACTTTACTCCTGATCGAAACTAGGATTAGTACTATACATGATGAGACAAGATTATGTATTTCTCTGGATAAGGAAGGAATAAGAATGGAAACAGAAAAATTTCAGATTTATAATCAAGTGTTGAAATGAAATCCCTTTCAAAAGCTTTGAAAGCATTGGAGATTCTATACACTTTGAATTTGGCCTTCCAAAGACCAGAAAAATGTACTAGTGATTAAGAAAAGGTTTTCTGAAAATGTGTCTGAATAAAACATTCCAAGGCAAAGCTATGATTTTACATCAGAAAATGCCAATATAAGAGTGTCTAATACAACACCAATAAATATTAAATAAACAATATAAAATTATCAACAATAAACAACAAAAAAACACAACAATATAAAAGTACCTAAATTATAGCAACTATATGACCTATGAACAAAAATGGAAATGAATTTTTATAAGACAGCAACCTATAATGAACAGCTATACAATTGTACAAATGAATTTTTTATGTAGGCTAAAAATATTCATCACTGTTCAATGTAAAATACACTGAAAATAATATTTAAAATGTGGCAATTCCAGTTGCACTTACAAGGGATTAAAAATACCAGATAAAATAAAGCTCTTTTCAACAACCACTGTTTTTCATTCCAGGAAAGTTTTAGAAGAAAAATCCAAAATAAGACGTCTAAAACAATAGTGGTGAAGCAACCAGAAGGCATTTCCTTGAGGGAAAAAAAGTGTAATTGTTAATACTGACATGAAAACTATGGACTCTCATACAAAATCCTATTGTTGGACGTGAACGTGAACGTTGTTGTACTTACAAGGCAGAGAAAGGAAATAGGGGTAAAGACTCCAAAGAGAAATACACATTCAAATTCCTTTTGTGGAAAAGAGTTGGCATTTACCAGTAATATTCATTGAAGAAAGGATCTCAAAGTAAGTAAGAAGCTAAATTTGTGCTAGTCAGCTTTCCTCCTTATCCTACCTCTTTTGCCCTGATGGTCTCAAAGGAAAACGTGGATAACTAGTAAAATGTCCAGGAATCCAATGGTAGAAGTATAATAACTATGACAGGCTTCAGGTAATTAGTCTACTTGTGCATACTGACTGCAAATTTATCTAACTAGTAGTAGGCCAGATCCCATTCAATGTACATACATACATGTGTACACACACTTAGATATTCTTATCACACTGCATTTCATTTCACTTAAGACACCACTGATTTTTTTGTCACTGTCAGAGATGTTAAAATTTTTTAACATTTGCCTTAGAATTGGTAATATATACTTATTATAGTATATGGAGGTGGAGCTTCCCAGGTGGCGCTAGTGGTGAAGAATCTGCCTGCCAATGGAAGGTGAAGGAAAGGTGAAGTCGCTCAGTCGTGTCCGACTCTTTGCGACCCTGTGGACTGTAACCTACTAGGCTTCTCCGTCCATGGGATTCTCCAGGCAAGAATACTGGAGTGGATTGCCATTTCCTTCTCCAGGGGATCTTCCCAACCCAGGGATCGAACCCAGGTCTCCCGCATTGGAGGCCAAAACGCTTTAACCTCTGAGCCACCAGGGAAGAGCCCTTAAGAAACTCAGGTTTGATCCCTGGGTTGGGAAGATCCCTTGAAGGAGGGCGATTCACTCCAGTATCCTTGCCTGGAGACTCCCATGGACAGAGGAGCCTGGCAGGCTACAGGCCATGGGGTGGCAAAGAGCCAGACACGACACAGCATCTGAGCACACACATACACACATGTATATAGGGAAAGCAGCTAGAGTCTAAGATACAGTATCTAAAGTAGAACATAGTAAGGGCAAGAAAGATTTCTCACACACTGAAATGAAACTGATGAAAGGAAACCAATACTCGGCAGTGGAGTTCGTGGCCTTTGAAAGCTTTCCATTTACTCCACTACCCAGGGACACTATGGGGGCTTCCCTGGTAGTCCAGTGGTTAAGACCCAGGCTTCCAATGCAAGGGGCATGGCTTAGATCCCTAACATACTACGTGCTACGCAGCCAAAGGAAAAAGAAATATTAAAACCGACTGTGTCCTTACTTTCCTGTTGTCACCAATTTTTGTTGGATGACATAAATATCAAGGCAGAGAAATATGAGACTTTATTTACAAGTTCAAATGTAGGAGTTGTAGAATATGGATAAATTATTAAAGTTCACTTCAAACCCTTCCGCCCTCAAGTGGCTGATTGTGTATTAAAAACAAAACAAACAAACAAAAAAAACCAACAAATGTTTCTCAAAACACTTTCTAGTGATTTTCCACTTTCTCACATTCCATTTTTTCCTAAACACACTCCAGTCATTTTCTAACCCAGCCACGGCAAGGAAAGTTTGTGCTGAGCTCACCAGTGACCTCTCTGCCATCTTTGTGATCCCTTTTCTTCCTCATCTTGACTTTCAAGCAGATTTCAACACACTTGACAACTCTCCTCTTCTAAATATTCTCCTCTAGATTCCACCATATTCTCTTGGTTTTCCTATTTCCTCACTGGAAATCTTTCTGAAGGCACTTTTCCCTCTTAACTCAAACTATCGCTGTCATTTAAGTGTTGAGGAAAGCCTGGCGAGCTGCAGTTCACAGGGTCACAAAGAGTTGGACATGACTTAGCAACTGAATGGCAAGTGCTGGAATGCACCAGGGCTCGCACCTAGGCACCCCCTCTCTCCTCTCTCAGCGCTCTCTAGCTCTACGAACTACATCTTATCCAGTCCCATGGCTTCAAGTATCACTGCAACCCAGTATCATCAGCATTGGTCTCCCCAGAGTTCCAAAATACTTATCCAACTGCTTATGTTTTAAATTTAACACTGCCAACACAGAGCGTGATTCTCACCACTCCCCCCATCCATCCCGTGCCCCCTTCAGTCATGTTCATTTTAGCAAATAAGCAGCATTACCACCCACACAACCACAAACAAGAATCTCGGGGGGTTTTCTTGATGTCTTCATTCCCGTGTCCCACAGCCACCCAGTCCTATGGACGCTGCCCCAGAACACATCTCCAGTTTATCTTCCTCTGCTTCTGTGGCTACCACTCTGAAGCTCCCCACAGCGCCTCTCACCTTGACTAGAGAAACAGACACAGCTAGTTTCCTTCTCCTTCTGCCCTTGCCCCTACAATCCACCCTCCCTACAACAAGTCATTTTCCAGTCACCTTTAAAATGCATTTAAGTCTAGAGAAAGTCCAAGCCCTGCCATGAAGACTCAGCACAGCCCCTCCTCCGAAATCAAATAGGAATACTTTACCACCCTACCTAAAGCCCCGGGTGCAACCAGGATAAAATCCAAGCACCCTGTCATGGCCAGTACTGCCCTACTGATTCCAAACCTGCCCGCCTACTCATTTCCCACCGCTCACCAGGCTCTAGCCACCTGGTCTTTGGTTCCTCAAACACCCAAGCTAACTACCAACTCAAGGCTTCTGTATGGGCTGTTCCCTCTGCCTCCCGCTCTTAATATAGACAGCACCATCTTGCTATTCCCATCTCAGCTCAAAGAGGTGATGATTGCTGACAGCAATCATTACCAGGCTGGTCCCATACCCAACATCCACAGTCGAAAAGGACTCATTTGATCCTTTAAAATTTGGCTGAGTCAACTACCCGCTGATGAGAGAGATTTCTGGATCACAGACCATAACCAAAAAGCCTCAACATTCAATTAGGCAACTTCTGTTCCCGTCTCCTTATGAACCGTTATTATTACATTCACAAAACAGATGCCAATGGCAGGACGCCTCCCCTCACCACCCAGGCGATGGCACCAACACTCCACTCATCATCACAGAACTTTCATTCTCTTCAAAGCTCTTATCCCTATCCAGAATTACCGTTCACGGTTTTCCGTAACAGTTTACTGTTGTTGACAACACTCTCATTTATACGTGAACTCTTGGGCCCCTTGCTGGTCTAGCTCTGCAGTATATTCCCAACGCTCTGAACAGTGCCAAGTACAAAGGAAATGTTTGATGGATGAAAAGAGAGAATGAGTAATAATCAAAGGCAGGAAGGAAAGAAGAGGTAATATACCAGACTGAGAGATAATTACTGATAGTTAGGAAAGGAGATCAAAAGGCCACTTGGCTTTACAGGTTTTTAACAGTTTCTCCCGTCTCAGGACATCACACAAACTCCTCAACACAGCTCTGGCCCCTGATGAATGCTCCTGCCTCATCTCCTGGCATCTTAGAAGACGAATCCCATTCCAAACTTAATTGTGTTATGGTTTTTATTTTTCCCTCAATCTCACAAGAACTCCCACTCTCTGTCTACCGGGCTGGATCAACATTCTTCTCTCTACCTGGATTCCCTTCTTCCTCAGATTCCTACCTAGCCAGTTTCCACTATCCTTTCTGGTTTCAGCTGAGACACGGAATCCTCTAAGAACCCTCCCCTGACTGAAGACTGTGTGGACCTATACACTCCTAGAGCACCTGAAACTGTCAGCTTCCAGTGTTTACTATCCTGTTATCGTGAGTGCCTGTTAACGCCTCTGTCTCCCTCATTAGACTGGAAAATTCTATGGGGCTAGGAACTGTTTTATTCACCACTGTATCCTTAGCACTTACCATGGTACCTGGCACAAACTGAATAGTCCAAAAAAAAAAGAAGTGTAACAAATAAAAAAGAAGAGAATAAACTGAAACACAAGCCATTGACCAGGAAAGTATAAAAAGTAAGATTTTGGGGGGGAAAAAAGGAAAACAAATTAGCAGTTCAATTCAGACTCCTACCTTCATCAAGCTGCTCAAGCAGCATTTACTAAAAGTGCTCAGGGTGCCTGTGTGGCATCATGGTCCTAATAAGCCAGCGTTCTGCACACCACCCCCTGAACTTCAAGTGTAACACTCTTACTGTAAATAGACGAAATATCACCTTTTGAGATAAGCTATAACAACTTTTTATAAACAGCATCACCTGAAGATAGCATCATCATGAAGGACTATTTGAAAATAAGGGCACACTTTGTCCTCTCAACCTCTCAACCTAGTTTGTCAGTCAAAGCAAACAAGTCAACACAACAAACACTAATCTCTCCATCTAGTAACCTGAGGCTGAAAATGATACACATCAACTCGTGTATCTCAAAATGTTAAACATTATGCTAACTGCCAGCACCTGGAACTGGGAAGCTCTTACCTCTGTGATCATTTTACAGCTCTTACAGGGTCCAATCTGACTGAATAACTGAAGAATAAGAACTTCTGTCACATCTCTGGAGAGGTTACCTACGTATCTGTATAGGAAGAGAAAAAAAAAAAAACTATCAGCAATTTCCCTTCAGCTCTGGCTCTAAAGCATTATCATTTATACATCAAATTTTATTTCAACTTCCTCTCTCTTCAATAAAATTTTTCCAATTAAGCCTGATTCTTTGTGTGTAAGATTAACTCTCACCTAGGAAAGCATAACTGTTCTTAGGGCACTAAAGTTATCACTTTCAAAAGACTTTATAAAGAGCAAACCAATGTGATTTTGCATACCCCCAAAAGCATATTATTCTGCAGCCTATATATCATTTTCTCATGTTAGAATAAAAATAATAAATTTAAACCAGTCTCAAGAAAACTACAATGTTTAGATGTGAAACACAATTCAAAATAATGTATAACACACACAGTACCACAAATATTGACTCATTAAAACACCCAATCATAGAGGGGTATCAGATATAAAGTTAGTTTATCTTAGACCCTCAACCAAAGCAATTACGTGATCAAAGAACAGAATCAAAGTTATAGCAAAACACACAAGAGATTGAAGGATTTTTTTTTCTTTCTTGGTAATAAGACTGTCATTGATGGTATGTCTTCATTATTTTGTTTCAGGAGAGCAGGGTAAAATAACAAAATTTCCTCAGCTAAAATGCATCAGAATCAACAAAATACATCTTTATGTAGATAACAAAGCAAATATAAAGATTTCTCTAAAAATTCAGAAAAAGTTAAAGACAAATTCAGGCATACTTTTGACTATAACATATCTAAAAATTTGTTTTTTTTTTTAATTACAAGTTGAATATATATATTTTATATAAGAAATTTAATGTACAGGTTAAGTTTAAAAGAAAAGAACACTGCCACTCAAAGATGACCACCTTGTATCATGGACCTATCTCAATTGTGCTGAATAAACTTTTTAAGTCTTTCCGGGACTCAGTGTTTAATTCCTGAAACTCACATCTGTTATGATCCTCATAAACCAAACAATATTTGTAAAATGTAGACACTGTTTCTTCTGGAAAGGAAAACAAGCTTTACTTTCCTAACTGTAATATATAACATCTGGAAACAATGTATTGAGACCAATATAAGCCTTGTCATAGTTTAAGTTGGGACACTCTGAAAGGGAAAACGAGACTGAGAAAGGTAAGGTTAAGTGTAAAAGAAGAAAATCTGATTAAGAATGAACAGCAATTTTCTTCTTTACCTAAAAATTTCATCGTAATGGGTCCTAATAACTTTCACACACTCTAAAAATGAAACATAAGTCCAATGTTACCTGAATGGAAGACTAAATAAGTGACAAACTGGTTGAGGTCCACTATGTTACCTTTTTTGTTACATTTAAAGTAGGGCAGACCCGTGAGTAGGCCTTGCAGGACACACTCCCAGCAGTAGTGAAAGGTCACAGACTTTTGACCTAGCCAATCACCTGTCTCCTTTTTTTTTTTTTAAAAACCCATAGCGGTTTGTGAGTCTGTATCCTTGGAATTTTTTATACAAGGTAGACTTCACTTTCACTTTTCACTTTCATGCATTGGAGAAGGAAATGGCAACCCACTCCAGTGTTCTTGCCTAGAATCCCAGGGACGGGGGAGCCTGGTAAGCTGCCGTCTATGAGGTTGCAGAGTCGGACAAGACTGAAGCGACTTAGCAGCAGCAGACCTAGCTATAAAGAACAGTGACCTTGGTCTCTGAAGTGTTAAAACTCATCTAACCTAAAAATAGTATTAGCTCATTTCTAAGTGGAGAAGTTAATGGCAACCCACTTCAGTATTCTTGCCTAGAGAATCCTATGGACAGGGCTGCTGTCCATAGGGTCGCACAGAGTCGGACACGACTGAAGCCACTTAGCGTGCATGCATGCATTGGAGAAGGAAATGGCAACCCACTCCAGTGTTCTTGCCTGGAGAATCCCAGGGACAGGGGAGCCTGGTGGGCTGCCGTCTATGGGGTTGCACAGAGTCAGACATGACTGAAGGGACTTAGCAGCAGCAGCTCATTTCTAAGAGAATAGGAGTTTCACTATCAAAGCTAACTAGTAACAAAGTAAAAAGTATCGCTTTTATGTAACAAACTGTAAATGATTTAAATAATTTTAAGTTTGTATGAGTGTTTAAACATCTTTCCAGGAAAAACTGCATGGGCATCCTGTTTCATAGGATCTTTATTCCAAGTCAATCTATTTCTAATTAAAACAGATTCTGAAGAACTTCTAGAGGCACATTTAGATATATTAACTTACATTTTGAGCAACAAAGAGCAAAAGGTTAATTTTAGAATGTCATGAAATACTTATAGAAAAAGTCCAGTTTTAAGGTTTCCTACTTTTCAAATATTTTCACTAAAAGTTCAGTGGTAAAGCAGCAAACTCCAGAAGCTAATATAAAAATGGCCTTCCATAACCACATGTAAGACATCTGAATCTGACAGGATAAAAAGGATATAATTCAACACATAATTTCACCTAAATTATACCCAAATCTCAAGATTGCCTTTTCCTTCACTCAGAGTTCTGTAATTCATTCATCTACATTTGCCTTCATCCTCCATACAACTTAATACCAAAATATCTCGTAACTTTTAAAACACTATACAGCTTAAGTACTGTGACATTATTATAAAGTTTCTGTCCCAAAATAAATACTAACAAAAATACTCTAAGGCTTGCTCTGGCAAAAATATCACATCTTGGTAGTATACTGAAATATTACCCTTTTTCCTTCTAAATTATACGTCATTTCTACGCTTTCTTTCTGCTTTGGTTATGAGGCAATCAACATATTCTAACATTCCAAGGATTTAAATATAAAATTTCTACTTGAAGAACACAGAATAACAGAAAAAGACAAATAGCTCAAATGCTCATATCTGACAATTCAAAGAGAAAATACTTAGGAAATTCTGAAACACTTTTTAACTCAAGGTGGGAAAAAGCATACATTAGGTCTATTTTGTCTTGTAAGAACAGGAACAGTAGGAATTAACACATTAAAAATGGAAAATGGTGTCTTTATCCCTAACATCAGGGTTAAAATCAAATTTGAGACTAGAACTTGGCAGTTTCACAGTAGGCAAAAGTCCACATTGCCAAACTACTTCCTATGTCAAACTGCGCAGAATTTTAAGAACACCATGCTTTTCAGAAGACTAATCACACTTTCCATCGCTGACTGTGCTCTCACTTTGAAAAGATTAGTCCTACTGAGGTCAAAATTATCAGCACTTTTACACAAGATGCTATGGCTAAGTAACATTTTTGGTTTTGTTCTTGCAAATTCTTATGTAAGAGAAGATTTTGCAACATCCTTCAATGGGCCTCTAATGAACTGATCAATTTATCAATATTTCATTTTAGGAAGGAGGCAGGGCAGAAGAAAGGTACAGGAGGTATAAGTGAACTGACCAACTATTAAAGGAATATCAACACACACACATACATTTTAGAGAAACAGAATATGATTAAATTGAATGAGAGGCTTAGTTTAATTTCAGGCCCAATACAGCCAAACCCTTGGTAGAGTAATCAATGTTATAATAGGATTTAATAGTATTTACTTCTGCTATTGCCCTTAGATGGTCAGATTATACCCTATATCAATGGTTTATTTCTTCCTTTTGACTGAGTCTCTGTTAGGAAGAAAACAGCCTACAAGATGGCTCTGCACACCATGGTATAACCCCACATCCACAATTCCTATTCATTGTGGTACATCAAATAGATGAAGAAAATGAACCTACAGTAGAGCGCCATTACCATTTAATGCTGTGTAACAGATTCAGAAACACCATGGATCAAATCACTGCGCTCAAAGTTACCCACAACACAAATCTGAAATGTGAATCCTACAAGGTAGGTGTTGGGCAGTTCACGTCCAACACCAGTTTTACATAGAATTTTTCTCATTTGTTTTTTTAGATCCCAAGTTACCCAAAATATATTAGCTCCCCCCACCTCCCGCAAATGTCAAATGAGAACAAAGAACATCAGAAAACAGACCTTCAAAGCAACTATATGACAAACTTTAGTCTCAACATCAAAGCAATTCTATATCACTTTAAATACCATCAAATAAATTAGTAATATTGTAGGTAATGAATATTTAAAGACCTACCTAGGCTATAAACACCATATTGTTTTCTGATGATAGAACCATATGTCTTAGCTTGTGTGTGTCTGCAGGAAAAAAACCTCACTAGTAACACACAGGCATTTTAAGGAAACAGTTTAAGATAAACTTTGTTAAGAGTACATTGTTTTAAAACAACCAACCACTTTAAAGCCCAAACCAAAGATCACAATATAAAATAAAAGAAAGATCTCCATAAATAAACAAAACCCCTACTAGATATCAATCTCTAAAGTCACCTTCAAATTTTTCATGATGTTACTTGTATCGAAAAGAACCTTTTAAGAATATGTAAAATATGCATTACTTTTATTAAAATCTGACAAAAATGTAATTGTGAAACATTCCCTTTTATCTCAAAATTGTACGTTTGAGGTTTAAGATATATATATATATAAATAAACAGACCACACCATGTATGACCATGTCTGCCTATATATAATTTTAAATTAATCAGGATTTCTTTAAAAACGGACTTAATATTAAATTTAGTGAAAAGAAGTAAAATCATTGTAAAATATTTGAGTACCTCTTAGGTTCCAGGCAGGGGTAAGACCTAGGAAGATGTAGCAGTCCTTGTCTAAAAAAAAAAACAACAAACCTTCCCATGGAGAAGAGTGGGAGCAGGAAAAAGGAAGAAGAGCGAACATGTGCTGACATCTGACATGCAGGCACAACCAGGCTCAAGATGTTTCAGTACTTATATGTACAAACAGCTGTAAACATACTGAGAAAGAACAGGAGTTTGGAGAAGAGGTAAGAATTCTTAAGTGACAAATTAGTCTGTGGAATAAGGTCTGATAGAGATGGAAGAGAAGGCAGATGCAAAGGAGTGATATGAATTAAGGCTACTGCAATAGCATTTTATTTAGCATGATAAAAACCAGGAATTCTTCATAAGAAACAGATACAGTTAAAGTGAAACGTGCCTCAAGAATTTACCAATTATTCAGTAGCTATTATGATGCAAAGATGACATTTCAGAGTTTTAAATACACTGTAACTTTTCTCTTTGTTAAATACACGCTAGGCCTAAATTCAGCCTTCCCAGATGCTTCCTTCCAAGAACACATTGCTAACTAAATCCCAAGTCTTGGCTTCAACAGATGTCAAGAGGACAAATTTCAAGCTTGTCCCAATTCTCTCTTCTGGGAAAAGACAGCAGAAATGGAAGACAGCACAAAATATACACGGAAAACTTCTACTAAGCAGGCTTTTCATCCAAGCATTAGATGTGCTTAAGCTGGCCTCACATTCTCAAAAAGAATAGCGGATACTTTAGGGAGACATTAGAGAAACAGGAACAAAAAAGTGTAATCTACCCCTCCCAACAAGACAAGAAGCCAAACTTGTACCAATATTGAACACAGATATCTACCTTCTCGACTGAACACACTTTCCTTGCTAGAAGTAGAGAAGAAAAACTGGTCAAACTCCCTGAGTACCCATCCACCTTCGTCTATTCCCCCCAAAGTAATTTCCCCAACAGATAGTAGAGCCAAGTGGACTATGATCCTATCAATACCAGGCAGAGGCAAGAGAAAACAAAGCAGCGATCTGACTGACTCCCTGCACTGGAGGTAGGTGTGCTGAGCTTCGAAACGTTAGGAAAACCCAAGGTACCCAACTTAAACATTTAACTAGGAATTACTCACACTTCCAAAAAAAAAAAAAAAGGGCAGGAAAGAAAGGAGTGCCACACTATTTGCAAAGGAATGCAAATGCTGAGTCATCACTCTTCAGTAGAAAGGCAAGGAAACTCGAAAAAGCAACTGGAAGATGAAATTCATTCATTACACTGGGCTTCAGGTAAAGAGCAACAGATCAACAGTAAAGAGCAAGAGTAAGATCGAAGAAAAGAGCGCTCAAAAGACACACATAGAAGAGCTGATTAAAAAAAAAAAAAAAAAAAACCCTCTACTTATCCAACTCTGAAGGTCTCGACCCAAGAAACAGATTAGGAGGAGGTAACACCAATGAGAGCAAAAGCAGTTTAACAACTGGTTGTCAGTTTAGCGTAGGTAGCGCTCAAAGTAAACTTCATCATCCAAGAAGGGAAAAGATGCTCCGGCTGCAAGAGGCATCCCTTTCTCACTCTTAAGAGTAGCGGGCGCTGGGCGAGTGTTTCTGACAGCGTGGGCGCGGGCACGTGGGGCAGAGTAGGGGCTAGAGTTGCGGGCGAGCGTCCGGCTTCCTCCGGGAGTTCAACTTAGGGAGAAGGGCCGGCAGCGACTGGAGCCTGGGACGTGGAGGGCGCGAGGGCCGATTCCTCGCGACCCACAGCGGGAGGTGGCTGCGATCCCACCCTCCCCCACCAATTTATTCAGCTCCTGACCAACGGCCAGTATTTCAGAAGAGGTTAGTTACCAGCCCCAACACTAGACCCAAGAAGTAAACTACAATTGGTTTAAGTCAATCTAGAGGGTTGCATTTCCCTCCCCAGGTGGTTTGGACATGTACAGGTGATGCAAATCTGATGAATGGGAGATGAGGAGCATCTTCTGGAGGGCTTCTTAGAAGGAGTTTCTCACTCTGAAAGAGTTCACAGGAAAGATGGTCTCTTCTGAATGTTGCCATGTCTGAATGTGATGCTTGAAACTGCTGCAGCCATCTTACCACCATGAGGAGGTTTACATTTGTGGTCCAGGCCAACATATAGAAGAGACTCCACTAGAGACACAGAAAGAACCCTTTGTGGATCCTTGTGAAATCATTGATCCACTGATTTACCCAATTCTGGAGGATCCATGTTTCTGGTCTTCCTGTTATAACAATTTCTCTATAGCATAACCTATTTTTGAGTTGTTACTCTGCTACATTAGCCAAAGGTATCCTGATTCAGAAATTAGTCAACTACTTGAGGTTTGTACCTTCATGATGTTAATACATTTTTTAACATGTTAGATTGGTAATACATTTTTCTTTTAAATGACTATAAATTGTTTTTTAAAAATAGAGAATTCTATCTCTTGGTTGATGATACTAAACTTGGATGTGATAAAGAAAGATGAACCTTCAGAAATAGAAATTCATAAGGCAACAATTTAAGCATATAACAAATTTCATTATTTTTGAGAAAACTGAAGGTGCCTCTAAAGCTTTCCAACCAGCCAATAATTAATTGTAGGCCTCTTGAGCACTCAGCGGTATGTTTAATTCTATAAAGTCGAAGGGAAACCTAAAGCTTTCTAAGCCACTACTGGGCACCAGAATCATGATAGTTTATTAGGCTTCACAGCCACCTAAGACATAGGTATTATTGGCTTCATTTAGAGATGAGGAGACTAAAAATCAGAGGCCAGAATTACTTGCCAAAAGTCTATACCTTGTAGAAAGCAGAGACGAGAGACAGACTTCAAACCTGCTCAGTCTAACTCAAGGACTCAAGGACCAATGGTACTGTAACAATGTTAAATTTCTTGATTTTTATAATTACACTGTGGTTATCAGACGGTAAAGCGTCTGCCTGCCATGCAGGAGACCCAGGTTCGATTCCTGGGTTGGGACGATCCCCTGGAGAAGGAAATGGCAATCTACTCCAGCACTATTGTCTGGAAAATCCCATGGATGGAGGAGCCTGATAGGCTACAGTCCATGGGATCACAAAGAGTCAGACACGACTGAGCAACTTCACTTACTATAGTGATAATAATAGAAATGGCTGCTAATTTTTTACTCTCTCCCATTAAGATGTGGGTTCTACAATTGTCCATCAATTGATGAATGAATGAACAAGACATATATATACATACAAGAGAATATTATTCATCTTTTGAAAAGAAGGAAATTCTGACACAGGCTGGATTAACTTTGAAGACATTATGCTAAGTGAAGTAAATATTGTATGACTATGCTTATATGAATTACCTCAAACAGTCAAATTTATTGAGACCAGGATGAGAGCATATCAGAAAAATAAATAACAACAAGAAAAAAGCTGGATTCTATTAAATTATTAACAAGAATCATTTAGGGCTCTTTGACTGCACTTAAGGGCTGATGGCCACTGATCGTTCCACACAGAATGTCAGTGATCACAGTCCTGATTCTTTCTTGTGATTCTAGGAGAAAATCCCTTTCCTTGTCATTTCTAGCCCCTAGAGATTGTCTGCTTTCCTTGCACATGGTTCTTTTCTACCATATTTGAACGTAGAAATTTCATCACTTCTGCCTCTGCTTCTGTCATCACATCTTCCCCCTTCTCTCTTTTCTCTTCCCACTTTCTCTTATCAGAACCTTTGTGATTACACTGATCCCACCCAGATAGTCCAGGGTCATATCTCTATTTCATCATCCTTAATTTAATAACATCAGCAAATTCCCTTTGTGCATGTAAGGTCACACAGTCACAGGTTCTGGAGATCAGGACATAGACATCTGTGGGGAGACATGATTCGGTCTGCCACATCTCGGATACTCCAAACATCATTAGCCATAAGAGATTCAGAGTTCTCCATAAACTTGGAAGCTTTTTTTTTTTTTTTTCAAATTAAAGAGAAATCATTTCACAAAGTAGAAGACCAATATCATTACTGCAAATAGTAAGAGTATCCTGTCCTCTTTGTTTCTGACCCCATAACATGGGACCAGAGATGTTAGAACCTTCCAAAATACTCACATTTGAATATAATCAGGACTGTCTCCTTCAGTTCAGTTCAGTCGCTCAGTCGTGTCCGACTCTTTGCGACCCCATGAATCGCAGCACGCCAGGCCTCCCTGTTCATTACCATCTCTCAGAGTTCACTCAGACTCACGTCCATAGAGTCCGTGATGCCATCCAGCCATCTCATCCTCTGTCATCCCCTTCTCCTCCTGCCCCCAATCCCTCCCAGCATTAAAGTCTTTTCCAATGAGTCAACACTTTGCATGAGGTGGCCACAGTACTGGAGCTTCAGCTTTAGCATCATTCCTTCCAAAGAAATCCCAGAGTTGATCCCCTTCAGAATGGACTGGTTGGATCTCCTTGCAGTCCAAGGGACTCTCAAGAGTCTTCTCCAACACCACAGTTAAAAAGTATCAATCTTCAGTGCTCAGCCTTCTTCACAGTCCAACTCACATCCATACATGACCACTGGAAAAACCATAGCCTTGACTATTGACTATTACTAGCCTTAGTCGGCAAAGTAATGTCTCTGCTTTTGAATATACTATCTAGGTTGGTCATAACTTTTCTTCCAAGGACTAAGCGTCTTCTAATTTCATGGCTGCAATAACCATCTGCAGTGATATTGGTGCCCCCCAAAAAATAAAGTCTGACACTGTTTCCACTGTTTCCCCATCTATTTCCCATGAAGGGATGGGACCAGATGCCATGATCTTCGTTTTCTGAATGTTGAGCTTTAAGCCAACTTTTTCACTCTCCTCTTTCACTTTCATCAAGAGGCTTTTTAGCTCCTCTTCACTTTCTGCCATAAGAGTCGTGTCATCTGCATATCTGAGGTGATTGATATTTCTCCTGGCAATCTTGATTCCAGCTTGTGTTTCTTCCAGTCCAGCGTTTCTCATGATGTACTCTGCA
>SJYV01017715.1:127581-160982 GCA_006410875.1 Neotragus pygmaeus | reverse complement strand
CTGGGAGGGATTGGGGGCAGGAGGAGAAGGGGACGACCGAGGATGAGATGGCTGGATGGCATCACGGACTCGATGGACGCGAGTCTGAGTGAACTCCGGGAGATGGTGATGAACAGGGAGGCCTGGCGTGCTGCAATTCATCGGGTTGCAGAGAGTCGGACACGACTGAGCGACTGAACTGAACTGATCTATGTTGGTCATAACTTTCCTTCCAAGGTGTAAGCATCTTTTAATCTCATGGCTGCAGTCACCATCTACAGTGATTTTGGAGCCCCCCAAAATAAAGTCTGACGCTGTTTCCTCTGTTTCCACATCTATTTCCCATGAAGTGATGGACCTTAAAACTGCTCAGGAATAAAGTCCATTACAAAGTGGGAGAGGGGAAATGGTATCTTTGTTTCCTTTTGAACTTTTTTCATACACTGTAACATTCATACACTGTATGAAATTCATACACTACACTGTAAGATTCAGCCATATTATATGTATTTAGTTCATTCATTTTCACTCTTGTATAAGATTCCAGCTGGTGAACGTACCAGATTTTGTCTGATTTCTCATGAATGGACATTTGGGTTTCTTCTAGGTTTTTGCCACTGTGAGCAATGCTGCTATGAACATTTTTCTATTCTTCTGTTACAGATTTATAAGAGCTTTCTTTGTTTGAGTCTATACGTAAAAGTAGGTTTGTTGAATCATTGGGTAGTGAGTATTGAGTTTTAGAAGATAATGTCAAACATTTTTTCCAAAGTCTATACACAGATTTGCACTATATAGGAGGTTTTATGAGTGGATCCATAACTTCTTCAACACTTGCTTTGTCAGACTTTTTACACGTATCAATCAAAATGTTAGCTCAGTGTGGACTTAATTTGCATTTAATAATCAATAAGATTGAGTGTCTCTTCATATTTCATAACCATATGTTTCCTCTTCTGAAAAATGCCTATTTATATCTTTTGTCCATTTCTCTATTAGGTTATATACACTTTTCTTCATTGATTTTAAGGAATTCTTGATGCTGATCCTTTCTCAGTTATGTATAATGCAAATATCTTCTCCCAGTTTATAAGCTATCTCTTTAAATGCCTTTAATGAACAAAAGTGCCTACTTTTTAAAATTATTTATTTTTGGCAGTATCTAGTGGAGAAGGAAATGGCAACCCACTCCAATGTTCTTGCCTGGAGAATCCTAGGGATGGGGGAGCCTGGTGGTCTGCCGTCTCTGGGGTTGCACAGAGTCAGACACGACTGAAGCTACTTAGCAGCAGTGGCTTCTGAGATCTTAGTTCCTGGACCAAGGATTAAACCCACATCCTCAGCAGTGAAAGCACAGATTCCTAACCTTTAGACACCAGGGAAGTCCCAAAAGTGCTTAATTTTAAAGTGGTCAAATCTGTTTGGAGTGTATGTGTGTGTCTTGTTTAAGAAATATTTTCCTACCTCAACTTCTAAATCACAGATTCTAAAAGATATTCATCCATGGAATCTACTAAAAGTTTTTAAACTTAATATTTGAAATTCAAGTTATTAATCTACCTGGAGTTAAATTTTATACAAATATAGGGTAGGGATCCAATTTCCTATTCTTCCACATTTATAGTCATTGTTTTAAAGTTCCATTCATTGAACAGTTCCACACAGTGTTTCCTGTTTGATCTGACACGCTCCTTGTGTCATCATGTAATTTGGGTCCTTAGAACATCAAGAGAGGCGTTGAAGAAAATTTGTGAAGGGTGAAATAGGACAGGAATAGGCAAAAATCCCACAATACATGTTGGACACGTGTGAAAAGGGAAGTGGGCAAGGAGGATTGGCTAGGAATTGCCTCCAACTTGGTGCAACTTGGAGCTAACGTTGACGATGTCCCTGGAGACCCTCAGAGGAAAGTTTACCTCTTAGTGGAGACCCATGTCAGACAGAAACGGCTCCACTCCTGTACCTCTGCTGTTTCAGCCACTGGCTCGAAGCAGCCTTGGGCGAGAGCGTGGTCTCTGCACGAATGCTGCGGTGGCTATAAAGTTGCTGTCTTCTAATCTGGGCGAGACCTAGAGGTTGTCCACTAACTGTGCTCTGAGCCCCGGTTCTCTTGGAGGGAATTTCGAGTAAGATACCTTCATGGTTAACAGAGTCCTGTGCCAGAGTTTCTGACATGCACAGGTTTGTTTCTGGGCTCTCTGGTCTATGCCTGATGTCAGTACAAAACTATTATCTTCATGAGAAGTTCGAATGATAGGGTTAGTCTTCCCCTTTCTGCTTTTCCCTAGAAGAATCCATCTATTCTCAGGCCCTCTGTGCTCAGTCACTCGACTGTGTCCGACTCTTTGCAGTCCCATGAACTGTAACCTGCCAGGTCCTCTGTCCCTGGGATTCTCCAGGCAACAATACTGGATCGGGTAGGTGCTGCTGCTGCTAAGTCACTTAAGTCGTGTCCAACTCTGTGCAACCCCATAGACAGCAGCCCACCAGGCTCCCCCGTCCCTGGGGTTCTCCAGACAAGAGTACTGGGTCGGGTAGAAAGAAAGAAAGTGAAGTCGCTCAGTAGTGTCCGACTCTTTGCAACCCCATGGACTGTAGCCTACCAGGCTCCTCTGTCCATGGGATTTTCCATGCAAGAATACTGGATCAGGTAGAGTAAGTTGCTATTTCTTACTCCAGGAGATCTTTCTGACCCAGGGATTGAGTCTCTTGTGTCTTTACCACTGCGCCACCAGGGTTCTCTTCCACATATGCTCCAAGGTTTTAAGTAGAGGAGTAGTATCAGGCCTATACTGGAGCAGGAAAACTCAACCTGGTGTCTAGATTATCACAGGGATGAAAGATTTCAGGCTGAGAGAGCTTCTGGGCTAAATTTCAACAAGTAAGAGAAAGGAGTTACAAATTGAGTAGATTTAGGCAGTAGCAATGAAAAAGACAAAGCTATGGATACAAGATAACAGGATGGCAGTAAGGGGGGAGAGGGGAAAAAAAAGCTAACTCCACGTGTTAATGGCTTGCCTATCTTCCCAGATGGCAAATTCTTTCACTGAGTCAGAAACGCAGGAAGAGAGGGTTTTAGGGAAAGTGCGTTTGGTTTTGCTCTCGATGCTTGCACATGTATTTAAAGCTGCCCAGCATTCAAATGGATATGGAAGTCTAGAGCTCAGGGACCCAGACTAGCTACTGGAGTAAAAAATCTGTAGGTGTAACTGAGGTCTGAGGTGAGAGAAAATGTTCCCTGGGGAGGGTATGGAAGGAGGGCTGAGAATAAGAGAGGACAAAAACACATGACGAAAATCAAAGAAACAACCTTAAAAGATTGATAGAGATCAGTCAAAAGGAAAGGTTCCTACCCGAAACCCACTTGGATGGATGCTATGGAAAATGCCAGAAAAAGTAAATAAAGTAACAAATGCTGGCGACGATGAGCAGAAACTGGGACCCTTGGGCCCTGTCAATGGGAATGTAAGGTGGTGCAGCCACTGTGAAAAACAGTATGGCGGTTCCTCAGAATTAAAAACAGAATTACCACATGAGTCAAGAACCCCCCTTTTGGATATATACCCCCAAGAAATGAAAAGTAGGGTCTCAAAGAGAAACCACACACCCATGTTCATAGCAGCGTTACAACAGCCGAGAGGTGGAGGCCACGCATGTGCCCACTGATGGATGGATGCATAAACAAAATGTGGCCTATACGTGCAATGAGATTATTATTCAGCTTTAAAAAGGAAGGCGGTCCCGACACGTGCTACAACATGGATGAGCCTTGAAGGCATCCTGCTAAGTGGAATAAGCCAGTCACAAAGGGCAAATGTTGTGTGGTTCCACTTACAGGAGGGGCCTAGAATAGTCAAATTCAGAGAGCAGGCAGAAGGGTGAGGGCTGGGGGTTTGGGGAGGACGCCAGTGTTTAATGGGCACGGAGTCTCAGTTTGAGATGATGAAAATGTTGCAGCAATGGATGGTGCGGATGGTTGTCTAAAAGGAATGTGCTTAATGCCACTAAGCTGTACACTTAAAAATGGTATCCATGGTAAATTTTGTTGTATATATTTTACTGCAATCTTTTAAAAAGAGTCTGAGAGATTTTGTCAAGAAGATGAAATGTAATTAATACCTAGTTTGTTCGCTCATACTCAAAGGAGAGCAAACAACTGAGGGAGAATTGGGAGATAATGTAAATAAGTACATGAAAAACAAAGTGAACAGAAAAATAAGACATTGCCCAACTTCATGAAAAAGAAGTTATATTGGATAGGAGAAGTAATTGTATTGTTTGGCTCAGCTGTGCATAACATTTACATGGTCATAATAATAAAGACACTGAAAATTGACTTAACCAAAATTATATTACAGCAAAACATGTGTTTGTGTGGTAGATGAGGGGTGAAAGATAAATTCTTATCTTTTATAGCCGAAGTCAANGTATTGTTTGGCTCAGCTGTGCATAACATTTACATGGTCATAATAATAAAGACACTGAAAATTGACTTAACCAAAATTATATTACAGCAAAACATGTGTTTGTGTGGTAGATGAGGGGTGAAAGATAAATTCTTATCTTTTATAGCCGAAGTCAATAGATGATACCTAAAACTGAGGAACCGGGAAATGGAAATATAGTCAAGCTATTTAAAGATAGGGAGTAAATACTGAAAATGGATGATTCTGGGAAGAGGAAATGTAAGAGGTTCCAGAATTTCTGGTTTCCTGACAAGCCTTATACATGTTTATATTTTAAAAACTACGTAGCTAGAGCTGATAAAAATTAGAATTCATCTACAAAGAAAACAAAGCATCAACATGGTTGCATCAATGGAAAAATTAACCTTCCCCTCCCCAGTGCTAAGCCTTAGACCTAAGAAGGTGCTGTATATGATGAAAGGCCTTTACTTTTTGTAAAATCAAGCAACTAAAACATGTAGCAAAAGGCTGATCTAAATTAAAATCAGACAAATGAGGAACACAGACACGTTGAAAAACCAGCCCGTAGCAATCTCAGCCTCTGCTGGGTGCAAAGTCATTTAGAAACAATTTCAAAAAGTCGCCAACCTCTGATCTGATGAAAAGGATCCTCAAGTCTGTGGTTTGTGACAGTGGGGACCTGGGTCTGTTAGGTTCTCCAGAGTCCTTAACATGATGCTCTTTCCTGTAGTCCTTCAACTCCCCCATCTCAGGGCTGTTAGATCAGGACCCTAACTTGAACACAATCATCAGTTAAGAGACTCTACCTTAATTTCTCACCTCTAACCACTTGGGAAAACTATCTGACAGTTACCTATAAAATTAAACATAAAAATTACTATATGATCCAGCTATCCCACTCTAATTTATTTACTCAAGTGAAATAAAAGTTTATACCCACACAATACCTATATCAGGAGTGTTTATAGAGCTGTATTCATAGTCACCAAANTAGCACTCAGTCTGTCTTTGATATTGTTTTCCTATGTGTGAATTTCATTTCCAAGGTGAAGTCTTGATTCTGTATCATCAGGTGCAGCCACCAGCTTTTCTTTCCAGATGGCAGGAAGGAGGAGGGGGAGGGGCCAGCTCCTTCCCTCCAAAGACACTTTTCAGGAGCTTCATATATTTCTGCTCATCTGTCATTGGCTGAAGCTTAGTCACGTGCCTACCTTTAGGTGCTGGAAAGGCTGGAGAACCAATGGTCCCAACTAAAAACTGGGGTTCCTTGTGAAGGAGAGGCTAATGGCCCCTGGGAGGTACCTCTCAATCTGTGGAAACTGATGTGTATAATCAGGTTCCAGTGCTGACTTAGCTCAAGTTCTTAAAATTAATCAAATAGTTTTTGAGGAATGTTCTAAATATCTTCTGGCTAGAGATTGGGCTTCCTAGGGGGAATCTGCCTGTCAATGCAGGTAGACATAAGAGGCCTAGGTTCGACCCCTGGGTGGGGAGGATCTCCCAGAGAAGGAACTGGCAGCCCACTCCAGTATTCTTGCCTGGAGAATCCCATGGACAGAGGAGCCTGGTGGNTAGTCGGCAAAGTAATGTCTCTGCTTTTGAATATACTATCTAGGTTGGTCATAACTTTTCTTCCAAGTGTGTATACAGGCTTCCCTACTGGCCCATATGGTAATCAATCTGCCTTCGATGTGGGAGACCTAGGTTCAATTCCTGGGTCAGGAAGATGCCCTGGAGAAGAGAATGGCAACCCATTCCAGTATGCTTGCCTGGAGAATTCCATGGACAGAGGACCCTAGTGGTCTTCAGTCCATAGAGTCACAAAGAGTCAGATACAACTGAGCAAGAGAGAGAGATGTGTACACACACACACATACATGTATCTTACTGGATCTGCTTTTCTGGGGATTGACACGTGTCAGTCCTGATTGGTACATATCCTAAATGTCCTTAAACTTCTGAATAAACTGATACTCTATTTGTACAATGGAATCCCACTTAACAATAAAAAGGAATGAAATTTGCATGCAACAACAGGAATGAATCTCAAATGCATTACGCTTTATTCTTTCATTCAAAAGTAGCCAGGTTCCAAAGTCTATATGCTGTGTGACTCGATTTATATGAATTTCTGAAAAAGACAAAACTAGGAATGGAAGACAGGTAAGTGGTTGCCAGAGGTTGAGGGCTGGAGGAGGAGTTGACTATAGAAGAGTTTGTGGAGATTTGGGGATATAATAGAACTACTTTATAGCTTGATTTTGTAATAGTTTGGTTCAGTCGCTCAGTCATGTCTGACTCTTTGCAACCCCATGGACTGCACCATGCCAGGCCTCCCTGTCCATCACAAACTCCCAGAGTTTAACCAAACTCATCCCCATTGAGTCAGTGATGCCATTCAACCATCTCATCTTCTGTTGTCCCCTTCTCCTCCTGACCCCAATCCCTCCCAGCATCAGGGTCTTTTCCAGTGAGTCAACTCTTCACATCAGGTGGCCAAAGTATTGGAGTTTCAGCTTCAATATCATCCTTCCAATGAACACTCAGGAGTGATCTCGTTTAGGATGGACTGGTTGGATCTCCTTGCAGTCCAAGGGACTCTCAAGTGTCTTCTCCAACACCACAGTTCAAAAGCATCAATTCTTCACTGCTCAGCTTTCTCTATAGTCCAACTCTCACATCTGTACATGACTACTGGAAAAACCATAGCCTTGACTAAATGGATCTTTGTTGAAAATGTCTCTGCTTTTTAATATGCTGTCTAGGTTAGTCATAACTTTTCTACTAAGGAGTAAGCATCTTTTAATCTCATGGCTGCAGTCATCATCTGCAGTGATTTTGGAGCCCCCCCCAAAATAAAATCTGTCACTATTTCCACTGTTTCCCCATCTATTGTCATAGTTACTTGACTACATAATAATTATACCATCATAAAAATATGCTAAAAATGCACAAGAGGCAATCATGTAAAAAAAATGATTCTACTGAAAATAAACTGTATGGTAACACAAAACTTCCTACTTAATGATACATAGAGGTTGAGAATGAATCTGGAATATAATAATTATGTTAAAAATAATTGTTGGGCTTCCCTTGTGGCTCAGTGCTTAGGAATCCATCTGCCAATGCAGAAGAAATGGGTTCGATCCCTGATCCGAGAAGATCCCACATGCCTCAGATCAGCTAAACCTGTGTGCCACAACTGCTGAGCCTGTGCTCTAGAGTCCAGGAGTCACAACTACGGAGCCCACGAGCCACAGCTTCTGAAGCCCAAGAGCCCTAGAACCCGTGCTCCCCACTGGAGAAGCTACCACGGTGAGAAGCCCATGCACTGCAGCTAGAGAGTAGCCCCCACTCTGCAGCTGGAGAAAAGCCCATGCGAGAGACCCAGCACAGCCAAAATTAATAAATAAATGCAATTAAAAAACACTTTTTATTGTTCCGTTGTTTAATTTTGTCTGACCGTTTGTGACCCCATGAACTGTAGCATGCCGGGCTTCTCTGTCCTCCACTGTCTCCCAGAGTTTGCTCAAATTCGTGTCCATTGAATCCGTGATGACATGTAACGATTTCATCCTCTGGTGCCCTCTTCTTCTTTTGCCTTCAATTATTTCCCAGCCTCAGTGTCTTTTCCAATGAGTTGGCTCTTCTCATCTGGTGGCCAAAGTATTAGAGCTTCAGCTTCAGCAACAGTCCTTCCAATGATTATTCAGGGTTGAGTAGGATATCAACATAAGACAATATGTATATAAAATAAATAATATGCACATTAAATTTAAGATATGTACCCTACATAAGTTAAATATACTTTATTTTTTGTTTAACTATTTTTGTTTAAGATGTTTTTATAAAAAAATCCAAATACCAATAAACTGAGATGGTTAAAAACAACAAAAAAATCCATGTTGTTGTTTGTGTCTTCAGTTTATCTTCACTGCTGTGTTACATTCCACTTTGTGATACTTGCCATTTATTCATTCTTTCACTAATGTGCATTTTATGCTATCACTGGGCTTTCTTGGTGCCTCAGATGGTTAGGAATCTGCCTGCAATACTGGAGACCCTGGTTCGATCCCTGGGTTAGGAAGATCCCCTAGAGAAGGGAATGACTACCCACTTCAGTATCCTTGCCTGGAGAATGCCGTGGGCAGCAGAACCTGGCAGGCTACAGTCCATAGGGTTGCAAATAGTGGACACACTGAGCGACTAACACGTTCACTATACTCTCACAAGTAGTGTTGCTGGGAATATTAAATAAAGTTATTACTTAGCATTTATCCTTTTCCTGAAAATCTACCACTAGCCATACTGAGTACAAAATAAAACCCAGAGGGACCCATGATGGCACCAATAGCTTGTCCTGGGCGCTGGCTTCTGTCTTGGTTCAGCCAATGGGGAGAACTGGCTAGTCTTGCCAGATAAAATACAAGACACCCAGTTAAATTTGAACTTCAGCAATATTTTAGCATAGGTATTTCCCATGTAATCTAGCAGCCCTTGTGTTAGGAGGTTGGAAGAAAGAAAAGACAGTATTTATTCCCACAACTTCCTACCCACTGGGCTGCTACCCTCAGCTGGTCGTGTCCCCTAAAACATAACCAGCAGTCTTCAACATACAGCTCACCAGGTTCTAGTAACTGGTCCTCCTCGCTCCGTCAGGCCTAAAAGTGGTAGTTGATATAGCTCCCGGTTATTATTAGCACTAGGCTACTGTAGCAACTCCTCCCTGTGGCTGTTACCAAACCCTGCCCACACTTTCGTAAATAGATCCCTGATTCATTTCAGTTTCCCAGTTTGAGTGTTGTCTGTGTCCTGCAGATATGAGGCTGCCCCTGGCTTTTTGAGACAGAATAAGTAAATCTATCCTTGACATTCCCATGGCAATTTGTGTAAACCCTTATGACTCCTGGGAAGGCCAGAGTACAAGGCCTCTCCTGCAGCCCCATGTATCAGATCCATTTAAGCCCCTCTGATTCTTTCTCTCCTGTAGTTTGTCACTACCATCTCCTTTGGAGCAGGAAAAAACAAAACAAGAAAACTATTCCAGAGACCTCATGGCTTCCTTTCCTCTCTGTGCCTTTTGGTATGAGCTCTGTATTCTGAGTCCTCCAGGCTCTTGGTCTCTGAGACCTCAGGAAATCTTTCCTCTCTCAATAAACCCAGCTGTTGCAACTGAAAAGTGTAGCTCTCAAGACCAGTGTCTTACATGTTTGAAAAATCCACTCAGATACTCTGTGAACTGCTATAACAGCCCTAGTTCCTGACACACTCTGGCCTGAGATGATAAATAGCCTGTGTTTTGCTCAGTCATGTCCATCTCTCCACGGCCCCGTGGGCTGTAGCCCGCCAGGCTCCTCTGTCCATGGAATTTTCCAGGCAAGAATACTGGAGTGGGTTGCCANTTCCTGACACACTCTGGCCTGAGATGATAAATAGCCTGTGTTTTGCTCAGTCATGTCCATCTCTCCACGGCCCCGTGGGCTGTAGCCCGCCAGGCTCCTCTGTCCATGGAATTTTCCAGGCAAGAATACTGGAGTGGGTTGCCATGCCCTTCGCTAGGGGATCTTCCTGACTCAGGGACTGAACCCATGTCTCTGTGCCTTCTGCACTGGCAGGCAGATTCTTGACCACTAGAGCCGCCTGGGAAACTTGAGATGATAAATGTCCTGACATTTATGGATGAGGGCCACACTACTGTGATAAAACAAAAACCTCAGCTGTCTCTAAATTTTATCTCACCGTGTGGTACTTAGTACAGTGAGAGTTTCATACAGTGCAGTTTAGCACAGTGACAGTTTAGCAATTGTGCTCAAGAAAGATGAAAAAAGAATTAAAAACATAAAAAACAGTTATCTCCAGGACTTCCCTGACAGTCCAGTGGTTGAGATTTCGCCTTCCAATGCAGGGGGTATGGGTTTGATCCCTCGTATGGATGTGAGAGTTGGACCATAAAGAAGGCTGAGCATCAGAATTGATGCTTTCGAATTGTGATGCTGGAGAAGACTCTTGAGAGTTCCTTGGACAGCAAGGAGATCAAACCAGTCAATCCTAAAGTAAATCAACCCTGACTATTCATTGGAAGGAATGATGCTGAAGCTCCAATATTTTGGCCACCTGATGTGAAGAACTGACTTATTGGGAAAGACCCTGATGCTGGGAAAGATTGAAGGCAGGAGGAGAAGGTGGCCACAGAGGATGAGATGGTTGGATGGTATCACCGACTCAATGGACATGAGTTTGAGCAAACTGCGGGAGATGGTGAAGGACAGGAAAGCCTGGCATGCTGAAGTCTATGGGGTCACAAAGAGTCAAACACGACTTAGTGACTGAACAACAACATTGGGGAATTAAGATCCCACGTGCCTCGTGGCCAAAAAGCATCTTAGAAATAGTTACCCATAATTGAACATTTCATCTGGGCTGTGTAGACAGTGCCCGTCTTCACCACGCCTGCAAGGGAAGGGAGGGACTTTTTCAGTGCCCACCTTCTGCCCTGGCTCTGTGATTCATGCCAGGGCTGGGAGTCTGCAAGCTCCAGTTCTTCTCTCATAGCTGGCCAAAATGTGGAAGGCAGAAGGGACTTCCTATTTGCTTGCTGGGAACAGCAGATGGTTCCAATGTCCAACTGCTTTCCACATTCCCAGCTTGGCTGGGTAGTACCCACTTTTCAGCTGTCTACTCCCCAGCTCCATGAGGGCCCTCCTCCAAAGTCCTGAGCAGTAGCTGGAGATCCCATGGGTCCTTGTGACCAGTTGTTACACCAGTGACCCTTAATGGATGATACCCTCTTGAGGTCAGTGCCCTCGTGGAGTCCCCTCCACCGTAACTCGGGCTAGGCCAAGTGATCTGCTGTGGTCGGTGGGATATCAGCTAACAGGAGGATGGATCAGAACTTGTGCTTTGGAGCTCATTTTCTTGGGCTGGTGCTGCCACCATCACTAGTATGCCGTTCAATTGCTCACTCGTGTTGGACTCTGCGTCCCCGTGGACTACAGCAAGCCAGGCTCCCTTGAGGATGAACAGACAGAGAGAGAGAGACAGGCCAACCCCTCAGCATGTCTCAGCCTGCTTTCCAGCAAAAGATTGCAGCACGAGTGAGACCCGTAGAACTGTCCAGCCAACCCACCCAATGTGAAGTCTCTAAGCTTTGAGGCGATTTGTTGAGTAGCAATAGATGACTGAGGCAGTTCTGAAAACCCCAACCTCTTCTCTGCACCAAAGGAATGGTAGCTGCTGCTTGTGGTTATTTTCTGTAGCTTCAAAATACCTATTTTTGTCTTTTTTAGTCCTCCAACACGTGTAACAAGTTCCCCCAACTTCTTTTTGTTAAACCAACTAATGTAATTTCTGTTTTGCTAACTGGATTCTAATCCAGTATCATTATACCCATTGTACAGATGGGAAAACTGAGGCTCAGAAATTAAGAAATAGGTCACTGTTAGAGATTCTGAACTGATTCCAGAGTCCTTGCTATACTTTATATTGGAGTATTCTTCTACAACAATAGATACTAGTACTGGATAATAAAAAAGTTGTTACAGATTGTTATGATGACAATTATTTGCAGTTGATGATGTCACATAGGAAGGATTCTGTTCAACATCTGGAAGTCTCCAGCGTGTGAGCCAGCAGAGGGAGCTCTGTCCCCGCCTGCTGACCCAGTGGGGAGCAAGGGTGACAATACTTCTCACCATCTGAAAGGCTTGGACAGAGGGGACTGTGAGCTCCTGGAGGAGAGGGGAAAGGAAGCCATGTAACGTTTATGAAGCCTCCAGAACTCTGTCAATTTCACTTATAAAATATCATAAGTCCACTCTCTTTGGAATGGACTGTCCTCCAAGAGAAGGAATTCAGTGTCCTTGCTGTCCTCCTCTGGCCCTACGCCTGATTCCACCGAGGTCAAGAGGAGCTTCTCTGGAACTCAAGATGGGCCACACCTACCAGTGGACAGTTACTCAGTTAAAGGGATCTCAGGAAGAGTGTGGCTCTTGCCTCTGTCCCTTCCTGTGAAACGATAGCAGGAGCGGGAAAGGGCAGGCCTGCTCTCTCCCAAGAGCACGTGACCAAACCACCCCTTCTCCCTTCCCCTTTCTCCTTCAGACCCGCACCAGCTCTGCACTGGGCTCCCTCGCTCTTGCCACTGGCTGTATTTCTCCCTGCTGATGGGTCTGCGTGAAAGCTGACTTTTCCTCTTATCACAATTGCACAGTCTGACACTCAAATCTAAGTTCTGGGGTAAGAAATATTAGACTTCAGAACCTGTAAGCAGGCCTCAGGGTCCAACCAACATGGACAAGAGGGGCAGTACCCATGCAGCCCACCTTACCTCCTTTCTCTGCCATGGGGTTTGGAGCAAACAGTCAGTGATTCCTTGGCCTCTCACTTACCTGCCGTTGCCTTCTGTTTTGGAACTAGGTCTAGCTAGAGAAGGGCTTCCCTGGTGGCTCAGATGGTAAAGCATCTGCCTGCAATGCCGGAGATTCGTGTTCGATCCCTGGGTCAGGAAGATCCCTTGGAGAAGGCAATGGCAATCCACTCTAGTATTCTTGCCTGGAAAATTCCATGGGCAGAGGAGCCTGGTAGGGTACAGTCCATGGGGTTGCAGAGTTGGACATGACTGAGCAACTTCACTTTCACTAGTTAGAGAAAATAGGTCAAAAGTAGAGTTTGGGATTTCTGGACTTGCCCTAACTAAAATGCTTTTTTTTTTTTAAGTTGAACATTTTTTTACTGCTTCTCCACTTTTTAAGAATTATTTTTTTAATTGGAGTGTAATTACTTTACAGTGTTGTGTTATTTTCTGCTGTATAACAGCATGAATCATCTGTATGTATACATATATCCCACCTTTCTAAGAGCTTCCCTCCCACCCCCTCATCCTACCCCTCTAGGTCATCACCAAAATGCCATTTTAAAACATGATGTCATATGTAACACATACTGAAGAATGTAACATATATGACAGTGTCAAGGATAATAAAGTGAATACTCACCACCCCACCTAAGAATTAACACATTGCCCACCCCCAGGTTTCTCTATCCATATGTTCCCTCTCCTCTCATCCAATCTCTACTCCTTTAAGTTAAGGGGTGGTTTAAACTAGGCTGAGTCTTTTTCCATTCACTTCTGCTTTCAAGTCCTAATTTATTACAATTCTATTTCTTCTTCAATTACATTGACACTTTTAAAATGTTCAGGCCCTAAATTTGGATTTATTTCACTATTTTCTCATAATTATATTCAGGTTGAATATTTTGGTAGGAATTCCTTGTAGGTGATGCTGTGTCCTCAGCATATCCCATTAGAAGCTACCTGTTGTTGATTTGTCCCATTACTGGTCAAATTAAAGAAGATTGAAGAAGATAACCGGTGACGATGTCCACCAGATTTCTCCTTTGGAAAGACACTTCTCACTGTTTGTAATTATTAAGTAATTTCATGATGTGATCATTTGAGTGGATGTAAATATCCTTTCCCCCAACATTATTTTACCAGTGGTTTTAGCACTCATTGATGATTCTTCCTTGAATCAATTAGTACAATAGCAGTTCCAGGGCTTCCCAGGTAGCTAGGTGGCAAAGAATCTGCCTGTCAATGCAAGAGACACAAGAGACATGGGTTCGAACACGAGGTCAGGAAGACTGCCTGAAGTAGGAAACGGCAACCCGCTCCAGTATTCTCGCCTGGAAAATCCCATGGACAGAGAAGCCTGGCGGTCTGCAGTCCATAGGATCGCACAGAGTTGGACACGACTGAAGTGACTTAGCATACACGCCGACTGGAGTCTCCCAGGACAGGGAGCCAGTCTCATTCTTCGGTCCACTGCACCTCCAGCTCTCAGTGCAGTGCCCAGGGCGTTCAGTAGGCTTCACATGTCAGGCTGAGGTCCGCCCTGGGCGGAGACTCTTTTCTCATACTCCAAGGTAACCCGAAGCTCAGCAGAATCAGCAGAGCGGCTGCTCTGGCTCAGCCCAGCTCCCGACCATCCAGTCTACTCTCAGAATTTAAATGGACCCCAGGAGCCAAGGAGGAGTTGAAATGCAGAGCTAGCAACAGTTTACCTTCATAAATTCGACTCCCTGTTGCTCACAGTATTATCTATGGTTTCAGGCACTTCCACTTCAATTAAGACTTGGCACACTTCAAAATACCTCTGAACAGCAGGACATTGATTGAATTTCGAGGTGCCAGGAAGCCAAATGGAAAAATAACACTAAAACCACTGGTCCTTTTACATTGTCGTTAAAAGTGTAAACAAACGGCTATTACACTTCTTTTAATCTTGATTCTGTTCCAAATTAACCTGGAATAAATATAGCAACTTCACAGTTTTTAAGCGGCCCCATTAGGCTTGTCTGGACCAGTCTACAGCACTCTTGACCTGAGGTTCCCATTTGTGTCTCTGCACCACTCTGGGTACACAATGTGGGTCAAAACTATAAGATTTTGTAAATGTTGTAGAGGATGTTTGAATTATTCAAATGGTTGTTTTTGTGTATGTTCAAATATAGAAACTCTGGACAAGTTTGTAATTATATATTTTATTTACATTTTTTTTCAATTAAAAAAATTTTACAGAGAGCTTCGAGATAGGTTATTTTATTTATTAATTTAGTTTTTGGCTAGTAGGATCTTAATTCTGTGACTAGGGATCAAACTGGCATGTCTTCCATTGAGAACGCTCAGTCTTAACCTCTGGACCTCCAGGAAAGTCCCCAAGTTCCCAGGCAATCTCCCTGACCCAGGGTTCAAACCCATGTCTCTTGTATCTCTTGAACTATAATTCAAGCATTATAGTTTAAATGCTCTCCTTTGGTCATATAAATTATGGTACCTATTCAATGAAATAGTGCCCAGTTATTTAAAAAGAATGTAGAAAATCAATATGCTTGAATATGGAAACATGCCCAAGCTTATTAAGTGAACACAAGCAAGTTGCAGAGCATTGCGTGTAACATCTCTCTGTGTGGATATGTACGTAGATGTGTTTTCTTGGAAGCACAGAGTATTTCTGGAAAGAGACCCTACATCATGTCTGGGAGTAGAATGGCTATGATGACTATCATTAACATACGTGAGGTGCTTCCTCTCTGCCAGGCATTGCACCCAGCATTTCCCGCTCCCTCTCTGTGTGGACCATTTTTAATAATATTTGTTGAATTTTTTATAGTATTGCTTCTGTTTTATGCTTTGGTTTTTTTGGCCATGAGGCATATGGGATCTTAGCTCCCTCACCAGGGATCGAACCTGCAGCCCCTACATTGGAAGATGAAATCTTAACCACTAGACCACCAGGGAAGTCCCTGCAGCAAGCTTTTTTCAATATTTTTATTTACTCTCCACAGTAACCCTGCTGCTGCTGCTGCTGCTGCTAAGTCGCTTCAGTCGTGTCCGACTCTGGGCAACCCCATAGACAGCAGCCCACCAGGCTCCCCCGTCCCTGGGATTCTCCAGGCAAGAGTACTAGAGGGGGTTGCCATTGCCTTCTCCGACAGTAACCCTCAGAGGAAGCTATTACTATGATCTCTCAATTACAGACTAGGAAACTGAGGCCAGGAGCAGAAAAGCAACTCAGTTTCAGTGTCTTAGAATTTTTTTTTTTAACTTTGAATCTACATTATTTCTCTCATAAAATCTTTGCCCCTTGGATTTTGAAACTGAGAAGGGCAGTGAAAAGGTTCAAGCCTAACAAGTTCTCTTATGACAGTGAATGAAATTTCAAGTTGCATCACTTCTTGCTGCATGCACTCTTTTCTGGCAGCTTTGCATGGAGAAGGCGATCAGAAGAGTTTCAGTGGAAGCAGGAAAGAGGAGAGGCCAGTGGGAGGCCCTTCAGGAGCCCCTGAATCTAGTTTCCTTAGCATGTGATTATAGATGAGCCGACTCCACTGCCATGAGAGTGACAGTAAGGAGGCCTCAAAACTGAAGGGTAGCACTGTCTCTCAGTACCCTAAATAATGCAAGATTAGCTACTGGCTGCAAACTTTTATCCAGGGGCACCTGTATAAAAACCCATTACCATCCAGTACTCACCATGATGCCAGATCTTCCACTAACACTTCATTTAACACTCACAATAACTCGTGGACTCCCTAATCCCCATTTTAACATCTAGGAATCCGGCACTTCATGAAACTCTAATTCAAGGCCCACAGCAAACTGCAAGATTAGGACTTGAACTCAGGTCTATCTGCTTCCCTCTGAACTCCTACTGTGGGCTTCCCACGATGAGCTGATGGTAGCCAGGTGTCACAAATTTCATAGGTTCAGTCGCTCAGTCATGTCTGACTTTTGCAACCCCATGGACTATAACCTGCCAGCCTCCTCTGTCCATGGACTTTTCCAGGCAAGAATACTGGCATGAGTCACCATTCCCTTCTCCAGGGGATCTTCCCAATCCAGGGATCGACTCCAAGTCTCCTGAGTCTCCTACCTTGGTAGGTGGATTCTTTACCACTGAACCACATGGGAATCCCCTTACAAAGCATCCCTCACCCAAATTGTGTATCACACAAAACGTGAACAAGTGCAAGGCTCCCACCTCATGAGCCGGCCTCTGTCTCCTCTCGAGTCTTCTTCACTGAAGGATTGCTGGGCAAAGTGGCCTCTGCTCCCAGATCGCCCAAGAGCCACCTGCCTAATGACCTCTGAAACTGCCCTGAATCTTATTCCTGCCGTCTACAGCTGAGACCTTCCCAGACTGACGGCTGTATCCTAGAATTTCCACCTGGGCTCTGGTGCCTCAGGCTCCATGGACTGGCCACTGTTGCACCCGTGGGCCCTGATACTAATGCTCAGGCCCCACGGTTCTCTAGAGATCCAGCACTCTAGAGATCAGGCCCTCTAGAAATCCAGCTTGGAAATGCAACAGCGTGGCCTCTGCATTTCTTGGGAGGGTTCATGAAGCTCTGAATCTCATGCCCTAGAAGTCTGGTGTCTTGGAGATAAGCTCCTGGGGCAGTTCCTAAAGGACTTTCTGAGGCTGAAAATGATGGTGAAGGGCAAAGCTAGTCTCCTGCCACTCCCACTCGAACACGGGGCAGCCTGGAGACACGGGCGCACACACACATTTCATAGCTCTCGGTCCTGGGTTGCTCTTCCCTTTGCCTGCAATGCCCTCCCTTCCCTTGGGAATTCAGTTCAGATGTCACACCCTCAACTCCAAGCTGAGCTACTGCTTTCACAGCACCAGAGTCAACCGCCATGCCAACTTCCTGCAGTGAATCTCGTCTTCTCCTTTGCACTGCCAGCATTTAAGGACAGGGCCTGGATTCGGGTCACCCGCGGTTGCTCAGAGTCTCACCTGACACCTGGCTTGCCGCGGCCGCTCCGAGCAGGCAGGTGGCCCTGGCTGGCACCTGTGTTCTGAGCCTCTTCCTTGTGCGGCACAAGATTCCCATTGTACAGACACATTACATAAGTGTGCAGGGCTTGTGTTTGCGGCTTATCTGAGTTTCATCTGCAGAAGCCGTAATTGAAATAGCTTCCACGATGGGAAAAATCACTTCTAGAATTCAATTTCCAAGCTTGTGGCCTGGATCGTTCAAGCTGATTACAGGAAACGTTTGGAGCGCTAATGCTCCCCACATTGCATCCAGATGGGTGTGTTTACTAGGCTAAGAAATGTTAATCCTGTCTTTGGCCCCAGAAATATCTGGCCTCCTCTTTGGAGGAAAATAGAAAAATAGGGTCATATAGCCAGCTAGGCTTAATTATATTCCTCTAAAAGAATGCTGTTTTCAAAACAAAGCTAGGGGAAGAGGAGGTTGCCAATTCTAATAGTGTGCTACTGACGCTGATTTCTTTAAAAAATTCAGAAAAAGAGTTGTGAGTAGTCAGTCTTCAGCTCCATCACAAGGCTGGCCAAACACTGAGAGTCTGAATGCTGACTGAATGCTGGAGGAGTATGCCTGGGGGAAGGAGCCGAGGTCTGCATCTGCTCTCCTCTGAAGGGTGTGAGTAACAGTGTGCGTGTGATCAAATGACAAAAAAGAGACCTGACAGAGTCCTGGCTTCTTGTCAAGCATCATGCTAAAATCTCTACATCCTTTACATGATTTGATCCGATGACTCTTTGAAGGAGATTATTATACTAACTCCCTTGCAGCTCAGAAAACCAAGATTCGAAGAGTGGCCGGCTCAGGGACTTCCCTTGTGGTCTAATGGTTAACTCTCCGCACTCCTAATGCAGGGGTCCTGGGTTCGGTCCCTGGTCAGAGAACTAGAATCCACCTGCTGCAGCTAAAGATCTTGCATGCATGCACCTCAGTCACTTCAAATGCGTCTGACTCTTTGCCACCCCGTGGGCTGTAGCCCACGAGACTCCTCTACCCATGAAATTTTCCAGACAAGCGTACTGGCGTAGGTGGCCTTTTCCTGCGCCAGGAGTGTCTTCCTGACCCAGGGATTGAACCTGCATCTCCTGTATCTCCTGTATTGCGGGTGAATGCTCTACTGCTGACCCACTGGGGAGGCCCTGAAGATCCTGCATGGGGCAACAAAGATCCAGCCCAGTCGAAGGGGGGAAAAAAACAGGGGCCTGTCCTGAGTTGCAGGCATTCCTCCGTGCTTTGCAAACACTTTCTACAACTTCAAAGTATTTTTTTAACCTCTCCATGGTGGCCATACAAGCAGCTCTGCCTCTGCATGGACACCTCTCTCCCATGCAGGCAGAATTCAAGTTTTTCGGGCTGCAAGGTTGCGGTAGGACAGCAGGTGCCTTCTTCTCCCCAGGATACATTCTTCCACCCAGTGCTCAAGACAGAGGAGACAACAGATTCATTAACCGAAAGAGTGACCCAACACCGGCCTGCCCTGTCTAAGCTCTCTGAGAGTCTGACTTGGGTTGGAGTGCAGGGAGTTAGCATGGAGAGGAACAGAGCTTTTGAAGCCCTGTAGCCCTGGCATGGAAGTATTTCCAGGCCTCCCCTACCCACTGATGCTAGGGAAATAGCTAGCAAGAAAGGAAGAGTCCCTCTTTGTCAGTTAAGAATGCTATCTCCTGGGAATTCCCTGGTAGACCAGTAGTTGGGACTCTGCGCTTCCAGTGCAGGGCCTGAGAATCAATGCCCGGGCAGGGAACTAGATCCCAAATGCCACAGCTAAAGATCCCACGTGCAACTAAGACCCAGCACAGCCAAATTAAAAAAAAAAAAAAAAAAAAAAAAAAACACCTCCTGTTTCTCTAGAATTTTTTTCATCGCACATATGGTAAAAACATACCAGATGGTTTGGGCTTAGAAGGACAGTCTGATATAGACCATTTTCCCCTCCAAGAAATANAAAAAAAAAAAAAAAAAAAAAAAAAAGTCACCTCCTGATACTAGTGCCGGAAGAGAGTGCTGAATTGTGGTCCCTAACTCAGCCCTGTGACTCAGCTCACAGCCCCCTGCCTCCCAGACACTGTTTGTGGAGCACTGTAATTAGTTAATGAACGATCTGAATGATATTTCTCTAGTCATTCAACCAGCCCCCCCTCCTCAGGGTGCTAATTGTGTTTGAGGTTATTTAAAAACATTATCGGACCCAAATAGAGTTTACATCAGCAGCGTGATTAGCAATTCTGCTCTCCCTGGTGCTTCTCAGCTGTGCTGCGAACCGCCTGGTGAGTTGTGCAAAAATGACTTCTGCAGCCTTGTCTCCCACTCCCCAAGCCCAGGGGTCTTCTCTGAAACAACCAGCTACCTGAGAAGGGAGGTCATAATATAGTAAAAGTAACTTGTGGCCGGAATCCAGTTGACCTTCGTTTAGAACAGATTGTTTTCAGAAGAGTTGCTCCATTAATGTGATCATCTCCTCTTTAGATGAAAATTCACTCTCCTCCCCACCCCCACCCCCAGTTTGAACCACATAGGATGTGGGATCTTAGTTTCTGGACTAGGGATCAAACCTGTGCCACCTGCTGTGGAAGCTTGGAGTCAACCCCTCATTCTCTTTTTCCTTTTTACTTTACAAGAAAATATTGTGACATTAATCTTGGTCTCAGAGAAGGCAATGGCACCCCACTCCAGTACTCTTGCCTAAAAAATCCCATGGATGGAGGAGCCTGGTGGGCTGCAGTCCATGGGGTCGCTAAGAGTTGAACACGACTGAGAGACTTCACTTTCACTTTTCACTTTCATGCATTGGAGAAGGAAATGGCAACCCACTCCAGTGTTCTTGCTTGGAGAATCCCATGGACAGAGGAGCCTGGTAGGTTACAGCCCATAGTACTGCAAAGAGCCAGCTACGACTGAAGTGACTTGGCACAATCTGATGACCCTCACTCTTTGTGTCAAGAAACTGAGTCATGGAGTAATGCAGAAGGCCAGTAACTTCTCTAAGATCACTCCCCTGCATGTAATGGAGCCCAACTTCAGGAGACTAATTCTATGCCAAAACTACTCCCAGTTCAGTTCAGTCGCTCAGTTGTGTCTGACTCTTTTCGTCAGGACTCCCTGTCTATCACCAACTCCTGGAGCTTGCTCAAACTTATGTCCATTGAGTTGGTCATGCCATCCAACCATCTAATCCCCTGTCATCCCCTTCTCCTTCTGCCTTCAATCTTTCCCAGCATCAGGGTCTTCTCCAATGAGTCAATTCTTCACATCAGGTGGCCAAAGTATTGGAGTTTCAGCTTCAGCATCAGTCCTTCCAATGAATATTCAGGACTGATTTCCTTTAGGATTAACTGGTTGGATCTCCTTGCAGTCCAAGGGACTCTCAAAAATCTTCTTTGACACCACAGTTCAAAAGCATCAATTCTTCTGTGCTCAGTTTTCTTTATGGTCCAACTTTCACATACATTCTTACTACTGGAAAAACCATAGCTTTGGCTAGATGGACATTTGTTGATAAAGTAATATCTCTGCTTTTTAATATGCTGTCTAGGTTGGTCATAACCTTTCTTCCAAGGAGCAAGTGTCTTTTAATTTCATGGCTGCAGTCACCATCTGCAGTGATTTTGGAGCCCCCCAAAATAAATCTGTCACTGTTTCCATTGTTTTTCCATCTATTTGCCATGAAGTGATGGGACCAGATGCCATGATCTTAGTTTTCTGAATGTTGAGTTTTAAGTCAGCTTTTTCACTCTTCNTCCAACTCTCACATTCATACAGGACCACTGGAAAAACCATAGCCTCGACTAGATGACATTTGTTGATAAAGTAATATCTCTGCTTTTTAATATGCTGTCTAGGTTGGTCATAACCTTTCTTCCAAGGAGCAAGTGTCTTTTAATTTCATGGCTGCAGTCACCATCTGCAGTGATTTTGGAGCCCCCCAAAATAAATCTGTCACTGTTTCCATTGTTTTTCCATCTATTTGCCATGAAGTGATGGGACCAGATGCCATGATCTTAGTTTTCTGAATGTTGAGTTTTAAGTCAGCTTTTTCACTCTTCTCTTTCACTTTCATCAAAAGGCTCTTTAGTTCCTCTTTGCTTTCTGGCATAAGGGTGGTGTCATCTGTATATCTGAGGTTATTGATATTTTTCCCAGCAATCTTGATTCCAGCTTGTGATTCATCTAACCCAGCATTTCACATGTTGTACTCTGCATATAAGTTAAATAAGCAGAGTGACAATATACAGTCTTGATATACTCTTTTTCCAATTTGGAACCAGTCTTTTGTTCCATGTCTGGTTCTGTTCCTTCTTGACCTACATACAGATTACTCAGGAGTCAGGAAAGATGGCCTGGTATTCCCTTCTCTTCAAGAATTTTCCACAATTTGTTGTGATCCACACAGTCAAAGGCTTTGGTATAGTCAATAAAGCAGATTTTTTCTGAAACTCTCTTGCTTTTTTTAATGATCCAACAAATGTTAGAAAATTGATCTCTGGTTTCTCTTCCTTTTCTAAATCCAATTTGAACATCTGGAAGTTCTTGGTTCATGTGCTGTTGAAGCCTCGCTTAGAGAGTTTTGAGCATTACTTTACTAGCATGTGAGATGAGTGCAATTGTGTGGTAGTTTGAACATTCTGTGGCATTACCTTTCTTTGAGATTGGAATGAAAACTGACTTTTTCCAGTCCTGTGGCCACTTCCGAGTTTTCCAAATTTGCTCACATATTGAGTGCAGCACTTTCACAGCATCATCTTTTAGGATTTGAAGTAGCTCAGCTGGATTTCCATNTACCTTTCTTTGAGATTGGAATGAAAACTGACTTTTTCCAGTCCTGTGGCCACTTCCGAGTTTTCCAAATTTGCTCACATATTGAGTGCAGCACTTTCACAGCATCATCTTTTAGGATTTGAAGTAGCTCAGCTGGATTTCCATCACCTCCACTACCTTTGTTTGTAGTGATGCTTCCTAAGGCCCACCTGACTTCTCGTTCCAGGGTGTCTGGCTCTAATAACTCCTCTACCACTCTGCTTTTTTCATACGGCTGTGAGGACTCAGTGCGATTCACTAAAGAAATATTTACTGTGTGCCTAGTACTGTCACAGGTGTTAGAGTTAAAGACAGCACCCCCCAACCCTGCCTTATAGATATCACATCCAAGAAGAGAAGATTATCCACTTAAACCTTTTAGTGCAACACTCAGGAGAAGGCCTGGAGAAGGCAATGGCACCCCACTCCAGTAGTCTTGTCTGGAAAATCCCATGGGCGGAGGAGCCTGGTAGGCTGCAGTCCATGGGGTCGTTAAGAGTCGGACACGACCGAAGTGACTTAGCAGTAGCAGGAGAAGGCTAGTGCTCATTTCCAAGTGTTAGGGTTTTAGAAGTTTCCACATGGTATTTTAGCTATTTATATACACGTTTTAAAAATTCTCTATTTATTTATTTATTTGGCCAGTATGGGTTTTAGTTGCGGCATGCAAGATCTTTAGTTGCAACTCTTAGTTGCGGCATGTGGGATCTAGTTCCCTGACCAGGGATTGAACCTGGGCCCCCTGCATTGGGACTGCAAAGTCTTAGCCACTAGACCATTAGGGAAGTCCCTATACACATGTTATAATGCTCCCACTAGATTATAAATTCCTTGATGGCAAGAATAGTTTCTTATTCCTTTCTGTATGTTTTCTCACTCTTTACACACAGTAGGAAGTCAATAAATATTTGTTCAGTAAACAAACCCTATTGATCCTGAATTGTATGTGAAAGAATTGCAAAAAGTGCTTTATCCATGTATTGATGCAAATGTTTTCAATGTAAAGTTAATCTATTGGGATTGCATGCTCAGTTGCTCAGTCATGTCTGACTCTTTGTGACCTTGTGGACCATAGCCCACCAGGCTCCTCTGTCCATGGGATTTTACAGGCAAAAATACTAGAGTGGGTAGCCATTCACTTCTCCAGGGGATCATCTCAACCCAGTGATTGAACCTGGATCTCTGGCATTGTAGGTAGGTTCTTCCTCATTGGAGCCACCAGGGAAGCCCTATGGTTTCAATGGAGCAATTGCTAATCCCAGGGCATAGGCTGTCCCTAGAATGTGGATGAGAACTTACCAACCACACAGGTAGCAGTGAGTCAATAGTGAGTATTTACACACAAGCCAATACAGTGAATTTTTATTGTAAAGAATTTTTTATTGTAGATCAACAAAAAAACTGTATTAGTTAGCTGTATTGTTGTATTTCAATCCTAAAAGATGATGCTGTGAAAGTGCTGCACTCAATATGTCAGCAAATTTGGAAAACTCAGCAGTNCCAGGGGAGGGGGTGCCGGGAGGCTTGGGTGCCCAGCACCCAGAGGGAGCGGGCAGTGCCCCCGGGAGTGTGCTGAGCGCCTCCAGCTGTGGGGCAGACACCCCACATCTGCCCAGCCCCTGCCACACGTCCTCCCCAAGCCTTCCCACCCGCTCTGCTCCAGGGCTCAGGGAGGCCTGCTCTGCCCAGGGCCTAACAGCTGCAGGGGGCTGGCATCTAGGGGGCGGGGTGACTCCCAAACCCGGCCTTTCCCACCTCAGCTTCCGAGTGAGCACGGGGGAGGGGCGGGGACCGCGGCAGGCTGGGCCTGGCTGCTCAGGTCGGGATGACCTGAGGGGATGCCAGCCAGATGGGGCCGGGAGGGGAAGCGGAGACCCANCCCAAACCCGGCCTTTCCCACCTCAGCTTCCGAGTGAGCACGGGGGAGGGGCGGGGACCGCGGCAGGCTGGGCCTGGCTGCTCAGGTCGGGATGACCTGAGGGGATGCCAGCCAGATGGGGCCGGGAGGGGAAGCGGAGACCCAGGCCCGGTTTCCCCCCAGGCATTTCACTGAGGGGCTGGGGGGCTGGCCCTGGGGCCTTGCTGGTGTGGGAGGGGCCTCTCGGCGTTTGAGAAGCCCGTGGGAGTTTGTGTTGGGAGGTACAGGAGCCCCGTGGATGCCCCAGCACGTGGCCACAAAGCTGGCGGCATCACACCGTGCACGTGGCTTCTCCTGCAGTTCTGGGTCAGGATCACGCTGGGTCCCCTGAGCTGAGGTCAGGGCGTTGCTTCTGGAGGGTCTGCTCCTGCCTTTCCCGGCGTCTTGAGGTCGCCCGGAGCCCTTGGCTTGTGGCTCCTTCCTACGTCGCCTAAGTGAGTCCTCCTCCGACGGCTCCTTCTGACCCCGCCCCTCCTGTCCCGCGTCACAGGGACTCACCGGGTTACCCCGCATAACCTCCCGCTCTTCGCATCCTTAACTCCGCCACACCCGCCAAGTCCCGCTCGCCACGTAAGGCACGCGGTTGCCCGGCCGCAGGTTAGGACACTGGCAGCTTTAGGCCACAGAGGGCGAGGCCTGGCCCCTGATGGCTCCTCCCGGGCTCCCCCTGGAGGCCGCGGCAACTGGGTCAGTGGCTGCAGCCGAGGCCGAGCCGGGGGCCGCCCGGGGCGGAGGCGGGGCGCCGGGCGTGCTCCGGCATCCAGGCGGGGAGACGGTCGGACACAGCACGGTCAGGAGGAGCCCCCGGGGTCCCCGGCGCCTGGCACGCTGCCCCTTGGCGAGGCCCCCTGCCCCCTGGCATGCACAGGAAGGCACGAGTGTCCCTGTTTCCTGAAGGACAAACGGAGGGCAGGGCACACGTGCACCCAGCGTCGCCGCAGCTGAGCTGGGATTTAGCGCATGTCGGGGAAACTCAGGAGGGAAACGGAGAACTTTCTGAAGGCTCTCATGGGGCTTCCCTATGACTCAGCGGTGCGGAGGCTGCCTGCCAACGCAGGGGATGCAGGTTCGATCCCTGCTCCGGGAAGATCCCACAGGCCGCGAGCAACCGGGCCAGCGCGCCGCAACTACTGAGCCCGCGCTGGGAGCCCACATGCAGCAACTGTGGAGGCCGCACGCCCAGCGCCGGGCGCTGCCCTGAGAAGCCCTGCAGTGGGAAGCCAGCGCGCCGCAGCTGCAGAGCAGCCCGGCTCGCCGCCGCCGGAGGAAGCAACCAAGACCCGGCACAGCCGAACATAAATAAATAAATCTTTTTAAACGCTCTCAGTCGTTAAGTGCTAAAATATGTTATTTCTAAGTCCATCCATTATAAATTTCCCCCTGAACGAGTCTCAGGTAATATCATCAGCAACAAATTATAAACGAATATAACACGGCTCAAGAAGAGAATATATATTACAGGAGTCCCCCCCTCCACCCTTTTTTTTTTTTTTTTTTTTGGCAGAGAGGCTTGAGGGATCTTAGTTCCTAGCTGCTGCTGCTGCTAAGTCGCTTCAGTCGTGTCCAACTCTGTGTGACCCCAGAGACGGCAGCCCACCAGGCTCTCCCGGCCCGGGGATTCTCCAGGCAAGAACACTGGAGGGGATTGCCATTTCCTTCTCCAATGCATGAAAGTGGAAAGTGAAAGTCAAGTCACTCAGTTGTGTCCAACTCCTAGCGACCCCATGGACTGCAGCCTACCAGGCTCCTTCGTCCATGGGATTTTCCAAGCAAGAGTACTGGAGTAGTTCCTAGACCAGGGATTGAACCCAGGTCCTGGTAGTGAGAGACTGCAGCCTCTTGGGAATGCTTAGCAAGCCATCCTTTTGAAATGAGTGCTACCAGATGGGGTATAACATAAAGTATTGGAGCTTCAGCTTCAGCATCAGTCCTTCCAAGGAATATTCAAGGTTGATTTCCTTTAGGGTTGACTGGTTTGATCTCCTTGCTGTCCAAGGGACTCTCAAGAGTCTTCTCCAGCACCTCAGTTGCAAAGCATCAACTCTTTGGCACTCAGCCTTCTTTAGGGTCCAACTGTCACATTCTTATACTTCACTGGTAAGATGGGGATGAGAAGGTGGCCCAGGGAGAAATCCTCCAAACTCCCACAGCGACTAAGTGGCAAAGATGGGGTTTGAACTTGAATTTGGAAACCCCATGGACCGGACAGAGAAGCCTGGTGGGCTACAGTCCACACGGTCACAAAGAGCTGGACACGACTTAGTGACCAAACAACAACAATGCCCGAACCCAAGCCTTTGCTTCCCGGGCCCATTCACCATCCAGCCATGCCCCAGGTGGCAGCCCAGTGGGCAGTGGCCAAAGCCCAGCCGGGCACAGGGCTCAGAGGGGGCACCAGGCCAGCCGCAGCATGGTAGCAGCGGGCACTGAGTGTGGCGGCCTGCGTGGGGCAGGCAACTCGGAGGTCTGGTCCCCCTGGCAGCGTGCTGTGAGCTGCGGCCAGTGCGGCCAGTAGCAGAGGGTGGACCAGACGCCCCGTATCCCCCACGCCAGCCACAGCTCCAGTGTGCTGAGAGCTGTTCTTCCACCCCCAGCAGCACCCGTGTGCCACGCCACGGTCGGGGACAGGGCAGCGTGGACGCAGCGTGGGGGCCTGGGCATTGGGCCCTCCTGGGGGCATCAAGGGCCTCCTGCGGTCCGCCCTGGCCCTCTCACTGTCCGTCTGTGAGTCTCCGACTCCAGGGCTGGCTCTGTGTCACCCCTGCTCTCTCCTCTGCGCCCAGCTCTCCTGCCCCGCCCTGGGTCTGCACGTCTCTCTTCTTTGCGGTGTCTCTGATGACGCCCCCGACTCTGTGCCTCTGGCTTGGCTCGCTGTCTCTGTTACAGCCTGTCACCATCTCCAGAGCATCGCTCAGACTTCGAATGTGTCTCNCCCGCCCTGGGTCTGCACGTCTCTCTTCTTTGCGGTGTCTCTGATGACGCCCCCGACTCTGTGCCTCTGGCTTGGCTCGCTGTCTCTGTTACAGCCTGTCACCATCTCCAGAGCATCGCTCAGACTTCGAATGTGTCTCCGTCTTGATCTGGGCTGACTGTGTGTGTGCACGTGTCCTGGACAGGCATGTGGTGTCCTAGCTAGGTAGGCCTGGAAGGTCTCCTGACCTGTTTCTCTCAGGCCCAGAGGGGAAAGGCCAGGATGCCTGGGCAGCGGGGTGCTGGGGGGAGTGGACCCCCAGGTCTCTGCAGGGTTAGAGGTCAGAGGTCAGGCCCAGGACAAGCAAGGGGCTGCCCCTGCATGGCTGGCATGATCTTTGCCATCCCAGCTCCAGGAGCGGACTCACATCCAGGCTATCAAGGGTCACAGGCAACAACTGCTGACCACTCCATCCTCGTGGGAGGGCGGCCGGCCTGCAGCGTGTCGCCTGGATGGCCCACCAGGGGGCGCCAGCGTCCGAGGCCGGCCTTGGAACGTCCCGAGGAAGGGCCGCGGCTCGCACTTTTGAGCCATTTTCCTTGTCTTGTCTCTGTCCTTTAAAAAAAAAAAAGGCAAAAAAAGTCTTTTAAGATACTTATTTATTTGGCTGCACCAGGTCTTAGTTGTACATGCGGGATCTTCCAGCTGCAACATGTGGGGTCTAGGTCCCGACTGGGACCCAGGCACCCTGCATTGGCAGCGCAGTCCTAGCCACTGGGCCACCATNCGAGGAAGGGCCGCGGCTCGCACTTTTGAGCCACTTTCCTTGTCTTGTCTCTGTCCTTTAAAAAAAAAAAAAGGCAAAAAAAGTCTTTTAAGATACTTATTTATTTGGCTGCACCAGGTCTTAGTTGCACATGCGGGATCTTCCAGCTGCAACATGTGGGGTCTAGGTCCCGACCGGGACCCAGGCACCCTGCATTGGCAGCGCAGTCCTAGCCACTGGGCCACCAAGGGCAGTCCCCCGCGTCCTTCCTTTCCTAAAAATCATTGTTTAATGCGTTTATTTTTGGCCGTGCTGGTCTTCATTGCTGCGTGGGCCTTCTCTAGTGCAGCGCTCTGGCCTCTCCTTGCACCGGCTTGTCTTGCAGAGTTGGGGCTTTGCAGCATGAGGGTTCCAGTAGTTGGGGCTCCCCAGCTCTAGAGCATGGGCTCAACAGCCGTGGTGCATGAGCTTAGTTGCCCCGCGGGATGTGCGACTCTTCCGGGCCAAGGGAGCAAACCCGAATCTCCTGCGTTGTCAGGTGGATCCTTGACTACTGAACCAGCAGGGAAGCCCCGCTGTTTCCTTCCCTGATGAAAGCCCCCTGCAGCTGGGGGTTGGCTTCATCTGAGGACCTGCCCTTGCAGGTATGAGAAAGTATTCCCAGACTCCTTTCTCCTAGGCCAGCTCTAGGAACTGGTGGTAGAGGGTGCATGGAGTCAGTCAGCAAGCATTTATGCAGCACCTGCTGTATGCAGGGACTCAGGATGCAGTGGTGAACAAGACAAGCACAGTCTGTCCCTGCAGGAGTCTGGGAGGGAGCCGTCTGTAAACTAGAAATTACAGTCCAGAGGTGCCATGAGGATGCAGAGGCTCGACAGGAAGTTGCAGGCAGGGGTGATGCTTCAGGTGGAGAAACCCTCTCTGAGAAGGTGACAATTGTCTGGCAACGCTAATGGAAGGGGTGGCAACCAGGAGCTTCCCAGGTAGAGGGCACAGCGGCTGCAAAGGCCCTGAGGCAGGAGTAAGCTTGAAGGGAGGGAGTGAGAGAGAGAGAGAGAGCGATGTGAGGACATGAAGTCAGAGAAGTGGTCAGGGGCCAGACACGTGGGGCTTTGTAGGCTCGGCAGGAATTGGGTTATGAGTGCAAGAGTGATGGGAGCCATGGAAGGTTTGGGACAGAGGTAGTTCCTGGGGTTCAGGGCCCTGCCTCAAACCTCCTTTGCCGGCCTTGCTGACCCTGCCCCTACATCCCTCTCTGGTGTGGGGAGGGGGTTTCAGGACCCCACTGGGAGCCCAGACAAGGCTTCTCCCTCCCTGCCTGCCCCCCGTCATATGCTGCCTCACTCAACCCAGTCCGAGAGGGACTTTGTCCCCATTATATTTTCTTTTTAAAATATTTATTTATTTATCTGTGCCAGGTCTTAGTTGTGGCGTGCAAGCTCTTACGGCATGTGGGATCTACTTCCCTGACTAGGGATTGAACCCCAGCCGCCAGCCTTGGGAGCGTGGAGTCTCAGTCTCTGGGCCACCAGGGAAGTTCCTGTTCCCCATTGTAGTTATTGTAAACACTTACAGATGAGAGGTTCCTGGTGTCCTCGCCCCATAACCCAGAGGGGCCAGCACTGTCAGGTTTGCTTCATATCTCTTCTGAGAAGAGGGATGGGTTCAGTTATGTCTTCCTGAATTCGTGTGTTGAAGTCCCAGCCACCCAACCTCAGAATGTGACTGTGTTCACAGATAAGGTCTTTACAGTGGAAATTAAATGAAAAGGAGGTCAGTTAAGTGGGCTGTGGTCCAATATGAGTGGTGGTGGTGGTTTAGTCGCTAAGTCATGTCCGACTCTTGCGATCCCATGGACTGTGCCCACCAGGCTCCTCTGTCCATGGGATTCTCCAGGCAAGAATACNGGTCCCTAACTCAGCCCTGTGACTCAGCTCACAGCCCCCTGCCTCCCAGACACTGTTTGTGGAGCACTGTAATTAGTTAATGAACGATCTGAATGATATTTCTCTAGTCATTCAACCAGCCCCCCCTCCTCAGGGTGCTAATTGTGTTTGAGGTTATTTAAAAACATTATCGGACCCAAATAGAGTTTACATCAGCAGCGTGATTAGCAATTCTGCTCTCCCTGGTGCTTCTCAGCTGTGCTGCGAACCGCCTGGTGAGTTGTGCAAAAATGACTTCTGCAGCCTTGTCTCCCACTCCCCAAGCCCAGGGGTCTTCTCTGAAACAACCAGCTACCTGAGAAGGGAGGTCATAATATAGTAAAAGTAACTTGTGGCCGGAATCCAGTTGACCTTCGTTTAGAACAGATTGTTTTCAGAAGAGTTGCTCCATTAATGTGATCATCTCCTCTTTAGATGAAAATTCACTCTCCTCCCCCCCCCCCCCCCCCCCCTGACCGCCCCCCCCCATCACCTCACCTCCAGATGACTCCNGAAGCTTAGAGACAAATTTTGATGGTCATACTGATTCTGGAGAAGAGTAGTATATTATGATATGAATAGATACAGACCTTTGTAGTCTTTCTTCTCTCTCTCTCTCTCTCTCTCTCTCTCTCTCTCTATATATATATATATATATATATATATACACACACATATATATATGTATATATATATTTAATATGCTATTTGTTTTTCCTGGAAGAGTCTTCAGTAACTAATGCTTTTTACAATGGCTGACATCTTAGAATCTAGGGCATATAATATAATCAAGATGACTAAAAGCTTCATGTTGGATAAGGCAGTACAATTTGGAGTGTGTCCCAGCTCAGAATGCCTCCCTGGAAGCTGTTTTACACCAGGGAGTGTCATTCTCTTTGCCTCAGTTATGAACCCCTGGCTCAAGTGGAGCCAGAAATCTTTCCTCAGAAATCTGGACTTAGGGCCCAGCGCAGGAGTCTCTGAACTCGGGAGGGATGATGGCATGGCCTGTACTGTTGGTGGGAATGTAAACTGGTGCAGCCACTATGGAAGACAGTATGAACTTTCCTGAAAAAACTAAAAAGAGAGTTATTATATGATCTAGCAATCCCACTCCCAGGCATACATGTAGAAAAATCTCTAGTTTGAAAAGATACATGCACCCCAATGTTAACAGCAGGATTATTTACGATAGCCAAGACATGGAAGCAACCTAAATGTTCATCAACAAATGCGTGGATAAAGAAGATGTGGTACATATATACAATGGCAGGCTACTTAGCCGTAAAAGATATGTACTCAGCCGTGAAAAAAACAATGCTATTTGCATTGGACCTCGAGAGTGTCATACTAAGTGAAGTAAGCCAGACAGAAAAAGGCAAATATCATAAGATATTCATTATATGTAGAGTCTAAAAAAAATGATACAAATGGGCTAATTTACAAAACAGAAATAGACCCACAGACATAGAAAAAAAACTTACGATTACCAAAAGGAAAAAGGTGGAGAAGGAAGGAGTAAATTAGGAGTTTGGGACTAACCGATTCAATGGACATGAGTTTGAGTAAATTCCGGGAGCTGGTGATGGACAGGGAGGCCTGGCATGCTGCAGTCCATGGGGTCGCAAAGAGTCGAACATGACTGAGTGACTGTACTGACTATTATATATAAAATAGATAAATAAGGACCTACCGTATAGCACAGAGAACTATATTCAATATTTTGTAATAACCTATAGCCTATAATGGAAAAGAATCTGAAAAAGCATATATATTCACATATATCTGTATATATATATATATAAAACACATGAGCCACTTGCTATATTTACCTGAAACACTGTAAATTAACTATAATTTAACAAAAAATAGAAATAATTCAACTGGTACAGGAAAAAAGCATTTAATAAAGTAGCACTCATTAATGATAACAAACAACAAACTAGGATAAAAGCACTGAAAGAAAGCAGTGGTAAAATTTTAGTTAGGAAATAATTGGGTAGTTTTAAATAGTAATACTAAGAGAAGAATATCTGGAACCACTGCATTTTATGGGCCTCTGAAATCTGAGACAATTGAAATCAGGCTTACAGGCTGGCCCCATGAAACAATATTCTTATATTGCCACAAAACTTCCTTTATGTTATCTTATGCCTGCTGGTGGCATACTTCATTAAAAAAGAAATATGTTCTCTTTGGAATTTCCTGTGGAACTAACAAAACTCAGCTGTTTGATTTTTGTAATTGCTCATCTTCTGTTTATTTTTTCCCCCAATGAATATGGAGAGGAGGTATAATGGAAGCTTATTAATTGCTATGACAATTCTTTCTAATATATTTCAAGCCCAAGTGTTGAGTTAGCGTGTATCAGGTTTTGATCATTAGAACTTGTTTCTTCATAGGGCATCTTGCTATTTTGTGCCTCTGGATATCAGATCTTTCCCTTCTTTCTCAGTTCTCTGTTTTTTAAAATCACTAATTCTTTGACTTCATTAAATATGACATCTGCCCTAGGTGCAAGGATCTTCCTGGACATTTCAACTCATGAAGAAAATTATCTTCAATGATTTTTAGGGAATAGCAGAATCCTAAGGTACAGCAGGCTTCCCTGGTGGCTCAGATGGTAAAGTGTCTGCTTGCAATGTGGGAAACCTGGGTTCGATTCCTGGGTCAGGAAGATCCCCTGGAGAAGGCAATGGCACCCCACTCCAGCACTCTTGCCTGGAAAATCCCATGGACAGAGGAGCCTGATAGGCTACAGCCCATGGGGTCGCAAAGAGTCGGACACGACTGAGTGACTTCACTTCACCCTAAGGTTATTCAGTGGCAGGAGTTCTCAATTCTATCATGAGCCCTTGATTCTTTTGAATATCTAATCAAAGCTGTGTAATCATTGCACAGAAAAATTCATCTTCATGCTTACACATAAATTTTGGATTAGCATTTGGGAATTAATGAATAGGTTGAAGCCCATTCATGACATCTAAGCTAAAAACCACTGTTTGCTAAGCTCTCACACAGACTCTCAGAAATTCCTTTAGTTTCCACCTATAAATCTGACAAACTGAGCATTTTTGAGGGTGAAGACACATTTCAGGCCAGAGACATTATTTTGCGACTAAGGTCCGTCTAGTCAAGGCTATGGTTTTTCCTGTGGTCATGTATGGATGTGAGAGTTGGACTGTGAAGAAGGCTGAGCGCCAAAGAATTGATTCTTTTGAACTGTGGTGTTGGAGAAGACTCTTGAGAGTCCCTTGGACTGCAAGGAGATCCAACCAGTCCATTCTGAAGGAGATCAACCCTGGGATTTCTTTGGAAGGAATGATGCTGAAGCTGAAACTCC